>JZKD02S0232459.1:214612-248864 GCA_000966675.3 Picea glauca
TCGACAAAAGGGACGGAAGGGCAGGTGCACACCAAGTAAGTGAACCGACCTTTACGACCCAAGATCCAACTACGAGATTTTTAACTGCAACAACTTAAATATACGCTAGGGAGATGGAATTACCGCGGTCGTTGGCACCAAACTTGCCCTCCAATGGATCCTCGCTAATGGATTTAGATTGTACTCATTCCAATTACCAAACTCGATGAGCCCAGTATTGTTATTTATTGTCACTACCTCCCCATGTCAAGATTTGGTAATTTGCGCACTTGTTGCCTTCCTTGGATATGTTATTCGTTTCGTAGGCTCCCTCTCCGGAATCAAACCCTAATTATCTGTCACCCGTCACCACCATGGTAAGCCTCTATCCTACCATCGAACGTTGATAGGGAAGAAATTTGAATGAAGCATCGCCAACACAAGGGCTGTGCGATCCGCGAGTTATCACGATTCACCGGAGAAGCGGGCAAGCCCACACTGGCCTATTATATAATAAATGCATCCCTTCCAAAGAGTCGGGACTTGGTGCACGTATTATCTCTAGAATTACTACAGTTATCCGAGTAGTAGGGTACCATCAAAGAAACTATAACTTATTTAATGCGCCATCCGCAGTTTCACAGT
The DNA here is from genome assembly GCA_000966675.3 of Picea glauca. Classification (NCBI taxonomy): domain Eukaryota; kingdom Viridiplantae; phylum Streptophyta; class Pinopsida; order Pinales; family Pinaceae; genus Picea; species Picea glauca. The sequence goes on from JZKD02S0232459.1 coordinate 215,237, forward strand.
CTAAATTAGTTCATACTTAGACATGCATGGCTTAATCTTTGAGACAAGCATATGACTACTAGCAGGATCAACCAGGTAACACCCTAGCACTTCAAAAGGCATCCAAAGAATCTCCATACAGAGCACACTCTGAACACCCATCGAGTCGGGGAGATTTCAACAAAAAAAAAAAGGGTTAGCTTTTATACCTTGCCCTCGAGGGATCGAGCAATAGGAGGATGTGCAGAAACAAGACAAGGATAGAAAGGATATGCCCTCATGAAGCCTTGAAACAACTGAATCAAAGAGAAGAAAAGGGAAACGATGAAATCCTCCAACCTAGCAAAGGTTGGGTACCTCTCGGGATCCAAAATTGGTTCTTATCGGTCCTAGATTAGCATTGTGGATCCCATCTACCTATCTTATTAAGGCCAGGAGCACGTCGCCGACAAAAGGGATGAAAGGGAAAGTGCACACCAAGTAGGCGGATGGACCTTTACGACCCAAGATCCAACTACGGTCTTTTTAACTGTAACAACTTAAATATATGTTATTGCAGCTGGAATTACCGCCACTCCTACCACCAGACTTGCCCTCCAATGAATCCGCGTTATGGGATTTAGATTGTACTCATTCCAATTACCAGACTTGATGAGCACAATATTGTTATTTATTGTCACTACCTCCCCATGTCAGGATTGGGTAATTTGCACACCTATTTCCTTCCTTGGATGTGTTAGTCGTTTCTCAAGCTCCCTCTCCGAAATCAAACCCTAATTATCTGTCACCCATCACCACCATGGTAGGCCTCTATCCTACCATCGAAATTTGATAGGGCAAAAATTTGAATGAAGCATCGCCAACACAAGGGTTGTGTGATCCGTCGAGTTATCGTGATTCACCGAAGAAGTAAGCAAGCCCGCGTTGGCCTATTATCTAGTAAATGCATCCCTTCCAAAGAGTCAGGACTTGGTGCACGTATTAGATCTAGAATTACTATGGTTATCCGAGTAGTAGGGTACCATCAAAGAAACTATAACTTATTTAATGAGCGATACGTAGTTTTACTGTCTGAATCAGTTCATACTTAGACATGCATGGCTTAATCTTTGAGACAAGCATATGACTACTGGTAGGATCAACCAGGTAACATCCTATCACTTCAAAAGGCATCCAAAGACTCTCCATACGGAGCACACTCTGAACACCCATCGAGTCAGGGAGATTTCAACAAAAAAAAAAATCGTGTTAACTTTTATACCTTGCCCTCGAGGGATCGAGCAATAGGAGGACGTGCACAAACACGACAAGGATAGAAAGGATATGCCCTCATGAAGCCTCGAAACAACCAAATCAAAGAGAAGAAAAGGTAAACGATGAAATCCTCTTGTTAGCACCAGAAGTCACCTATGGATTGCGAAAGAGGTAAGCCAAGTACCCATCAGTTTGTATGTCACAATGAATAAAATTAAGGGTGGTCTAATGGACACTGTCTTAGGATTATATAGTTCTAACTCAGAAAAATGGGTTGGCACGCATAGGCAAGTGAGGTCTTGATCTAACTCCAGTCGGGAAGTTGAGTTTAGAATGAGCAGAGGGAAGACTTGGTGAGAAAATGTAAGAGTCTTCTATGGACATCAGGTCTTCCAGTAGCCTAAGGAAGAAAAGCTTCAAGAACAAGATCCTCTTGGACCCAAAGTTTCAGACACTAAGATATGCCTAAATGACACAGTTATAATAGCACGATGATGAAACCTACATCACAATGATACTGTAACAACTTGACTGGATCCTCCAATACCGAGCTACTTAGTGTAAGAGGGAAAAGATAACACGGGAAACTGATTAAAACTGGTGAAAATATTGTAGTGATCAAACCTACATCGCAGTAACACCACCACCCTCGACTGGATCTTCCAATTCCGAGTGTCTTAACACAGAGTTTACAAAGAGATGAAAAGAGCTTGACTTTCATTAAACAAGAAATCTCAAATACATAGCTTAACCAGAGAACCAGAGGCCTCATTAAAACTTTACAAGCGAGAGCGTAGATCTACCATCGACCCTTACAAAAATAAAAAAACTGAGTATATATACTCAGAATTGCTAACGGCCCCCAGGGACACAAATGAATCACTGCATTCAAATCTTTGTGTCTCCTCTTTCTGTTGTCAAGCTGCACTTGTCTTCCTCTATCAGATGTGAAATTAAAACAATATGGGATTTGCAGGAAAACCCATCTACAGAGGAGTTATGGGCTGTCACCTAGCTTCCATGACCATCCTTTCATGATTTCCATTTATGTGATGTGTTATCAATCCAGGAAACTCTCCTAGGCTGTATGTCAGAGATTCCTGGTAACTTAATCTTTTTGGTAACTATTTTCTCAATAATAAGTGTGGGTTTGGATCAAGATGAATATCCTAATCTCTGGATTGTACCTTCAAGACAGTCTAGCTATATTCATGCAATAAAAGGCCTTCAAGAGCTATTATCAAATAGGTTTGTAAAACAAATGGATAAGAAAACCAATCAGTTAACCAGAGCATACATAGGCAATATATATGATGGGTCAACAAACTAGCCAAAGATGCTTATGATTCTTGCTTAACAGTCAAAAGTAAGATGACAGTTACCATGGGACCATTAAACACAGACAAAGAACAATTTCAACTCATATGCATAGACAAATATGAAGGAGAGTCTGACAATAGCAAATGAAAGAAGATTGCAGGCTTAATATATTAAAGAAAGTGTCTTTCATACAAAAAAAGTAGATCATAGAACTCAAAACCAAACCTTTTTTTCTTCATATGTTCTTGTCTTTATAGCCTTTTACAAACGGTTTCCAGATCCTAGATATCTGGGTCAAATTTTGCCAAATATAGAAAATCAATAATTGGCTTAAGTAGACTAGATCAATTCAACTTCTTCACTGCTCTTTTCGCTCTTCAGATTCTGGGAAGATCTAGTAAGCCTTCCGAGGCTACTGGATCTCATGTGATATGAGAGGATTCTAACTAGACACCTGTTGACAATCAACAATCTTATCTCCTTGACAATAGCTAACCGTTACTTACCTTTTTTGTCTTTTAAAACATCTCCAAAACCAAAACAAACTCTTGATAGAGATGTCATTAATTATTTTCCATCGATTGGAACCACTTTTGAACCTTTTGGACAAGAAAAACTTGGATCTATGCAAAAACATTAGCTTTCTGCCTTATCAGTGCTTTCGATAGCTAGAGAAAATAGAATTTGGGCCGATTAGCTACCGAAAGATCTGGTTTGGGTGGCTAATGAACAATTGATATGTTCGCCTAAGCCACCAAAACTTGAGGTTGTCAAAATTTCAAAAATACCCTTGTCTCACCTTAAAAACGTCTCAGGACTGATTTTTTTAGACCTCTATAGCTTGCTCAAGATTCATAGGGTTACTGACTGCTTCTGGTTCCTTCCATTGAACTGCCACCTCTGCAAGGGTCTCAAGAGAAGCCTGAGCTTGGTGTTTTGAAGCCATTGCTTTTTTCCTCAAAGCCTTGACCTTTTTCTTCAAACCTTGGGCTACTCTCCATAAGCTGTTGTAGTCCTTTACAATCTTGTTTTTCTTTTTCTTTTCCCTGATGCTTTCATGGGCTAGTATTTCCAAAGCTGAATTGCTTTTTGCAAGGTTTTTGATAGGGTTTCATACCTGGTCTTTATTATTCTTTCAATCACCTCTTGCTCAGCTAGCTTCTTCTTAAGCTTCTTGATTTTTTTTGATTTATTCTACTTTGCTCTTTTGCTAGATGAGGCCTTTGCAACTTGTGGCTCTTGTTATTCTTGGGGAGTAGGTGATGGAAGGTTCTCATAACTTGTTGTGTATATGTCCACAAAAACATAGTTGTCATGCCCTGTGGTAACTCAATCCTCATGCCCTGTTTCCAAATGCTGCTCTTCATCTTCTGAGTCTGAGTAAGGGAGGTTAAGAATGTTTTTGTTCATTGGGACTTCACTGACCTCTTCATCCTCACTGTTAAAATTTAATTTCTTCTTCGTTTTGCACAATTTAGAGGAAGGAGAGGGTTGATTGAGAGGGATTGGAGAAATACCCCTTCTCCTTCTCTTTCCATTTCTGGGAGTGGAGGATTTCTTAGAATGAGGACTCTTTTTTCCCTTTGGCTGAACCTCAGCCTGGAAATCATTCCAAAATAGGAAATAATTCCATTCTTTACCCTTTCTTTGAAATAGTTCACAAACCAACAATTTGATTAAGCTGTGGTGTGATAATCTACCTGCAACCTGACTGGGTTTGGCCTTGACTTGATGAGCCATATTGGATAAACTTCGGTGGAGGAAATAAGGTAGATTAAGTGGATTTCTTCCTGTCAAATGGTTTATAAGTTTGAAATGATACATCATTACCCTGTTGTATCGCCCTTCACAGGTTATATACACCATTATAGCCTTCAATAACTGCTGCCAATTATCCTCAAGGAAAGATACTGGAATATCTTTCTTCCAAATCAAACCTCTGTGCTCTGGTTTTAAATAAGACCTGAACTCAACATTCTTAATCACAGTGGTTTTGAACCATTTCTCTCCAGTCGTGGGAAGCTCTGTGAATTCGACGATGAGGGATTCATCAATTTCGAATTCATCCCGGCCGATGATTTCTTTCTTTCCATCAAAACTTAGAGCGAAAGCCTCTACCACCTGCTGATGAAAGCTTTGTAACTTTTGAAAAAAATTATAACAGCTCGCGTCTTTGAACATTTGACATACCTCGTAATGAGATTCCAGGTACCCAATATCGTTAATTTCCTTCCTCAGTGTCGACGTTCCTCTTTTCATTTTCCACGACGTTTTCGCACACCCGTGATCGAAGGAGTGGATTTCAGGCAGAGTTACAATGTGTAAACTTAGTAATAATCGGCTCGGTTAAGCTAAAACTGAGATAACTAGGGGGAGCTTTTGAATCATGGCATTGATTGCAAGGAGTGCGGAGAAATGGTCGATGATGTGCAAATGTCATGGTGAATTAACTGAAATCGGTGGGTAGTACAACAACGTATGATTTAATGATACAATGATCAAGAGAGATTCTCTCATATCATAGCGGGATCAACTTTTCCGGTCGTGAACGGTTCCTTCTCCAGTCCTTTCGGCGGCTTGTGCAATCATGGAAACACTGAACCCGTTGTTTGAAACGTGTGATATGACGTGGTTGGTTTTTTCCTGCTTCAACATTTTCGGTGGCTAAAGTAGCCTTGGGTTCCTTTATTTAAGCTCCCGAAAGCTAAGGCTTTCGGTGGCTAATGAACAACCAATATGTTTGCCTAAGCCACTGAAACTTGATATTTGAATTTGATCTAGCACAAACTAAACAAACTTTTATTTAAACCTTATTGCATGAGTAAAGCTTCGAAAAATGAACCTTTAAAAATTTAAAAAGTATTTTTTTAAAAGACTCCCTATCACCTAAAAAGAAAAATCTCAATTGATTTATTTGAGGAGATAACATGATGAAACAAGGTTTCAACCACCATCCCCCACTTTCATTAACTGTCTTCATTGGGATTGGGATGATCCCTGACATCAATGAATGCTCTAGGCGGTGCCCATGACTTTATCGAATTAATCTCGACGCCTCAAGCCCTGCTGCTGTCCTTCTGCAATCAAAACAGGCACTTTCAGCCCTTGGCACAACTCTTATCCATCGTTCCACACGACCTCGAGCCATGAACCTGTGCTTATCCCCTATAAACTTTTGGGGCTTCACATTACAGGAGTTTTCACTCCCCTTGATTTTGAAAATCCTGATGCTTGAAATCGCAAAAACGGCCCATCCAGATCGACGGTCGGATCTGCTCTAAACTTGATGGCCAAGATTGCTTCCCCGAAGACCCCACATCACCAGCTCTATGCGATAGGTGTTAATATTCTTCCTGGACCCGCACACCATAGGGCCACGGGCTATGATCATGGGCCCAAACTTGAGTGCTTTGCGATTTTATGTGTTGGGAGTTTGCGTTGTGCTCTATGCTCAAACCTCCGATATGCGAAATCACGATTTCGGGTTATCTACTGCCACATTCCCCTCTACTTTAGATGACCCAGATCAAATTTTCATTGTGGGACCACATACCATCGACACTCCTAGGAAGACTCTTCTTTGGCCCAGATTCTGCACCACACATCCCCTGGAATGGACGGCTCCCATGTATCCCAGGTTTCGAGACTTCGACATATCGACAATCGACACTTCGGGACATCGACCATCGGGACTTCGACACTCGAGGCTTCGCACCTTGCTCCATGTTGAAACCCCTGAAATGCGAAATTGAAATTTTTCATTATCTGTTGCCACGTGCTCCCTTAGTTGGATGACTTAGATCATTTCACGACTTTGCGTTTCACGAGTCTTCAAGCCTCTACCTTCTTACTTTCCCAACTCACGAAATCACGAAAAGATGATCCAATGGTCCAGCTTTTTCCTTTGATCAACGACTACGATCTTTTTGCGATTTCGCATTTCAGGAGTCTCTGATGTGATCGACTCTTGACCTCCTGATTCATGAAATCGCGACTATGTTAATCGTGTGCCACATCTCCCTTTGAAATGAATGGCCTAGATCTCACAATTTTGGGCCTTGGTATGRTGCTAAACTTTGCACAACTTTCTAATCCTGATCGCCCGATGGATGTCGATCTAATTATCTYTGGATCCGAYGGMTGAGATTGAGCTTGTGCTTGATGGATTTTYGCTGACCAAGTATGTGCACACCTTTGCATAATCGTGCCYCGACTTTGGATAAAAATGCATATGGTGGGTTTTTAAACCCCTTTTCTCGCATTTGRTCACCCAATGGCCAAATTCAAAGGAAAAACATCCCCTTRCAAGAATAAGTGCTAACACCTCCAACCTAGMAAAGGTTGKGTGCCCCTCGAGATCCAAAWTTGGTTCTTATCCATCCTAAATGAGCGTCGTGGATCRCATCTACCCAATCAATTAAGGCYAGGAGMACGCCGCTGACAAAAGGGATGGAAGGGCAGGTGCACACCGAGTAGGCGGACCRACCTTTACGACCCAAGATCCAACTAYGAGATTTTTAACTACAACAACTTAAATATACGCTATTGGAGCTGGAATTACCGCGRCTGCTACCACCAGACTTTYCCTCCAATGGATCCTCGTTAAGGGATTTAGATTGTACTCATTCCAATTACCAGACTCGATGAGTCCAATATTGTTATTTATTGTCACTWCCTCCGCATGTYAGRATTGGTTAATTTGTGCGCCTGTTGCCTTCCTTGGATGTGGTAGTCGTTTCTCAGGCTCCCTCTCCAGAATCGAACCCTAATTATCCATCACCCGTCACCACCATGGTAGGCCTCTATCCTACCATCAAAAGTTGATAGGGCATACATTTGAATGAAGCATCGCCAACACAAGGGTTGTGCAATCCGTCGAGTTATCATGATTCACTGGAGAAGTGGGCAAGCTCGCGTTGGCCTATTATCTAATAAATGCATCCCTTCCAAAGAGTCGGGACTTGGTGCATGTATTATCTCTATAATTTCTACGGTTATCTGAGTAGTAGGGTACCATCAAAGAAACTATAACTTATTTAATGAGCCATCCACAGTTTCATAGTCTGAATAACTGATTTAATGAGACAAGCATATGACTACTGAAAGGATTAACCAGGTAACACCCTAGAACTTCAAAGGGCATCCAAAGACTCCGAGTCTCCATACAGAGCACACTCATCCACAGTTTCACAATCTGAATAAATTATTTAATGAGACAAGCATATGACTACTGGAAGGATCAACCAGGTAACACCCTAGCACTTCAAAAGGCATCCAAAGACTCTCCATATGGAGCACACTCTGAACACCCATCGAGTCGAGGAGATTTCAACAAAAAAAATGTGTTAGCTTTTATACCTTTCCCTCAAGGGATCGAGCAATAGGAGGACGTGCACAAACAAGACAAGGATAGAAAGGATATGCCCTCATGAAGCCTCGAAATAACCAAATCAGAGAGAAGAAAAGGGAAACGACGAAAGACTCCAACCTTCCAAACAATGCATCAAGGTGTCCTCAGGATCCACAACACTAGTCCAATACTAGTGTCAATGTGGTGTTGCCCACCGAAACGACCCCTGGGAAAGGCAAGACAAGGAAAGGCACCAAGAGGCAAGGCAAGGTAAGGTGCGAGGAGGCAAGGTGGTGCAAGGTACCAAGAGCTAAGGCGAGGCAAGGCACCAAGATCCAAGGCAAGGAAAGGCACCAGGAAGCAAGGCAGGGCATGGAAAAAGGTAAGGCAAGGCAAGGCAAGGTAGCACGAGGAAAGAAGACGAGCTGACCATCAGATAAGGTGTAAAGATGGTCAAAACTTAACTTTTTTAAGATGGTCTGGGAAAGGCAAGGCAAGGAAAGGCGTCGGGACGTAAGGCAAGGCAAGGCAGGGCATGACACAAGGCAAGGCAAGGCAGGGCATGACACAAGGCAAGGCAATGCAGGGCACGTCATAAGGCAAGGCAAGGCAAGGCAAGGTGCGAGTGGACGAGTTGGGGCTCAACAACCCAACTGATGGGCGAGTTGGTGGACATGTCATTACTTAGGAGGACCCATGCAGTGAGTTGGTGAGTCGACCTGACTCTCATGCCAAATGGTGCGACGATCCATGTGATGGAGTGAGCACATATAAGTAAGGCATGAGTTGGGATGACTCAAGGCAGAACAACTTAGGCAAAGAAGAGTAAAGATAGATTCGACTAAGTGTTTCGGTTGGGCATCTCGGTGGAGAGCAGATGACGAGTCTCGAAGTTGAGTCGTTGGACGAGTTGGCAATGCACGTGATGGAGAGGAGACTTGTGACAGACGTGCAAGACAGAATCAGGTTGCAGCAGGGGGGTCCTATGAGACGGTGAAGTGAGGAAAAATTCGTCGAAGTGACTTGGACAAATTTTGTATGTCTTTGTATGGAGCTGCAACTCCCCTCTTGTGACCGTCTCTCATTGTAACATTTTGTACATTGTGATCTACGAGTATCAGGCACAATTTGTGTTGCCCAACCACACTTGTGTCTCTTTCTCATGTATGGATGATTGCATGTTCTTAATGGCTTAAATGACTAAGTATAGAATCGTGTAATTGTCTAAGTGTAAACAATGTATGTTTAATGTAACATGGCACGATTGTCTCAGGGTAGAGTATGGGTGTGCCCTGAGTGAGGCGTAGTCCAGATGGAGTACGACTTGGGAGGGCCAAGCCACCAAGCTAAAAACATCGCGGTATCGGGTGACTTGGGAGAGCTAAGTCGAGTTGGATCCCCGGGTAGACTATGGGTGCGTGAAAGACTCGACGTATGATTGGGTGGATTGAACGTTGGGGCCACATTGGACATGGAGTGTATTTCAAGGAACATTTTCCAATATATAAGGAGGACACCTCCATCGTGCGAAGTCATCCAATAAGAGTTCAATCGATCAGTGCTTGACAAAGGTGGACAAGGAGTTATGAGGTGCAAAGTCTAGGTTTGGAGGCACAGTGAACTACTTGGACGATGTATGCACAAAGCACTTACACATCTTGGCAAGTGTCTGAGGCACTGCAGAGCTAGACTGAGGTTGCGATAAGCGAGGAAGAGGCATTGCAGGGGGCAGATCCACAGAGGCAATGGGGGTTGGATTGTGCAAGTCTTTTGGGCAGTAGGGAGAGGTGCCATGACTTATTTGTATTTCTACGAAAGAGTCGCAGGGAGAAGGTTGCACCCACCCCCTTGTTGTATCTTCATAAACACTCTTCATATTAATAAGCTTAAGGAATCCGCCCATAACGGTGTGATGTGGTCTTTTTATACTTGTTGGATGCTATTGTTCATTGCGTTGTTGTGGATGGCTAGGTATTGATGAGTATTGGTCAGGTGTTAAAACAGAACCAGGATGCTTTAAGGCCATAGTTGGACGTGTACCTATTGTTAGAGAACTCAACTGCATATCTAACAAATTGTTGCTCAAGACACAGTTATTAATGATCCTTAAGTGAAGAGGCATATTCCGATTATAGTAGTCACGTTGGTATACCTTTTAAACCCAATACATTGTGAGTAACACATAGGTTTAAGCACATACTATTGAGATTGTTGTACCTTTTAAACCCAATACCACTTCATGAGCATGAATATTATTTTATAAATGAGCATGAGTATTATTTTAAAAACTAGTTATAGATATAGAACTCCCCATAACTATAACAAGGGTCCACTTATTTAACAATTTTGGACCTCATTCATATATATATATATATGCCATTAATCTAAAACTAGATTGGTCAATTCATGTGATGATTAATGTATCCAAACCTTTTGATGCTCCTGTGGCGGACGGGCGGAACGGAGGGGGGCTGGGCATTGTACCTTTTGGTGCCCGAGACGTCCCATCGGGCTCCAAAAGGTAGAAGCGTTAGCTTACTCCATTAAAATTAACTTATCAATCTTCACCAAAATCGTCGACCAATAAGAACACAAATACAATTGAAATTTGAAATTTAAATTGGTAAAGCCCCCTCTTTTCGTTTCTGTCAATTACATGCTAGCTCCCAGCCTGTTGTGGCTCCGTTCTGAAACGACAAACACAGATAGCGCAGGTGGAAATATCATGCATCATGTGATTGTGAAGGGCAGCAACCGGTATCCTCTGAAATTCCGTGGGGCAGTGATGGTGCAACCACTCGTGCTTGACCATATTACAGGGCCACACTGGACTTGTGAAATGTATGGAAGCCATTGTTGACGTTTCCATTTCCAATGGCTTCGATCCAAGTGAAATACAATACACAATAGCCCTTCATTTGATGCTATCCAAGTAGATACTATACACCATGGCCACATATGGTATGGGTTCCTGTGCCTGCTTACATGTGAATGATAGATGTCATGATGTGGAGGAGGGCGTCGATAATCACACATGACATATCTGCATCATCATACATGATCTACCGCTGGGCGCAAATGATGGATGTCCCAAGAGGGCATCGACGATGACTGCGGGCAGACGGCATCGACGATGACTACGGGCAGAGGAGGGTTGGAATTTCAAAATGGCCAAGCCTGGTTTTGTGCATTGTCATGCCGGTTTCACCCGTTTTTATGAAGAATGTGGCGTCGACGATGACTACCGGCAAAGGAGGGTTGGAATTTCAAAATGGCCAAGCTTGGTTTCGTACATTGTAACATCCGTTTCATTTGTTTTTATGAAGAATGTTTGTAAGGTACCAGAACTATTATAATAGCAGAAAACAAAAATACTGCAAAGATTAACAGTGGAACAATAAAATATATGAAACGACAACACCAAAATAATATTTTTATTGATATGAAACAATGTTCACTTGCCTCTTTGAGAGGGCAACTTCTAGCAAAGAAACCCTCTATTACAATAAATCTCCAGACAACTTTTCATGACTCTCACTCTTATTTATACTAATTCTATCTCCTAAAAATCATTTTAGAGGAAGATCTTTTTAGAAGCAAAAGTTTCTATTATGTGTTCATACATTGACTTATTCAAATTTATTAAATAGGCCTTATGAACTAATGTCGGCCTTTATTACATGGAAATGTATTATTCTATCTGCGTGAGGGGTTAGGAAGGTTACGTTCCTCACATGCGCCCCCCCTTGAAAAAGAGCCTTGTCCTCAAGGTTTGAGATGAGGAAACTGTTGCAGAATGGTGGTCGTCTCCGAAGTGACATCTTCTCGAGTTGTATCTTTCCACTGCACTAACACTTCCTTGATGCTGTGCTGATGGAGACGACACTCATGTTAGTCCAAGACTGCTTGTGGCTGCAGCCAAATTGAACCTTCTTCATCCAACTCAGGGAGACTCGTTTGAGTTTGACACTTAGTACCAATCACATTCTTTAAGCATGAGACATGAAAAATAGGATGGAGCTTAGAATGACTGGGCAAAGCTAACTGATAAGCCACCTGCCCCACTCGCTTGAGAATTGTACAAGGACCATAAATTTGGGAGCAAGTTTCTGACAATGGTCCATTTTGAGTGAAGTCTGTTTATAAGGTTGTAGATGAAGAAACATCTGGTCCCCTTCAACAAATTGTCGTTCGAAACGACCTTGATCGTCTTGTTGCTTCATGTGATTCTGAGCCATAGCCAAATTTGTTTTGAGGCTGTGGAGAATGGCTTCACAAATTGCAAGATTGTTGTCAACCTCCTGAACCTTTGAGACACCTAATATTTAGGAGAAAACTGATGGTAGCTTTTGTCCATATACTGCTTCAAAATGAGTCATACAAGTAGTTGTATGGTAAGATGTGTTGTACCACCATTCAACGCGAGGTAACCACTGAGCCCACTGATTCTGTCGTTCAGATGCAAAACACCTCAAATAGGTTTCCAAACACTTGTTGACAACTTTAGTTTAGCCATCAGTCCGGGGATGATAGGTGGTGTTGAGATGCAATTGGGTGCACTGGAGACGGAACAATTCTTGCAAAAAATTGATGGTAAAAGTGGGATGTCAGTCAGAGACAATAGAATGAGACATTCCATGAAGCTTGAAAATATTATCTATGAAAATTTGAGCCATTGTGGATGTTGTGAATGGGGTGTTGGAGAGCACATAAATGAACATATTTGGAAAGACGATCAACTACCACCATGATGACTAATTTATTACCCGATTTAGGTAAGCCAACAATGAAATCCATAGAAATATCCTGCCAAATAGTCGATGGAATCGGGAGTAGTTGTAGTGTTCCCAGGGTCTTGAATGTTTCTCCCTTATTTCGTTGACATACATCACATTCAACCACAAAGGTCCAGACGTCTTGTTTCATACCATCCCTTAAAAAAGAACGTTTAACCCTTTCATAGGTTTTGGTGAACTTGAAATGCTCAACTATGGGGGAAGCATGAAACTCCTAAAGCGTTGTAGATTTAAGTTGCCAATGTTTTCTTAGATACATATGACCTTTGTAGAGAAGCTCGTTATTGTGCCAAGAGTACCCTGGAGAAACTGGAGAATTGTCTTGCAATTGTTGGATAAGGCCAAAATTTTTGGGATTTTGCCCATTCCTAGTGAACAACTTGGATCCAATGTGGTATAATGATGGAGAGAGAAAAAAGGGATCCTTCGTCTTCATACTTCCTGGAAAGAGAGTCAGTGACCACATTTTCTTTTCCCTTCTTGTAAATTATCTCATAATCATGTCTAAATAGCTTGGTCACCCATTTTTGTTTCTTTAGGGAGGAAATTAGTTGTTCCAAAAAATGCTTGAGGCTCTAATGATATGTTTTAATTTGGAAGCGTTGGCCTGAGAGATAAGGATGCCAGAGATCCACGGTATGTAGAATAACCAACATTTCCTTTTCATATATTTATTGGCTTAAATGGCGCTCCAAAAGTGGTTTGTTGGTGAAGGCTATCGATCGTCCTTCTTGCATGAGAACTACGCCAATTCCTTTCCCGAAAGCATCACATTCCATGACAAAAGTCTTTTTGAAGTCGGGAAGGGCCAGGACAGTGGTGGTGCACATAGTCTCTTTCAAAGCATGGAAGGATTGATCAACTGCAAGAGTCCACTTGAAAGCATTCTTTTTAAGGAGAGCAGTGAGAGGTGTTTCATTTTTACCATAATTCTTAACAAATTTGTGACAATAGCCCGTTAAATGCAGAAAACCATGCAAGATCTTGAAAGTTTTGGGGCGAGGCCAATCCTGCATAGCTTCAATTTTCTTAGGATCCACCTTGACACCATCCTTGCTGATAATATGACATATTATCCCTAATTCCTAGGGATAAATAAGGAGATGATGTCTCGAGGCCCTTAAGTTGCACACATGGAGTACCGAGAGACAACTTGACCAGCAATGTCCACTTGCACAGATAGAAGCCCACTTCACCACTATAGATCTTAGGCTCATCATGAGGGTATCCACTAGATCAGCTTGCTTTTGGAAGAAATTGGGTCTTGCTCCATGAGGTATGACCATGGAGCAAGACCCTCCTGGTCGAATTGCATGGTTAATTCCTTAAAATCCATGAGAATGGGACCCAAAGTCCTTATCCATTATGCACCTAACATAATATCACAACCACCCATGTCGATAGTAAACATATGACATTTGAGGCAGTATTCACCAATTTGGAGACACACATTTTCACAACGCCCTCCACATTTCATGGATCCACCATTGGCAATCATGATTTGGAAATTATTGAATGCACGGATATAGAAATTAGTTTCTTGGGAAATGTGGCGATGAATAAAATTATGGGTGCTTCCACTATCAACAAGAATAATGACCTTCCTATACTTGATGTAACCAATTAGCTTTAGGGTTTAGGGATCAGAGAAGCCAATGAGATAATTTAGGGAAATGACCGGTTCTACTTTAGGAGGGTCTGAGGGAGGGGTTATGTCAATGGGTTTAGGTGACACAGACACAAGGGGAGCCTCAACATCCTCTTCCAAAACATCCTCCGAGATGTCCATAAAAATATTTTGTTCCTTACACTTGTGTCCCGAAAAATATTTGTCATCAAAATTATAACAAAGGCCTTTGAGTTGGCATTCAACCATTTCAACCCTGGTCAATTTATGGATCTTTAGTGGAGTAGAAGTAGGAGTGGGAGTTATTGGTTTAGTGCTAGGAATAAATGAAGGTTTTCTATTTTGAGAAGAGACAACCCGTTGTGATTCCTTATCTCTTTTAGTAGCATCCACCCAACTCTGAGGCCGACCCATGAGGACATGAGCACGAATCTCATCCTTGAGGCCACTGATAAAACATTCTCGAGAAAAAGCATCAGACATGCCCTTTGTATGAAAATCCAGTCTCTCAAAAGCAGTTATAAAGTCTTCGACGGTGCCATATTGTTTCAACTTTGTCAAACGACCTAAATGGTTGGTGTCAGTGTCAAAGTGTTCATAAAGCTCTACTACAAAGTGTGTCCAAGCCACATACCCTTGGAAGACATTTTTTCTCCATCCCCACCATTGCCAACGTTCTTGATCTAGATGGATAACATCGTACCAGAGTTTGGCCAACTCATTCATAATTCCATACAAAGAGAAATAATTTTCCATTTGAGTTACCCAGCCAGTGGGATCTGATCCATCAAATTTGGTCACATCCACACGCGGAAGGCGTAGGTCACACTGAAAGTGATGGGGATGGAAATTCTAGGAATGAGAGGAAGTTTCACCTTCGGCATGCAAAGGTGGGTCAGATACGGGAAGATCTGCATGGATATCTAGCTTGGCGTCGATCATCGTAGTGATAGATTCAAGCTGGGTAGTAATGTCTTGTTTGATCTCTTCTTTGAGTTCCGCGATTGAGGTGGTGATGGAGGAATGCATATTTTGATTGATGGTGGAAATATTGGCACTGAGTTGTCACACTTCTTGTTGGGTTTCAGTGAAATTAGAGTGCAAGGTAGTGAAGTGAGCTTCCAAGTCTTGGCTACAGGTATGGGCCATGATGACGAGGGAACACGAAAAGGGGCGGGTGGGACCACACAAAAAATGGATTATGGGTGAAGTGTATCACAACGACCAGGGAGACGAGTGAAATCCAATGGGGTAAAGTTGAAATAAGGGTGTTGGAAGGGGGTCACGTCCACAAGATTTTTTTTTTTCTTCTGAAAAATGATAGGTATGACTGCGATAAGGGTGAAGAGAGAAGTCCAACGGAATAGGTCTCAAATAATGGTGCCAACAGGATCTTGAATTTTTTTTTTTACTCCTGCGGAGTTATACTCCAATTTGAAGAATATTGCAGTGATGAAATTCCCAAATGCTTAACAGGAAGAAATGTGTAGAAATTTCACAACTCGAATGCAGGAGACA
The DNA here is from genome assembly GCA_000966675.3 of Picea glauca. Taxonomy (NCBI): domain Eukaryota; kingdom Viridiplantae; phylum Streptophyta; class Pinopsida; order Pinales; family Pinaceae; genus Picea; species Picea glauca. Next base: position 231,081 of record JZKD02S0232459.1, read on the forward strand.
CAGTTGTGCCACAATAAATCTTGTCTGTTTTGTTTTTGTTTCCGTCCCCAAGGTTAGGTATTCAAGGGTTCTATAGACAAGGGTTTTCCCTGTGCTATAGCTCTTAGATATACATGCAAGGTCCAACAATAGTACTTGGCCCAATATCTCAGGGCACCAACTAAGGAGGCTAGACCGTGCTCTTAGTCGTACTACCCAACTACCCAAGTATTAGAGAGTATCTTCCTGAGTGTTGTTCTCGGTGACACTATAACAGTGAGGCGACCGATTGGTTTATCTATGGAGGGCTTTAGAAGATCTAGGTCGATTTGTATACATGTGTTGTCTGATGTGCTACCACTCGAAGGGGTATCAATAAGGGTTACAAGGGTGGCCAATAGATGTGCACTTAAGTACCACTTGTTTTTTCTGTGTGTATGAATCATCGACCACAAGTTTATGCATGTAACGACAAATCTTTGTAGCTTAAAGACGTTAGAATATGTCTCTACCCTAAAAAAAATTAACCCACAATTTTCTGCCAAGGAAGGTGCTCTGATACCACTTGTAATATTCCATATATAAAAAATATGTAGAATATAAATAAATAGCTAGAAATGGCAGATGAACAACAATATAACCAGAACAACACCACAATAATACCAAAATGATGCCATGATAATACCAGAAATAACACTTTGATTACTGAGAGCAATGTTCACTTGCCTCTTCGAGGTGGCAACCTCCACCAGAGCATAGCTCTATTACAATAATATCCAAGACAAGAGTTCTCATACCCTCAACTCCTATTTATACTAAATATGTCTATCAAAAGAACCATCTAGAGGAATATCCTTCTAGAAGCGGAAGCTCTAATTAGGTCTTATTACATTGGACTTATTATTCCTTATTGCTAGGCCTTATTCATATTGACCTTTATTACATGGAAATATATTATTCTACCTACGTGAGGGGTTAGATCCCTAACACAATGGCATGGAAAGGCATGAAAATGACATGGAATGGCAATGGCATGGCATGAAATTGCTTGGGAAGGCATGACAATGGCATGGAAAAATCAATGGCATGGAAATGGCATGCCATGGAATGACTTGGAAAGAATGGAAATGTCTGGAAAGGCATGGCATGGCAAAGACATGGCATCAACAAGTTTGTGGGATTAGGTTTGGGAGGGTTCTTTGTCTTCTTGTGTGCTCTAACCAAAAAAATGGGTAGGAGTGTGCAATAAAATCTCATAGATGGTGAAGGGAAAAGAATAACAATTTCAAGTCTCCTTGGAGGAATTTTGGTAGCATAGCATTACTTTCTATGGTATGTCATGAAATATAACCTCAAAACCTTTATTTGAAGGTGGAAAATGATACTCATTCTAATATTTAGTTTCCATTTGAATTCTCTCATTATATTGATCAAAATCAATAAGTTTAGTGAACATCATGAAAGACTGAATAAATGTTATTAATAATTGGTGGGTTTAACAACATTTACAAATACCCACTAAACAATATAAACAAACATGAGTGCATTAATGAGTCATTGATTCGTCTTTTTGGAATTTATGAAGGGTTACACACATAAATCAAATGATTCTATATATGTCATGGATATAAAGAGGGGAATAATGTGTGTGACCGAGAAAAAGGTAAAATTATGGATTGAATCAGCTAAGAAAATAACAACTAGGCTTCTCAATGGAATGCCAAGGAAAGACTAGGGTCAAGGTTTTGTCCTAAGGGGACTAGGAATACTAGGACTTATACCTACATGATAAAAGAAAGACTTTTATCATGTAGCTCTGGTAAGAGAAGAACTTAGAGTTTTGCGGCATTTTAAAACCCTAGTGCTACCTAATGTGCTTGTTATCGCAAAGATAGAGAGAGTTGATCTCGTACAAGTGTGGGATACAAATGTAGGTTCCAAAAAGGACTTACCATTGTGTATGCTACCTTGTTGATGATATCTAATAGAGTGAGCTATTGGCTAATGTTATCTTATGGTTTCCATCGTTAGGGTTTGAAGAGCCCCACTTCTAAGAACCCTTGATAAGATATTGGTAGGTGCATGTACTTCATATTCTAAATATACATGAAGTGTTTGGATTGTCCAAATGTTGTGTACTTGCATAATTGAATTTTAGCTTATGTCATCTTCGTAATTGAGTAATTATAATACTATTTATGAAGGTTAATTTGATATAACATTGAGGTGATATTGTTAAGTGATTTACAATTATGTAGAAGAGAAATGAGAAAATTTATTTCTATAATAAATTATTGTAATATGCCATTTTTTAGGTCACAATATTTTAAAGTGACCAGTATTTGAGTATGGATTGTCATTGGATTTAGATGGAGATAATTCAAGAGGTAGTCCATGCATTGTTGATTGCGGGTTAGAATATGGATATCCACAACATTCATGCAAATAATTCAAAAGGAATGATCTATTGATGATGTAGAGATACATGGTTGAATAACAAGAAATTCTACTTGAGAACCATTAGTTTCTTATGGATTGGACACTTAACAATCTTTACCACCATAAGATATTTCTTAATGCGTAATGCAAGTATTTATAATCACTTTAGAAAAAAATCAAGGGATTAATACACATACAATTAAAACACTTTGAAATTCATATATTCAACAACATAAAATGCAGAAACAATAAGATTCATACAAAATGTGCCATGATATATATATATATATATATATATATATATATATATATCTTCTAAATTGTTCATTTTTACAAAATGGCAACTTGTGCTCAATATACAAAGCGACAACAAGTTCCCTAACATAAAAAAACATCCATATAGTGGCCTAGATACAAAATGACAGTAGTTGGTCAATCATTAACCACTGCAACCCTCACCACCCTCCATCCTGTAATTCAATATTTATTCTCTTCTTCGAGGAAGCACCTCGAGAGGTTCTAGGTATGGGTGTGATTTGACGCTCTGGAGACTGCACAAAGAATAAACATTGTTATATAATTTTTTTTCCTCAATGAATTAATAAACATACAAAATGATACTTTGTAATTTAACCTAAGACAACTCACCACATATGATACTGTCAATCGTGAGGGTGTTACCTTCCTCCGCGACCCCAATCTCTCTGCGATGCCACCCTACAACAATTAAAAGGACCAAGTCAAGAAAATTAAACAAATATGTGTAAAATCAAATTCATGAAACATAAAAAATCATCATCAATGCATTATCTCACCGTAAATATCTCAAGCCTCAATGGAGATTCACTAGTAGATCGAGTACTAGGTTGTACAACCCGCTCTGAGAAAACCTCTATTGTGGCAGTCTCGGTTAATGGGGTTGTTGGAAATGCTGAGGGTGGGCAGCGATGGACCCCCAAAAGTTGTACAAGTGATTGCATCTCCCTAGGCCTGGAGAAAGGTAACTTAGAAGCAATGCCTAGGTGATGAGGCAGTGCAATAATACTATATCTATCAAATATATCCACAACCTATATACATATTAATAAAATTGAACTATTAGTACCAACTAGTAAAATTCAAAAACATAAAGACAAACAATTTGAGAATTATACAATATTTAACTCTACACATGATACTTGTGATGCAGGTAACTTGTCCATCCTAGATGGACATTCCCCAACACCTCCTAGTCCCAAATCTTGTAGAAACACGAGAACATTAAAAAATTGAGGATGCCATAAAATAAAGAAATGACTATGGTGAATTTATCATATGTGACACATACTTGCGTATGGGGTGCACCCAATGAACAAGTTGCATCTACTACCGCATTAGTGGTGGGGCTAGGCACTGATGCATCCATCGACATAGAGGGTCTACTGCTAGGACGCAACAACTGCAAAACAACATAAATAAAATATCGATATAAATACACATAATAAAAAATAAATATAGATACACATAACGATGAAGAACATAAAGAGGGTTACAATACTAACCTCCTCCATGAAGCTATTCTATCCATTGGGCTCTATAGGCTCATAACATGTATGCCTGCAGCTCGAGCATCTATGAGTTTCACATGGACGAATTCTATGTCCATGTGCCCTCTCCTCACCGTAATCTATCCTGCATGTTGAACCTCCAACCCCTATATCAATGTCATTGGTCAACACCTTTTTCCTAGATAGTACACCAAAGCTACTGTGTTGCACTAGGCTACAAGTCAAAGATGAAACGATTATCTTTACCTGTTGCAAGCTCTCTAAAACAAGGGGATGTTGGGTAGGGGGGTCAGGCCTTCGCATGGGGGGATGTGGAACTAACACGGGGTCACACATGGCATGCTCTCGGTCCTGTGCGGACCCTAGACCCACACTCTGAAAGTATGCAATGTTAAAGTAGTTGACATGCTTACCCAAAATAAACTTAGCCCATAATTTTCTTAGAAAATATAAGGACATCTACTTGTTATTGTAAGGAGGTTTATCAAAAACCATATACCACATATCCATACAATTTTGACTAATCTAGGGATGGATGCACCAGTGTTACGAGGAAAATCACTCTATGGCATGGGGTAAACCACAACAGACATAAATGACTGCAGAAATCAACTCTAATCTCAAGTATGTTATATAAACAAATATGCTAACAAGACAAGATAAAGAGCTTACCCCGTCCAAACGTTCGATGAAGTCCACTATTGAGCACTTGACTCAAAACAATACACTTGCAACTTGTCCTCAACAACCAAGATATGCAAGCATATGGTGATAATATATAAATTCAACACATACGATAACATAATCCATCAATATTCATAACAAATACGTTCATGGAATAACAATTCAAATATTTGCAAGACATTAATTGGACGGGAAAAGAGTATTTCTATTAAAATGTAATCAACATAAGTGTATGAATGGAAAAATTCTGTGTCGGCACATTCGAAACCGAGAAACTAAGTCCCTTCGAGCTGGGCCTCCACCACTTCAATCCTCCACCAAAGGCAAGTTTATATAAGAGAGACAATGAGGTTCTCCATCAAATAGGGAAGAGCTTGGGGGTTGAACAATGTGTTCAGACTTAAAAGGACAAAGGGATGCAGACTCAATATGAAGTGAATAATTTCTCCAAAGTAACTTTTCTCTTAAAGTTGAATTCTTCTCTTCTTTTCCACAACTTGGATATGGCCCATTTATAGCCTTCAAATGGAACTGAAGGGTCGATTCATAATGTTTCCAGTATATGGAAGGTCAAGGATCATGGATCTCTTGACGTGACATGGAAACCAGACACCATTTTTTAATTTTGGGCACAAAACTTGATTTACGCAGGCTGTAATGGTGCAACCTTCTTATATGCATGCTCTATAGCTGTTAGGGCGCGTATATGTGGAAACATACGATTTTTAGCTCTGGGAACTAGAAAAGGGGACTCCAAGTTTGCATAGGGAAATGGAAAAAGGCCCTCTGATCAAGTTTCATAGGGTGAGAAAAATCTTGTTATAACAGATTCCCCTTAATGTGTGAGGTCAGAGGAGTATCTATGATGGCCAAAATATATTATAATTCCCAGAAGTGGAGTAATGGAGACTCAACTCGACAAACTAGTTGCTCATAAGAATATTACAATCCATACTCACTTTGCACACATGGCTGCCAATTTGAATTACACTGCAGATCCATGTGGAAATATACCAAACAATTGTTCATGGCCATGAATAGGAAATACAAGAGTAGATACATGCCATAGGCTGTCATAGTCACAAACAAGGCTCAGTGAAAACTAGCCTCAAAATTAATCTGAAGATATCTGTATATAATGGAGTACAATCTGATCTCTTATGATCACTGAAGTCATATAGGTACTGGTCCAATGAATGATAACAAGCTCAGAAAAGTTGTGACTATGAACTGATGTCTTCAAGTCTTCTACACAATCTGCCAAGGGTGCAGTTCTACATTATGTGAATAAAGGAGTTGAGGTCGAACACAATGAGACTTCATTTGATTACCAGTCATTAAGGTATACCATTAACAAACGTGAGACAACCTGCCGATAATGAAAGTAGGTATCAAGGCACTGAGTACATTCTTGCAAGTGTGAACAAAAGTGTTGAGGTCAAACACTTGAAGAATACATCGATCAGGAGACATTGATGTATTCCCAACTGTCGATGGCGAAGAACCTGCCACTGATGACTGCAAGCCTCTAGGTACTCATAGGAATTTAGGTCTCATTTCCAGAATAGATGGGTTGGAGTCGATGGAAGGAGACCCACTGAAAGGAGATAATTAATACATCTTTCATCATTCATCACAAGGTATAAAGAAGGAGCTTAATGATTTGGAGGAACTCAGACAAAGAACATGTTCACGAACCAACGACCTTGTGCATCTTCCGTGTGCACCAAATGCAAGCAATGCACAAAAAAGACCCTTTGAATAGAAGCCAATAAGGAAAACTGCAGACAAAGGTGAGGAAACAACCAATAAGGCTAATGGAATCCAAGAAATTGCACAAATCCCAATGTGTGAATATATTTCTTGGCATCGAACACAAGGGAAATCCCCCTAGTCAGTGATCAATGAGGAAATGTCAACTACTGGGTTCAAAGTTACCTATCCATAATGAAAGTAGGACCTGGTTGCATGATAGGACTACAACTTCATGTAACTTTGAGACACAGTAAGGGTCTGACTGACATGCAAAGTCAAGAGTTCTAAGAAATCACCGACATAGGTTGATAGACATCCTTTGAACAAGAGCATGAGACATATGGATGACTCTGGTAGCATAGACTCACTGATGAAACTTTGTGATGCATGAGGTACCAATCAAACTCTCCATAGGGACTAGAAGAGTAACCAGTCAAGGGTGTAAACTCTGAGTAACGAGCTCAGCTTCCTAAGGTCATGCTAAAACCAAAATTTTGATGACAAGTGGACTCAAAAGTTTGTGCTCTATTCAAAGGTGACACAACTGCTGCCAACACAAGATAATATTCATTTCCCACCACTTTGTTTTTGTTTTTGCATAGTCAAATGAATGCTATGATATAGATGAGGAAACGAGTGTCGCTAATAAGCAACTAGTTCCAACAATGGAACATACCTATGCTCAATGCAAGGAGATGCATGCATAATATGGACACTCGGGGGAATGTTTCCTCGTAGGGTATAGGGTGTCAAGCTGCAAATGATATAAACAAGGCTCTGCTTGGCAGATGATGCAAACTGCTGAGGTAGTAGGCTTATAGCGAGAAAATGAGAACCGATAATGGGCTCAATACTGCAAGCAAGAGAATGAGGTGAAATTACAACTTAACTCCAAAGAATGTCCTTTTTCATAAGTTTAGTCCCCTAGGCCCGAAAAAGTATAAAACAATACCCAGGAGAACTCTTCTAGCCACTAGTGACTAGAGTATTCATTTTTTCAAAATTAGTCTATTTGGTCCGAAAAAGGGTTAGAATTACACCAAATAGATGTCCTTTCAAATCCAATTAACGAGTGTGAAAGAGAAAAGTTCACCCGGCAATATTTTCACTTTTTGAGAGAGTTGGGAAAGAGCTTAAACAAGACTCGGGGATGCTATTCTAAGCAACATATTATGGGGGAGGCCAGGGCTCTCGTGCAGGACTTCTGTGGAAAGTCACAACTCACAGACAGTTGACACAATCTTGGGAAAACCCAAAGATTTCCAAGTCGAGGAGGGTAAAATACTTGCAGAGGTTACCTTTTCTACAATATATTGAAGAATACCCCTTATCTAAAAGGGGGTAGAAGAAGGAAGTTGAGGCTCTACAAGATTATTCCAATCAAAGGAAACCACCCTAGGACTTGGAGGGAGCATACTTGGAGAGAGTATAATGATCCCTTGATCAAAAGGTGCAGGACTAGAAATGCTAAGGACATGGTCAAAGGACACATCCCCCTCCAAAACAATAGTGGGATTGATCGAAGATTGCATCGAAAATGTCACTTTCTTAGACTTGTCACTCTCCAAGAGAAGAGTAGGATCAACCAAAGATTTCATCGACATGACCACTTCTTCAACTGTTGGTTGAAAAGGATGCGAGACAACAAGGTCAAGAGATGCATCACCCCCAAAAACATGAGTGGTGTCAGTCAAAGATTACATCAACACGACCATTGGTTGAACATGATGCGAGACAACATGGTCAAGAAATGCATCACCCCCAAAAATAAGAGTGGTGTCAGCCGAATATTACGTTGGCATGACTGTTCTATCAACCAAAGAAGGATAAGAATGTTAGGAAACCAAAGACGACTCAGAACCAAAAGGACCCCCAGGCAAGGACCACGCTTCTTGTACCACAATAGTAGGAGGGAAAAAACGAGTAAGGTGATCTCCTTTGCAAAGCCTACAAAGGAAATTAGACTTACGTCTTATATGTCGAGGCTTCTCAATCGTATGAATTACCCCAGCATGAATTGCAGTGGCTGGTGACATGCTCCCAGCATGACTTTTAGAGGCTAGTAGAAAATCTCCAACATGATTTGAAGAGGTTGGTGATGAATGCCCAATATGACTAGCAGAGGTTGGTGACAAACCTTCAACATGACTAGCAGAGGTTGGTGATGAACCCCCAACATGACTATCAGAGGTTGGTGATGAATCCCCAACATGACTATTAGAGGTTGGTGATGGATGTGCAATGTGACTAGCAGTGTCTAGAGTTGTGCCCCCAACATGACATGCGACGATTGGTTTCTAGTACTCAACCTGACTTGCAGAGGTTCTTGACCTATCTCCAACATGAATAGCAAAGGTTGGTAATATAATGACAGTATGACTTGCAGTGACTGGACTGGTGGTGACGGTTGGTTGCGGCGTTTGAGACCAAGGTTCTGAGAAAGACTGGTTTTGAGAAATTGCAGGTCGGGAAGGGTTCTGGTATACACCATGGCCTTTTCCGACAGAATAATATCCTTCACCAAACTGATTCATAAAGGGGTGTAAGGGCATCGACACCAAGGAAGCCTCTTGAAAAGAGAAAGCGACATGACAAGGGTTACTCATGTGAGGATATATGTTTCCCCCAGATGAAGGAACTTTGTGAAGGGGGTTGCCCATACTACAAAACTGACTCACCCTGGATGAAATACCAGAGGACAAATGGAGGTCCGCCATGGTAAAAGAGTTCATAGGAATCGGCATAGTAGAAGAAGGATAGATGGGCGAGATGTAATAAGTAGAATGACCTCCCATTTGAGCACTTGCTCCTGGAAAAGTGAAGCTAGGATTGGATCCATAGGAAGGAAGATTCCAACCTCCTTCTGTAAGAGTTGGTTGAGGGATATGACTCCCACTAAATGAAAATGGAGAATAAGGAGGCATCATGCCCCCAGACCCAAAACTAGGATTCACATAAGACGACGAGACATAGGATGGAAAGTGTGAAGACATATCTCACATACCATGAGAAAAAAGATTAGAGGCCCAAGGTAGTGATTGAGTATCATGATTTGACGTACCACTCATAAATACAAAAGGATTTGTCCCCATGGAATGAGAAAATACCATGGGTTGGTTAACACTAATTGAGGGAGTCACGGGGGCTCCACTAACCATAGCAATGAAAACTCACGACGTAATACAAAATCCTAAGGCCAACTACTAATCAGAGAGCACATCAAAGTAAAGCAAAAATTCCAATGCACACAAACATGACATAGTGGTTGAAAAGGGACCTCCCTCACTGGAGTAGGTATGTCTCTCCCAAGAGGGGCCTAAGACTTCCTTCAAAATAACAGAGGTATCATAATTATTTATAAGGGCCCTCATGGGCTTAACAACCAGTCAGTCAGATCCCCCCGGAGAGGTAATCCTCCATAAAGGTTGTGTGTTGTCCGACCCTTATCTGACTAAGGGTACCTGCAGAATAACCCCTGCAAGTAACCTATGTGGCTACCTATGTCAAGAAACTAAGCCACCACGATATAACCAATGCGCAGGAGAACCGTTGTAAGTCAGGTCCACCGTATGGGGAGGGTAACAAAGCCCAAAATCTTGAAAGCACCGCCTCTCACAGAGGTAAAGGTACTAGCAAGACCCCCATATACGAATGGATCCCCATAAATGTCTTCGACGCTAAGAATGTATTGGAGGGATATCTCCCCAGTCGACTTCGCGTGACCTCGTGCTTAACTCCGATGTGAGCGGAGCCTCTTGACGTCACCAATTATACAATGGATTTCACCACTCCCTTATTTCGACACATATGTTGAGTTTAATAGCCTTGGAGAAGTTTACTCACAAAATCCTATTCCAAGGCTCTGAATCTTAAGCTAGTTTGTGCACCTTGAAAAATATAATCGTTTCTAATCAATTTTAAATTTATCAACATTATTGCTTACTCAAAATATGTGGTCGTGAAACTGATGATGTTATGACTCAACAAGTAAAATAAATGATTATGAATATAATGCAAAGTCCTAACTTCAATTCTCAACAAATGATAAGCTTTTCAAAAATACAATTTTCAATTCAATTCTGCAATTTGAAATAAATTGCAATCTTTTCACACATATGCCAAGATCAATGATAAGAAACCAAATGATCAAATGCCATGATGCAAAATGTATATTTTGTATTTTCAATATAAAATAATGAAAATGCAAGGACTGAACAATAACTTGATATATAAATACTACTACAATAAAAAAAAAAAAACAAGTAGGATATCAAGAAGCAAACACCCAACCCAGGATACAAGGACAACCAATGAAACAAAAATGATGAGAAAGAAAGATTTCCCCAAAAATTCAACCAAAGAAAGGTTTCCTATCACTCTGGAGACACTTAACAGCATGACAGAGACCTAAGAAGACCTAGCAACCATAAAAATTACCCAAAAAACATCAAACTCAACAATCAAGCAAACACAGATGATGTACACGACTGTTCAGAGGAAAACCACGTATATATGCCTCCTACAGAACGACAACTTGCGTATGTACGTGACTGTCAGGAAAAAAACCGTGTATATGTATTGAAACACTGTCAGGTTAAGGACAAGGCCAAGAAACCCTGACTCAAAATGAATAGAGGTTGTCAAGCAATCAGACGACAAGATACTTAAGATAAACGAGATAAATCAGAGGAGAAAAACACTCCAAACCATGAAAAGAAGATTCCTTCCCCAATATGGTCGTCAATTCTGTTATGAGGAAAATCACTCCGTGACATGGAGTAAACCAGAATAGACGGAAATGACTGCATAAATCAACTCTAATTTCAAGTATGCTTTATAAACAAATATGCTAACAAGACAAGATAAAGAGCCTACCTTGTCCAAACATTCGATGAAGTCCACCGTTGGGCACTTTATTCAAAGCAATACACCTGCAACTTGTCCTCAACAACCAAGATATGCAAGCATATGGTGATAATATATAAATTCAACACATACAATAGCATAATCCATCAATATTCATAACAAATACGCCCATGGAATAATGATTCAAATATTTGCAAGACATTAATTGGACGAGAAAATAGTATTGCTATTAAAATGTAATCAACATAAGTGTATGAATGACAAGCTTTCGTGTCGGCACGTTCGTAACTGAGAAACTTAGTCCCTTCAAGCTAGGCCTCCACCACTTCAATCCTCCACCAAAGGAAAGCTCATATAAGAGAGACAATGAGGTTCTCCATCAAATAGGAAAGAGCTTGGGGGTTGAACAATGTGTTCAGACTTAAAAGGACAAAGGGATGCAGACTCAATATGAAGTGAATAATTTCTCCAGAGTAACTTTTCTCTCAAAGTTGAATTCTTCTCTTCTTTTCTATAGTTTGGATATGGCCCATTTATAGCCTTCAAATGGAACTGAAGGGCCAAGTCGAAACGTTTCCAGTATATGGAAGGTCAAGGATCATGGATCTCGTGACGTGACATGGAAACCCGACACCATTTTTCAATTTTGGGCACAAAACCCGTTGTACACGGGCTGTAATGGTGCAACCCGCGTATACACATATTGTATAGATGTTAGGGTGCGTATATGTGGAAAAATACAATTTTTAGCTCTGGGAACTGCAAAAGGGGACTTCAAGTCTGCATAGGGAAATGGAAAAATGCCCTCTTATCAAGTTTGCATAGGGTGAGGAAAATCTTTCTATAACACCAGTCAATGGAGATGTGTTTCTTATTCATTAGTAGTTCTTGTCCAGTTATAGGATCCCTAAAAATAGACAATAATTGTGGTTTTGAAATGCCCGGGTCTTTGACTTGGGTTCTGTTCAAACTAGTGTTGTAGCACTCATACATTCTTGCCCTATAATAAAAAATAGAAGCCAAGTTCCCTTCGGCACTTGCAATGGACTTCACAATGATGTCCAAAGAAGTGGCCAAGGAGACTCTGCTAGTCTCTCTAGTGTCCATTAATTGTTCCTCAAGGGTTCTTAATATAACCAACCCCTCATCAATTTGAGTGTTTACATTGGGTGGTTGTGGTGGGTTGGGGTTTTGATCTTCTTGGTTTTCTTCTGAGCGGTTTTCATTGTCTCGGGGTTCTATTTTATTATATATGCTCCAATTTAAAAACCATGGCATCTAAATTAGGTTAGTTTTTTAATTAAAATACAAAATTACATTTTTTTTTTTTTTAATTTAGATTCTTGGAAGAAAAAAACTAAATTGAAAATGACTAAATTGGATTAAAAATAAGATAAATCAAACATACTTGGCAATATCCTTCCTCCCTAGCTCCTCTCTAGCTCCTCTCTAGCTCCTCTATTCCCTCAATGATAGTAGAATTGTGTACATCGCTCGCGATTTGCCACTTTTTCGGCCACGAACTTCTTGCACTCACCCACCCACACACACACACACACACACACACACACACACATCGATTGTCAAAGACATTGTTGATGGGGAGATCATAGGTTACAAGTTCAAATCTGATTGAGTCCGTGAGATTATGAACCACTCTTATGGATGGTGGTTAACACCATACTCCACATGAATATTTTGGAGAAAATAAAAGAACCTTTTAAAATTTTCTTTGAAAAAATATATATAAACAAGCATAAATCCATCTTAACTCTAAATCTTTTATACACTAAATTTAAACTTCTATTATTATTATTTTATTTTATAATATTAATATTTTTTATCTAAATAATTAACAACAATATTTTGTAATTGCAAAAAAAAATATTAAAATTATGATATTTTGTAATTGCAAAAAAAAATATTAAAATTATGAATATATATATTGATATTTATATTAGACAAACAAATGATAATTTGATATTCTTTAATTGTGAAAAGTGATTTTAAAACTCTAAATATTATTTCAAAACTTCTAAACATAACATGTATCATGTTTATTATTCACCTTCACATTGAAAACACTCACACAACATTGCTATATAATTATTAGAAAACATATAATTTAAATAATAAATTGTGAGAAAGGACTAATGAGTAAAATTTGACTCAAATTTCCAAAGATTGTGTTCATTTTTGGAACAATGGGAAAACAAAAAGTCATTTGATTTGATATATAAGAAATTTACACATAGCTAGAAGGACACTAAGTTGTCAATATTTTTTATAAAATTAATAATTTATTAATTTTTCTATATAATTTTAGTGGTTTATTGTTTAAGAATGTGATTTTTTTAAGAGATTATAATTTTAAATCTAAAGGAATAAGGTATATATATCTTCTTATATTTTAGTAGTAATCTTAAAATTAGATTATTATTTATACAACTTAATAAATCTATTAGTTAACAACATGTGTTCCTCATAAAATTCATATATTCAAATCTAAAAAAGTAGATCTCTTTACCCTTGTCTCACAAAAAATAATCGATCTGGTTTGTTTGTTCCTAGCCTGTGGTGCTGCAGATACAAGGGATAGCTTACTTGAAAATAATCGATCTGTGTACCCCCTTTTCATCTTCACGGTCATGGTGACTGCAGTTACAACTGCTGGCATCTTCATCAACCTTGATGGCTTGCAACTGTGTATCACTGTTCCGAAACCACTGCAACTTTGTGTTGGCTCGTGGGCACATAGTGGGAAACCCACCCGAAATTTCATTTTCACTGAAATCTGGCAAAGTAAACAATCAACAGAAAGTATGTCAAAGTAGTTAAATATTGAACACATTATGATTGTTATAAGATACTAGCACAGCCATTAACTCAAGGTTGAGACGTTTGTGGTAATTTGAAATGTTTAGTTGCATTAGGTTGATAAATGGAAGTGTGGCAATTACATATCTTCACAGTTATTTTTTAATGTGATTAGGTAAATGTTAAAATGTAAACATGTTAACGGATGCCTTGATAAATGCAAGAAAGCTATGAACAATAAATCTGACTCATTGATTTTGGAGGATGGCTATGAATATGCCAGCGTCTTCAATGCATAACCTTCAGATTAGGGTTTAAGGTTAAATAAGGTTAAAAGATCATTAATTGTGCCCATTGTCAATTGGTGTAAGCCTTTAGGCGTAATGATTGTTATAAGAAATGTTATTTGATTTTAGGAATGTAATATAAATTTATGTTAATCACTATTTTTTTTGTTATTCAAAATTTATTTTTGAATGTAAAAATGGATTCTGCATGCTGAAAAATTATTTGGACACTAAAATTTTATAGAAATAACCATTTAAATTTAAGAATCCAACAATTTCTAACCTAAAAAAATCTTCATTTCTTAAAATCTTTAACTAAAAATAAAATATATACCATTGAATCCAAATAACCGCTAATCAATATGCACGCTATATAGACTGAATACACATCCTTGAATCTAAGCATTAATACTCTACTTGCAGTTATCACTTCTCTGTGCTGCTGTAGTGCAGACAGATGTGTCAACATTATTACTATTTGAGCCTTCCTCGAACAATGCAACCAATTTCTGTCGTCCATGTCACTTCCAATGCAGATCCACGAGAGTAGCCCCACCGTGACCAAGATTCGAATTTGCCAGGTTTTGCACGGATCGACTGTTAATTCAACTTAAAAGCAAGTATGAGAGTTCCTTGAAGTCGTTCGTCACGCACGGGAGATCTTTGTTTGCATCTCCTTTTGTATAAAACTTCAGCAGAGCCTCGGTGAATCGCGAGGTTCAGACAACATAATAAATACATTTAAAACAATAAAAGCCAAACTCAAACAAAGTCCACGATACCAACGCCAAATCTCTCTAAATTTATTCAATGAGCTACGATCGACAAACTGTTCGAAAAATTTAAGGAGACATGTGAAGGAGATCTAAAGGTTTTCCATACGTGCCATCCCAGTTTCTCTCTCGCAGGTTTAGGGTTGCTCTTCCAGATTTTCTTTCTTCGCAAAATCTTGTTTCTGTGTAAAATTTTGAACTCAACAACAATTCACTTTCCTCTACATAGCATTCCATGTGGCATGTTTTTGATTTGCATGCAAATTTACGATTGATACGCATCAATATCATAATGCACCGCTCATGGATGATATCCTATGGGAGGGACGATAATGTACTGCACCTGAATATGATATTGACAGGCGAGCAATATCCAGCCTGCTGCAGAGTCTTAAAGACTCTGTCAGCAGGCTATCCATCCATGTTACCATGGAGCATGAGCATCCAGCCGCCACCCTCGAAGTTCGTGTTTAGTTCGACGACCTCCTCCCTCCGGCACCGGGRGCAATCCCTAGCCGCCTTACTCCGGTGTCCTTACTCCGGCGCCGGTGGTTCCTCGTGGTGCGGAACCCTCAATATATGCCATGCCATGCATGCATCTCATATGGATACCATCGACCAGATCTTAGCGTACATCGGATTAGCGTGACTGTGACTGCACTGACATACTAAGACCTGTCGCATGTATAACAACCGCCCAAAATTTTGAAATTTCAAAATTTGAAATTTAAACTATCGCGCTCTCCATTGGAAAGAAAGCTGCAATGAAAGATGAAGTTCGTTCTACGTCATACAGTCTTTTTTGAGTGAAAGTTTGAATCAGATCAGTGGGGAGAGCGTTGGGAGTTTGTTTGATATTTGATATTCATGACAGTATTATACATTTGCTTGCAAGGTAATAACAATAATTATACGATGTAATTGCATATAGTTTTGTTAGTTTATGATGCAGTAGGCGCGCTTCGAGAAAGGATTGGATGCCCAGTAGCAGAAGACAATTCGTTCAGTAGTTTCACATTAATGGCGAAAGAGGGATTGCCTCGGTTGTCGCAGGATCTAGCACGCACCCTCTGGATTTGATAAAGGTGTGCATGTAGCTACAAGGTGAGCAAAATGTTCGCCCCGCATTCGCCTTTGCTGGGAATGTGGGCGGTGTTTACCCCGCGGCAGAATTAGCCCACCAGAAAATTGTGGGGCTGGGAATCCGCGTGGTTCAGACCGAGGGGGTGTCTGCGCTCTTTTCCGGTGTCTCTGCAACCATGCTCCGGTAGGTCCTGTACTCTACCACTCGCATGGGTTTATACGAGATTCTGAAGGAGAAGTGGCTGGAGCCGGAGTCGCAACCGGGGAACCTACCCCTTGTCAAGAAGATCGCCGCAAGTTTGATCACTAGAGGCATCGACGCTACTGTGGGTAACCCCTTGGATGTGGCACGGTGAATCACTAATTATTTTTAAATCACTTTTAATTATTTTACATAAAAAGGGAATAAAGTTTGTTTACTAGTTAGAGTTACTTTCTGGGATGGAGTGTGGAGAATAAAAACAAATTTATGTAAATGGCTGCAGAGAGCTTAATTAAACTTGACAGCAAAACACTTCTCGCTTGATATTTTTGGTTTCCATTGCAAACTTGAGAAGAGTTAATAAGTAAAATTATTTCAATCTAAACTTTTCTAAAACCTGTTTGTTTGAATCTCAGGAAAAATTGATCGTTTGTATTGAGCGGCCTACTGCTTTGTACTTTAAATAATTTTGTGGGTTTGCAATTTGGTACTCCATGTGTAACTTGCCAAAGACTTAGTTTAGACATTGAGTAATTATCTATTTAGAGATTTCAAGTTCAAATTCTTTAGCTACCACTTAAATAATACTTTAACTATTAAATATGATAAAGAATACAATCGAGAAAAATAAAAGACATTTTTTTTATTACAATAATTAAAAAACTCAATACTCACTTGCTTTTAGTAGATAGAGATTGTTATTTCTTTACTTGAACATTAAATTGTAACTTCATAATCATGAAAATAAAATAAAAAATAAAAAATAAAAAAATTAAAATTAAAATATTTTAAAATTTTCTGTTGTAAATGAAAATCTTTAATTACAATATCAAATTTCTTACTTCATAATTATGAAAATTATGAAAATATGGAAGCTCAGTACTGAGGCTTGAACATGGTCTATGTTTCAGTATATCTCTAGCAATCTCTAATGTGAGGAATGATGTTATCGTTCATAGACATCTTAAGAGAATTTTAATCATAATTTCTCTTTTCTCCCAATCTATGACTACAGGCTTGAGGATTAGCTTGTTTGACTTAATCACCAATTATAGTTGACCAAATATTGTGACCTTYCATTAAAATTTGCATCTCATAATTYAAACCATCTAATTTACTGAATGAACATTTAGATAAGAATCTATCAAATTCAACATGGCTAATAAACAAGCAGGAAAATGAAAGACCTACAACACAATGATTTTCTAATGAACTACTTGAATTACCACTTCTCCAGGTAAAAATTTCATATCTAAAGGGATCTTAGCTTGTGGGCTTCACACTTGTAGACATTGTTGCAACTCCTCAATTAGAAACATCTGTTGAAATCTTGTATCCCTTTAACACACAAT
>JZKD02S0232459.1:252777-290331 GCA_000966675.3 Picea glauca
TCCTCAAGGCTTGAGATGAGGAAACTGTTGCAGAATGGTGGTCGACTCCGAAGTGACATCTTCTCGAGTTGTATCTTTCCACTGCACTAACACTTCCTTGATGGTGTGCTGATGGAGATGACACTCACGTTGGTCCAAGACTGCTTGTGGCTGCAATCAAATTGAACCTTCTTCATCCAACTCAGTGAGACTCGTTTGAGTTTGACACTTAGTACCAATCACATTCTTTAAGCATGAGACATGAAAAATAGGATGGAGCTTACAATGACTGGGTAAAGCTAACTGATAAGCCACCTGCCCCACTCTCTTGAGAATTGTACAAGGACCATAAATTTGAGAGCAAGTTCCTGACAATGGTCCATTTTGAGTGAAGTCTGTTTATAAGGTTGTAGATGAAGAAACACCTAGTCCCCTTCAACGAATTGTCATTCGGAACGACCTTGATCGTCTTGTTGCTTCATGCGATTCTGAGCCATAGCCAAATTTGTTTTGAGGCTGTGGAGAATGGCTTCACAAATTGCAAGATTGTTGTCAACCTCCTGAACCTTTGATACACCTAATATTTAGGAGAAAACCGATGGTAGCTTTTGTCCATATACTGCTTCAAAAGGAGTCATGCAAGTAGTTGTATGGTAAGATGTGTTGTACCAGCATTCAACAAGGGGTAACCACTGAGCCCACTGATTCTGTCGTTCAGATGCAAAACACCTCAAATAGGTTTCCAAACACTCGTTGACAACTTTAGTTTAGCCATCAATTTGGGAATGATAGGTGGTGTTGAGATGCAATTGGGTGCACTGGAGACAGAACAATTCTTGCAAAAAAATGATGGTAAAAGTGGGATGTCGGTCAGAGACAATAGAATGAGGCATTCCATGAAGCTTGAAAATATTATCCATGAAAATTTGAGCCATTGTGGATGTTGTGAGTGGGTTTTGGAGAGCACATAAATGAACATATTTGGAAAGACGATCAACTACCGCCATGATAACTAATTTATTACCCGATTTAGGTAAGCCAATAATGAAATCCATAGAAATATCCTGCCAAATAGTCGATGGAATCGTGAGCAGTTGTAGTGTTCCTAGGGTTTTGAATGTTTCTCCCTTATTCCATTGACATACATCACATTCAACCATAAGGGTGCAGATGTCTTGTTTCATACCATCCCAGAACAAAGAACGTTTAACCCTTTCATAGGTTTTGGTGAACTTGAAATGCCCAACTGTGGGGGAAGCATGAAACTCCTAAAGCGTTGTAGATTTAAGTTGCCATTGTTTTCTTAGATACATATGGCCTTTGTAGCGAAGCTCGTTATTGTGCCAAGAGTACCCTGGAGAAACTGGAGAATTGTCTTGCAACTGTTGGATAAGGCCAAAATTTTTGGGATCTTGTAGCCATTCCTAGTGAACAACTTGGATCCAATGTGGTATAATGATGGAGAGAGAAAAAAGGGATCCTTCGTCTTCATACTTCCTGGAAAGAGAGTCAATGACCACATTTTCTTTTCCCTTCTTGTAAATTATCTCATAATCATGTCTAAATAGCTTGGTCACCCATTTTTGTTTCTTTAGGGAGGAAATTAGTTGTTCTAGAAAATGCTTGAGGCTCTGATGATATGTTTTAATTTGGAAGCGTTGGCCCAAGAGATAAGGATGCCAAAGATCCACGGTATGTAGAATAGCCAAAATTTCCTTTTCATATATTTATTGGCTTAAATGGCGCTCCAAAAGTTTGCTGGTGAAGGCCATCGATCGTCCTTCTTGCATGAGAATTGCGCCAATTCCTTTCCTGAAAGCATCACATTCCATGACAAAAGTTTTTTTGAAGTCGGGAAGGGCCAGGACAGTGGTGGTGAACATAGACTCTTTCAAAACATGGAAGGATTGATCAACTACATGAGTCCACTTGAAAACATTCTTTTTAAGGAGAGCAGTGAGAGGTGTTTCATTTTTACCATAATTCTTAACAAATTTGCGATAATAGCCCGTTAAACCCAGAAAACCATGCAAGACCTTGAAAGTTTTGGGGTGAGGCCAATCCTACATAGCTTCAATTTTCTTAGGATCCCCCTTGACACCATCCTCGCTGACAATATGACATATTATCCTCAATTCCTAGGGATAAGTAAGGAGATGATGTGTCGAGGCCCTCAGGTTGGACACATGGAGTACCGAGAGACAACTTGACCAGCAATGTCCACTTGCACATATAGAAGCCCACTTCACCACTATAGATCTCAGGTTCATCATGAGGGTATCCACAACATCATCTTGCTTCTACAAGAAATTGGGTCTTTCTCCATGAGGTATGACCCAGGTATTATGGTGAGTGTCATTTCAATATATGAGGCATTTGAGTTTGTTGCATTTTAAACTGCTTTTAATTATGTAGTGTCTTCTTGGAAATTATGCTCTTTGCCTTGTTTCACTTTTGTGGTTGAAATTTCTCCCTAGTAAGTGGTCAACCTTAAGGATAGGTTTTCTACCGGGAGGTCCTTTTAATGAGTCATTGTGCCATTCCCAACAGTACTTGTCACTTTCCACACTTCATCCTATCATCTCTTTACCTTTTGGGATTTTTGGGTGTACTGACCCAAGAAGGGATTGTCCCTCATTTCATGGGAAGAAGAGGCTAAAGGCCCAGAGGCTTGTAGCTGGAAAAAAATAAAATCCAATCATGAACCTTCTAGATGTTCTCCCATGGATCCCGAGGACAATGAAATGTCTCTTATAAGAAACTAATGAGACCCGTGAAAAACAACTAATACAAAATGCCAACCAAGGTGGAGCATGTGTGAGCAATGTTTTTCATGCTTAGGTAGAAGCCCCACACATTGTCTTCAACTTGGGGAAACATGATGTGACCAGGGTAGAGTCAAGGTGGGCATTGTTTTTCATGTTTAGGTAGAAGCTCCGCCTTGGCTTCAACTTGGAAACATCTTAAAAGAACAAAATACAATAAATGGGCTTGGAAAAAGGTTGCATTGAAAACGAAGGTGCAACACACCCTCTACAAAGGCACCCATAAATGAGACACTACGATCCCTTGTATGTCATGAACCCCACACCCAAAAGTATTTCACCCATCCATATCATCTTCTCTACATATCTCAAAGAAGGGTTCACCTGGGAAACACTCCTTGACTTAGGGGACGATTCACCCAATAGGTCACCTTGTCAACCCTCCCATACCTAAATTTGGAAAGTTGCATAGGGTCTTTGAGCACTTGTTTATTTTGATAAGGTGGTTTTGATGCACATGCTTAGATGACTCTTTTCTTGACTTGATTTACTTATCATGATGAATTTGACTTGAGATCTTTGGAGGGCGTATTCATTGTCTTTGCAACACCTAGTTGGTGGACAGATTTGGAAGAACAAGACTAGCTTGGGCTTCCTTGGGGGCTTAAATCCCACATGTTGGATACCATGTCCCATACACCAGACGATGATGGCAACCTTTGGAGGATTAAGAGGCACCTTGGAGGATCCTTCATATCCCTTCATCACCCCAACGACCTGCCTTTGGAGGCTAGAAGGGCATATTTTGGGTGTGACTTCATGCATGAGCTAGGGTTTTTGGTGGTGGTGATGTTGTTGGTTTACATTTGGAATATTTTCATGGAGAAGAGTACCTTGAATTGATATAGAATACCATAGCGCTTGAGGAGAAGGCCTTTGGAGGCCCAACATGTCATCTTCAAGCCCAACGTCCTCTTCTTCATGTCATATTGATACACATCAATATCCTCCATGCTTGATGGATTCAGAAAAACACATAAGGCCTTGGCTAAAGGTTCTATCTTTTGGGCTTCTGTAGGAATTGACTGGAATCTCGCGATGTCAATTTGGACAAAATTTCTATTTTATGTTGTTTAAATTGCGTTTCTGAATGAATAAATGGATTTAGTGTGCTGAAAAATTACCGGAAAACAACCAAAAGGTAGAACCTTTAGACTAATACTACACATAATGTACCACTCATGGATGATAATGTACTGTTAATGGATATGATATCAATACACATCGATAGGAGTAAGCTAACTCGGGAGCAATCTTCCCTCTTGAGTTTCACTTTTCAGGGCAACAAACGGGTCTGAATCCAGCCAAATTTTCAGGGGTAGTTTGAGTTTTGCATGGATCAATGTTCCATTCATTTAAGAACCTTACCCTAGGGGTTATGCCCCATTTTAAACCATCCCAGATGCTCAGAAAATCGATGAAAATTCTGGATTGACCGAAAATTTTAAAACGGACCGCCAAAAAACCTTTTCGAAAAATACCTCGATAGAGAAAATTTCTCCCGAGTTAGCTCACTCCTGCATCAATATTCCCCATGCTCGATGGACACACACATGTACCTAATGCACCACTGATGGACGTACGCATCGATATTCTCTATGCTTGATGGATGATGATATCCTATGGATGATAATGCACTGCACCTGAATATGATATTGACACACATCAATATCCTTCATGCCTGATGGATTTAGAGGCGTACATTATGTACTGCTAATGTACAAATATCCTCCATACTTGATGGATATGGTCTATAGACATTGTTGATGGATTCTAGTACATAATGTATTGTTCATGCCTATAGAGCTTTAATGACGATAATGTAATGTTAATGGATATGACATTGAAAAGCAATGCTGAGCAATATCTGCGAGCACTATCCACCCAACTGTAGACTCTGCAAACCTGATGGCCATGCATATGTCCCATATTTCTTGCAGGCACATATTTCCATCAGTTAGTAGTCATCGAGAGTAGGTTAATTCAGGAGTAATTTTTCCTCCCAAGTTTCATTTTTCAGGTAAAAAAATGGACCTGAATCTGGTCAAATTTTCAAGGGTGGTTTGAATTTGGTATGGATCAAAGTTCCATGCATTTCAGAACCTTACTCTAGGAGTTTTGTCCCATTTTAAACCAACCTAAATGCTCAGAAAATCGATCAGAATTCTAGATTAACCAAAAATTTAAAAGCAGACGATCGAAAAAACTCCACTACATCAGTAAACATCTACCCTCGGTAATCGTAGATGCCATTTTTCCGCAATCATCGTGGATGCCCTCTTGGAACGTCCATCATTTGTGCCCAACAATAGATCATGTATGATTATGTAAATATATCATGTGTGATTATCAATGCCTTTTCCATATCATGGCATCCATCATTCGCAAGAATATAGGTGCAGAAACCCATACCATATTCACCCATGGTGTATAGTACCTACTTGGATAACATCAAATCAATGACCATTATGTATTTTATTTCACTTGGATCGAAGTCAAAATCCACAGATGAGATTAAAATTAACTTATCAATCTTCACCAAAATCGTCGACCAATAAGAACACAAATACAATTGAAATTTGAAATTTAAATTGGTAAATCCCCCTCTTTTCGTTTCTGTCAACTACATGCTAGCTCCCATCCCATTATGGCTCTGCTCTGAAATGACAAACACAAATGGCATCAATGGAAGAGATGGGATAGCTTCAGTCCCATGTCGACTTCTCCAGAGTGGTTCTAGTGGGCGATAGCGCATGTGGAAATATCGTGCATCATGTGATTGTGAAGGGAAGCAACCTGTATCCTCTGAATTCCGAGGGGAAGTGATGGTGCAACCACTTGTGCT
Organism: Picea glauca; assembly: GCA_000966675.3. Lineage (NCBI taxonomy): Eukaryota > Viridiplantae > Streptophyta > Pinopsida > Pinales > Pinaceae > Picea > Picea glauca. Next base: position 258,427 of record JZKD02S0232459.1, read on the forward strand.
TGACCATATTACAGGGCCACACTGGACTCGTGAAATGTATGGAAGTCATTGTTGATGTTTCCATTTCCAATGGCTTCGATCCAAGTGAAATACAATACACAATATCCCTTGAATTGATGTTATCCAAGTAGGTACTATAAACCATGGCCGCATATGGTATGGGTTCCTGCGCCTTCATTCTTGTGAATGATGGGTGTCATGATATGGAGGAGGGAATCCATAATCACACATGACATATCTGCATCATCATACATGATCTATCACTGGGTGCAAATGATGGATGTCCCAAGAGGGCATCGACGATGACTACTGACATATGGCATGGATGATGACTACAAGCAGAGGAGGGTTGGAATTTCAAAATGGCCAAGCCCGGTTTCGTGCATTGTAACGTTGGTCTCACCCATTTTTATGAAGAATGTGACATCGACGATGACTATAGGTAAAGGAGGGTTGGAATTTCAAAATGGCTAAGCCTGGTTTCGTACATTGTAACGTTGGTTTCACTCTTTTTTACGAAGAATGTTTGTAAGGTATCAGATCTATTATAATAGCAGAAAACAAAAATACGACAAAGAATAACAATGGAACAACAAAATATATGAAATCACAACACCAAAATAATACCTTTATTGATAAGAAACAATGTTCACTTTCCTCTTCTAGAGGGAAACCTTTAGCAGAGTAACCCTCTATTACAATAAATCTCGAGACACAACTTCTCATGACTCTCACTCTTATTTATACTAATTCTATATCCTAAAGATAATTTTAGAGGAAGATATTTTTAGAAGAGAAAGCTTCTATTTGGTGTTCTTACATTGACTTATTCAAATTTATTAAATAAGCCTTATGAACTAATGTCAACCTTTATTACATGGAGATTTATTATTCTATCTGTGTGAGGGGTTAGGGAGGTTAGGTTCCTAACATGCCCTCCCCTTGAAAAAGAGCATTGTCCTCAAAGCTTGAGATGAAGAAATTGTTGCAGAATGGTGGTCAACTCCCAAATGACATCTTCTTGAGTTTTATCTTTCCACTGCACTAACACTTCCTTGATGGTGTGTTGACGGAGACGATGCTCACGTTGGTCCAAGACTGCTTGTGGCTACAACCAAACTGAACCTTCTTCATCCAACTCAGGGAGACTTGTTTGAGTTTGGAACTTAGTACCAATCACATTCTTTAAGAATGAGACATGAAAAATAGGATGGAGCTTAGAATGACTGGGCAAAGCTAAATGGTAAGCCACCTGCCCCACTCGCTTGAGAATTGTACAAGGACCATAAAATTTGGGAGCAAGTTTCTGATAGTGGTCCATTTTGAGTGAAGTCTGTTTATAAGGTTGTAGTTGAAGAAACACCTGGTCCCCTTCAACAAATTGTCGTTCGGAATGACCTTGATTGGCTTGTTGCTTCATGTGATTCTGAGCCATGGCCAAATTTGTTTTGAGGGTGTGGAGAATGGCTTTGCAAATTGCAAGATTGTTGTCACCTGAACCTTCGATACACCTAATATGTAGGAGAAAACCGATGGTATCTTTTGTCCATATACTGCTTCAAAAGGAGTCATGCAAGTAGTTGTATGGTAAGATGTGTTGTACTACCATTCAACGAGGGGTAACCACTGAGCCCACTGATTCTGTCATTCAAATGCAAAACACCTCAAATAGGTTTCCAAACACTTGTTGACAACTTTAGTTTAGCCACAGTCTGGGGATGATAGGTGGTGCTGAGATGCAATTGGGTGCATTGGAGACGGAACAATTATTGCAAAATATTGATGGTAAACGTGGGATCTCGGTCAGAGACAATAGAATGAGGCATGCCATGAAGCTTGAAGATATTATACATGAAAATTTGAGCCATTGTGGATGTTGTGAATGGGTGTTGGAAAGAACATAAATGAACATATTTGGAAAGACGATCAACTACCACCATGATGACTAATTTATTACCTGATTTAGGTAAGCCAACAATGAAATCCATAGAAATATCCTGCCAAATAACCGATGGAATCGAGAGCGGTTGTAGTGTTCCCAGGGTCTTGATTGTTTCTCCCTTATTCCGTTGACATACCTCACATTCAACCACAAAGGTGTGGACGTCTTGTTTCATACCATCCCAGAAAAAAGAACGTTTGAACCTTTCATAGGTTTTGGTGAACTTGAAATGCCCAACTGTGGGGGAAGCACGAAACTCCTAAAGCGATGTAGATTTAAGTTGCGACTTTTTTCTTAGATGCATATGGCCTTTGTAGCGAAGCTCGTTATTTTGCCAAGAGTACCTTGGAGAAACTAGAGAATTGTCTTGCAATTGTTGGATAAGGCCAAAATTATTGGGGTCTTGCAACCATTCCTGGTGAACAACTTGGATCCAATGTGGTATAATGATGGAGAGCGAAAAAAGGGATCCTTCATCTTCATACTTCTTGGAAAGAGAGTTAGCGACCACATTTTCTTTTCCCTTCTTGTAAATTATCTCATAATCATGTCCAAATAACTTGGTCACCCATTTTTGTTGCTTTAGGGAGGAAATTAGATGTTCCAAAAAATGCTCGAGGCTTTGATGATATGTTTTAATTTGGAAGCTTTGGCCCAAGAGATAAGGTCGCCAGAGATCCATGGTATGTAGAATAGCCAACATTTCCGTTTCATATATTTATTGGCTTAAATGGAGCTCCAAAATTTGTTTGTTGGTGAAAGCCATCGATTGTCCTTCTTGCATGAGAATTGTGCCATTCCTTTCCTGAAAGCATCACATTCCATGAAAAAAGTCTTTTTGAAGTCGAGAAGGGCCAGGAAAGTGGTGGTGCACATAGCCTCTTTCAAAGCATGGAAGGATTGATCAACTGCAGGAGTCCACTTGAAAACATTCTTTTTAAGGAGAGCAGTGAGAGGTGTTGCATTTTTACCATAATTCTTAACAAATTTACGATAATAGCCCGTTAAACCTAGAAAACCATGCAAGATCTTGAGAGTTTTGGGGTGAGGCCAATCCTGCATCACTTCAATTTTCTTAGGATCCACCTTGACACCATCCTTGCTGACAATATGACATATTATCCCCAATTCCTAGGGATAAGTAAGGAGATGATGTCTCGAGGCCCTCAAGTTGCACACATGGAGTACTGAGAGACAACTTGACCAATAGTGTCCACTTGCACAGATAGAATCCCACTTCACCACCATAGATCTCAGGTTCATCATGAGGGTATCCACCACATCAACTTGCTTCTGGAAGAAATTGAGTCTTTCTTCATGAGTATGAGCCAGGTATTATGGTGAGTGTCATTTCAATATTTGAGGCATTTGAGTTTGTTGCATTTTAAACTGCTTTTGATTATGTAATGTTTGCTTGGAAATTATGCTCTTTGCCTTGTTTCACCTCGGTGGTTGAAATTTCTCCCTAGTAAGTGGTTAACCTTAAGGATAGGTTTTCTACCGGGAGGTCCTCTTAATGAGTCATTGTGCCATTCTCGACTGTACTTGTCACTTTCCACACTTCATCCCCTCATCTCATTACCTTTTGGGATTTTTAGGTGTACTGGCCCGAGAAGGGATTGCCCCTCATTTCATGGGAAGAAGGGGATAAAGGCCCAGAGGCTTATCGCTGGCAAAAAATAAAATCCAATCATGAACCTTCTAGATGCTCTCCCAGGGATCCCGAGGACAATGAAACGTCTCTCATTTGAAACTGATGAGACCTGTGAAAAATAACTAATACAAAATGCCAACCAAGGTGGAGCATGTGTGAGCAATGTTTTTCATGCTTAGGTAGAAGCCCCTCCTTGGCTTCAACTTGGAAACATCTTAAAAGAAAAAAAGACAATAAATGGGCTTGGAAAAAAGTTGCATTGAAAACGAAGGTGCAACACACCCTCTACAAAGGCACCCATAAACGAGACACTACGATCCCTTGTATGTCATGAACCCCATGCCGAAAAGTATTTCCCCCATCCATATAATCTTTTCTACATATCTTAGAGAAGGGTTCACCTGGGAAACACTCATTGACTTAGGGGACAATTCACCTAATAGGTCACCTTGTCAACCCTCTCATACCTAAACTTGGAAAATTGCATAGGGTCTTTGAGCACTTGTTTATTTTGATAAGGTGGTTTTGATGCACATGCTTAGATGACTCTTTTATTGACTTGATTTAATTATCATGATGCATTTGATTTGAGATCCTTGGAGGGCGTATTCATTGTCTTTGCAACACCTAGTTGGTGGACAGATTTGGAAGAACAAGCCTAGCTTGGGCTTCCTTGGGGGCTTAAAGCCCACATGTTGGATACCATGTCACATACACCAGACGATGATGGAAGCCTTTGGAGGCTTAAGAGGCACCTTGGAGGATCCTTCCTATCCCTTCATCACCCCAACGACCTGCCTTTGGAGGCTAGAAGGCCATATTTTGGGGGTGACGTCATGCAAGAGCTAGGGTTTTTGGTGGTGGTGATGTTGTTGGTTGACACTTGGAATATTTTCATGGAGAAGAGTACCTTGACTCGATAAAGAATACCATAGCGCTAGAGGAGAAGGCCTTTGGAGGCCTAACATGTCATCTTCAAGCCCAATGTCCTCTTCTTCATGCCAAATTGTTACCCTAGAAGGGTGACATCATGTTTATTGTAGGGTTTCTTATGTGGAAAATCAAATTTAAAATTGTAAAGGGGAAAAGTAAGGGTTGTTGATCCCTTAATTTGTGGTTACCCTAAAATTAAGTGGACAAACACTTTTAGGAGGATTTGTATAAATAGAGATCAAACTCTTGTCATTTTATCATAACTCTCCCATCTTGGAGAGGATCCTTGGCTGAAATTTGTGCCCCTCTTTGGAAAATTCACTATCTCTTTCTCTTGTGATATGGTTGCTATCTTGTCTAATGAAGTGAAGTGGTGTGTTACTCTTGGTGGCTCTTTCTCTTGCTTTGGTGATGAAAATTGCTTGGAAATTAGGGTTTTGTCTTAGCATTTCTTGGAATTGGTAAGGAAAATTTGCACTTTGTTAGGTTTGTTTCTTGTTCCATGGTATTTATTGGCTATATTCTTAGAGGATTATAAGGGCATACACCCTCCACCAATTTTTGTCATTATTGATTGTTGAAAAGACTATTTCAATGGTAGCTAGGAGGAGTAAAAGGACTTACACCCGCCTAGGCTCTACCTTTTTAGGGTTACTATCTCAAGGAAGTAAAAGGGCTTACATCCATTGAGATCTAGTAGGCCTAATCTAATACAAGAAGACTTCATAACCCTTTTGGAAATGCACTAATCATTAATTACATTTGGATAAACACAATTACTTTCTTTGGTAAATGTGATTTTGGGAGATATTGATCTTGTTCAAGTTGGAATCTTTTCTTGATGCTTTAAGCTTGCTAAAGCCTCTAGGGCGTCTAGAATGGTCAAGTGTATTTTGAGATATATCTAACTAAAATATACAACCATTAGGGTTGCAACAAATCCTCTTATATCTTGATTTTAGCTTGCATTTTAATGGTGGAAATTTGCTAGTAAACCATTATTATCATTCTACTGCTAATTGGTGAACTTTTTGTCTGATTACTTGCTTGTTTTCGTTGTTAAAACTTGCTACTGCAGAAAATATTTGCTAAATCCACTTGGATGTTACAAACATACTCTGAAAATATCATATAACAACCCTCTAAAACCACTAAATCCTGTGCTAAAGTATTTGGGATTAATCTACATGTTTTATGCTTCATTTTCCAACAAATATTTGATGCTTTAAGTGGTTAAATCTGCAATAATTGGTTATTTTCCTTGTTTATATATACTCTTGTTTATTGTTGTAATTAGGTACAACAAGTTTAACTTGCTTGTCCACTTAACTTTGAGCTTGTACACTTGTCTCTTCTTGTGTCTCAGGCATGTACAACCATCTCTTGCAGGTGTTCAAGCGCTTGGAAATCATAAACCATCACCGAGACTCATTATCAAGCCATCATCCACTTAGTACTTTGACCTATAGGGGTATCACTTTCATAATCTCACTTTCCATCTCATTTCCCCCTACGGTCACCCGGGATTCACCCCCTTGTGTTGGATTTCTCCTTCACTAAAGCGAGGGGAGGGTTTGTCTAAGGTGACAATGGGTAGACCCTCCCACAATTATTGTTATCTTGTGGATTGGGTCAGGCTTTTCCTAACCTACAATTTGCACGATAACATGACCCAAATACTCCACTTCTGAGGTGCCAAAGGCACATTTATATTGTTTGAGGAAAATTTGGTGCTGAGAAAGGAGATGGAGAAATTGATCCACATGGGAAAGATGGGTTGTCCATGTTTTACTATAGACGATAATATCATCAAAGAAAAATAAGACAAAATGATGGAGAAAAGGATAGAAGACATGATTCACGAGACTTTGGAAAGTGGAGGGGGAATTACATAAGCCAAAGGGCATGACCAAGAACTCATAGTGTCCCTCATGAGCTTGAAATGTTGTCTCAGGGATGTCATCCTCTTTCATACGTATCTGGTGGTAACCAGAACAAAGATCAAGTTTAGTAAAGTATTGAGAACCACTAAATTCATCCAATAGATCATCAATGACAGGAATGGGAAACTTGTCTTTGATGGTGAGTTTGTTGAAAGCATGAAATTCAGGACACATGTGGCACGCACCTTCTTTATTGAGGACCATGACCATAAGAGAATAATAGGGGCTGATACTATGGCAGATGACACCCATGTCGAGCAATTCTTGAACAATTTTCCCAATTTCATTCTTTTGGGAAAAGGGATGACGATACATGCAAACATTGGGTGGAAGACTTCCCAGAACTAGAGGACTGAAATGATCATGAACACCGTGGGGAGGGGGAAGGCCATGGGGAGTGGAAAAATAGTTTGGTGTTTGGAGAGTATAGATTGGAGGTCAAGATGCACAAATGGTGTCTCAACTGCTTGAATGGAATTGAGTTGGGAAATAATACCTGAATGACCTTTTTTTAGGAGCGTTTCCATTCAACGGGAACTGATAATCTCATGGGAGCCTGATGTGATGCCTTGGAACTTATACTGTTGGTCATCATGTTGAAATTGCATGGTCAATTCATTAAAGTCCATGAGGACGGGACCGAGAGTGCGTAACCATTCTGCACCTAACACAAGGTCACAACCACCCATGTCGATAACGAACATATTCCATTTCAGTTTGTAGTGGCAAATTTGGAGATGCACATTCTCATAATGCCCCCCACATTCCATGGAACCTCCATTGGCAATCATGATTTGAAATATTTTGAATGCATGGATATACAAATGGGTTTCTTGAGTAGTGCGTCGATGAATGAAATTATGAGTTCTACCACTATCAATTAGGATGCTGACCTTCCGATTTTTAATGTATCTAATTAGCTTGAGGGTTTGGGGAGAAGAGAAGCCAGTGAGTGCATTCAATGAAATGATCAATTCAACTTCTGGTGGATCAGATGACAGAGTGATAGGAGTTGGCTTAGGTAGCTTTGCTACATGAGAAGCCTTGACTTCTTCATCAACAACATCCTCAGAGATGGCCATGACAAATTTCTGTTCCTTACACTTGTGCCTCGGGAAATATTTTTTATCCCAATTATAGTAAAGGCCCTTGAGTTGGTGTTCAACGATTTCTTCTCAGGTTAATTTTTGGATCTTGAGAGGGGTGGGATGAGGGGTAGGAGTAGGAGGGTGAGGGAAAGGACGCAGAGGAAAAGAAGGTTTGCGGTGTTGGGAAAAAACAACCTGTTGGGATTCCTTGGCATGTTGAGTAGCTTCCAACCAATTCTGGGGGCGAGTCATGAGGACTTGGGCTTAGATTTTATCTTTGAGGCCACTGATAAAGCATTCTCGGAAAAAAGTATCAAACATGCCCTCTGTTCTGAAAGCTAATTGCTCAAATGCAAAGATAAAATCTTCCACGATACCTGACTATTTCAATTTGGTCAGACGACCCAGGGAGTGTGTATCAGTGTCAAACTGGTCATAAAGTTCAGTCACAAATTGTGTCCAAGCCACATATCCTTGGCGTGATTTTCGACACCATTTCCACCATTTCCAACATTCAAGATCCAAATAGAGAACACTATAATGAAGTTTGGCTAAGTCATCAGTGATGCCATACACGGAGAAGTAATATTCCATTTGAGTGACCCAACGAGTGGGATCCAAGCCATCAAATTTGTTCACCTCCACTCGTGGAAGACATAGATCACGATGAAAAGGGTTGGACTAAAACTACTAGGAATTGGAGGAAATTGTACCTTCGAGGTTAGAAGGTCGGTCAGATGAGGAATGGATTCCAAGAATGGGTAGTTTTTCCAGGACCTTGGCAACAAATAAGTCAAGATGAGACTCAAGGTGGGACGCAAGCTGGGAATTGATGTCCTTCTTTCGTTCCTATTTGATGTAGTCCATTTTGGACTCGATTTGCGTAGCGATGTGGTTTTCAAGGTATTGGTTGCGAGTGGTGGCCATGGTCAGAGAAAAACACAAGAAAAGGTGGGAAATAAAGGTGGTTGAAAAGGGTGGGTGGGTCCACAGAAAAACAAGGCTAAAAAATGATAGGTATCACTGTGATCAGGACAAAAAGAGGATTCCAATGGAATAGGTCCCAAGTAGAGGTGTCAGGAAGGGGGTCGGGACCACAGGAAAAAAAAGGCTAAAAAATGATAGGCATCACTGCGATCCAGAATAAAAGAGGAGTCTAATGGGATAGGTGACAAATAAGGGTGCGACCAAGCCCCAAATTGTTCTTATGTGTCCTACAGTGTTATACTTTGATCTAAATAATACTGCAGTGTCGATATGCCCAAATTCTTAACAAGAGAAAAGTTGTAGTAATTTCACAACCAGAATGCAGGAGCAAGGATTTGTGACAAAAAAACTTGTTTGTTTCTTGTTTCTTTTGTTTTCGTCCCAAGGTTTATGGTTTTTTGTCAGGGTTCCTACAGACAATGGTTTTCCCTGTGTTATAACTCTTTGATATACGTGTGGGGTCAAACATTAGTACTTGGCCCAATATCTCTGAGCACTAACTAATGAGGCTAGACTGTATCCTTATCCGTACTACCCAATTACCCAGGTACTAGAGAGTATCTTCCTAAGTGTTGTTCTCAGTGGCACTATAGTAGTCTGGCGACCGATTAGTTAATCTATGGAGGGATTCAGGAGATCTAAGCCAATCTGTATACATATATTATTTGATTTGCTACCACTCGAAGGGGTACCAATAGGGGCTACAAGGGTGGCCAACAATGTGCGCTTAAGTAACACTTGTAGTTCCTACGTGTATGCTTCCCCGACTGTGGATTTATGCACTGAACGATAGATCTCTATAGTTTTAAGACGTCGGAACACGTCTCTACCTTGAAAAATAATAATCCACAATTTCTGCCAAGAAAAGTGCTCTGATACCACTTGTAAGGTACCATATCTATTATAATAGCAGAAAACATAAATACTGTAGAGAATAACAACAGTACAACACAATATATGAAACCACAACAAGAGAATAATTCCTTTATTGATAGGAAACAATGTTAACTTGTCTCTTCGAGGGGGAAACCTCCAGCAGAGTAACACTCTATTACAGTAAATCTCCAGACAAACTGTTCATGACTCCTACTCTTATTTATATTAATTCTATCTCCTAAATATAATTCTAGAGGAAAATCCTTCTAGAAGCGAAAGTTTTTATTAGGTCTTCTTACATTGATTTATTCCAATTTATTAAAAGGCCTTATTAACTAATGTCAGCCTATTACATGGAAATATATTATTCTTTCTACGTGAGGGGTTAGAGAGATTAGGTCTCTAACAATGTTGACCACTATACAAAATTATTAACCGTATTTGACGGATAATTTGCTTGTCAAATTCCATCCTTGAGACATAGGTGATGGGAATATGCACATGCAAGAGGGATGTGGCATATTCATGGCCATCCATTTTGCAAAGTCTTAAAGACTCTCAGCCGGGTGGATAGTGCTCGTAGGTGGGAGGTTGAATGGTGGTTTTATAAATTCGCTTTATGCATCTGCAATTCATTAAAAAATGCCACATGATTGGGGTGGTTTCCAGATTGCGGAGGACTTGTCCTCAGCAGTTGACAACCGTAGATGGTTTTTGGAACAAAGAATGTGTGGTTGGTTGTCGCAAAGAACTCAACGCATTTTTATTTCCTGTCATTGCTATTCAATGACATCATATCATCCTTCAGCTCTGGGAGAATCATCAAGTCTCGAAATAGGCGTTGGAATGAAGGAGAAAGGCTATTATTGTGGCTTCATCTTTGACTCGTCTCTGGCATCCTTGCACACTTGCGTTGGAAAAATTGATGAGATACATAATAGACAAGCTTTCTTGGAAGGTGTTACCCTTCTAGCTCTTCGCCAAAGTTTTATCATTAAGGGTATCAATGCACAGGTATTTGGTGAGCTGCTAATGCCATCAAGCATTGTTTTGAGTGGGATGCATCGTGGTGTGATTTGAACCCTCCCTGTTTTGGATCTTATGATGATGCTGAAAGAAAATGACAGTATGAAATTGGCACTAGATCCATTGGTTCTCACTATTCAATTTCTTCATGATGGTTATTTTCCTCGTTGGTTTAGTCTCAATGATCATGATGCACACTTTGAGGAATGACTATGAAAAATATAACCATGGACATGACGATGATGTAGAAAACTCGGAAAGAAATGACAATGAAGAGTTAGGCTGGAAGCAGGTTCATGGAGATGTTTTCTGGTCAACTCAAAATCTGGTCTCGTTGTCAGCATTGGTGGGTACTGGTGCACAACTTGCTATGCTCGTACTTCTCGTCATCATGTTGGTAGGGGTTGCCATTCTATATGTTGGTCCTGGAGCAATTGTCATGACATGTTATTGTCTGCTATGCCCTTATGTCATTTATCTCCGGTTACCTAAGTGGAGGCTTGTGCTCGCACAATGATGATACTTACAACATCACTATTTCCATTTTAATGCTTTGGAAGTGGCTTCACATTGAACACGGTCGCTGTATTTTACAGATCCCTGCCTACATTTCCTTTTGGCACTATGGTGGTGGTATTTATAATATGGGATTTTACTTCATTCCCTTCAACACTTTTGGGAACAATTGTTGGAAGAAATTACAGTAGGGATTCAAATAATCCATGGCATATGTAGAGTATTCCCTGGCCAACGCCTGAGAAAACGTGGTATCTTACTCCATTAGTACTGTTAGTGATGGGGTCTACTTCCTTTTGGGAGTATGCATTTTGTTTTTACTTCATTTTGCAACTACACGGTTCACCATGTATATGGATTTATGTTGTTGGTTTTTGTGATTCTCCTTATTGTCACCATGCATCACTATAGTTGGAACATACTTCTTGCTAAATATTGAAACTATCATTTGCAATGGACATTGGTCTTCTATGCCACATTAATAGCAGCTTATATGTACCTTTATTCCATATATTACTACTCTACAAAAATGAATATGTATGGATTTTTCCAGACAACCTTCTATTTTGGATACACACTTATGTTCTATCTTAGTTTGTTTGTTTGATTGATTGATTTTAATGACGTCTGCGAGGATGAACATCCTAAGGTACCAAGAGAATAACAACCCTAACTCATCTTCACATTCTTTTCAATGTCAGATCTTCTATTGTGAATCTTGACTAGAAGACTAGCAATCTGGTTGATCTTATCCTCGTCAAATAGTTGGTGCATGTTGTCGACCTTTAAGATATTTTCATACCGACTGTGGATATCCTCGTAGGATGCACATTTTGTGATAAAGTCCCACTTTATCTCCACCACACCCTTATTGCAGAATATGCAAGTTCTCTCCTCCCAAACTTTCTTGGGAACCCTCCACCTACCGGTCTCACATCTAAGGTGATATGAACGCATCCTCAGCTGTGCAACTAACAACCTTGCTTTTCCTTTAATAGTTGCCCCTAAACATGTTTTCTCGCTATGATCAAAATTTGGGTTAAACTCTTGATGTAGTATGTTTTTTACACCCACTGTGATTGGTCCACATGACAATCCTAAATTTTTCATTCACAAACTTTTTTATTTCTTCTTTGGTGTTAGGACATTGATGCAGCTTGATATTCGACTTACTCAACCACTTTTTATTTTGCTTCATCCAAGTTTTCTTCCTACGGTATAACTCCTCCTCCATAGCTAACTTAGGCCAGCGTTGGTTATCCATGTTTTCCACCTTCTTTAAATAGCTTATTAATTTGGTTATCGTTGTCTTCTCCAACGAAAAAGTACCTGTTTCAATTAAAATAATTTCATATGGGACTGTGGTTTTAACTTTGAGATTGCTAGTAATTAATTTCTTCTAATTTCTTTCTAGCTTTCTCCATCTGCAAGTTGACATGTTGCTTCCCCATATTTCACAACCATAGATAACAATCGACGTAACCAACAAACCAAAGAGGATTTTTTTGGTTTTCCAATCCCAAAGTTCATATTTTCTACACCTATTTTGGAGTAAGTATGAGGCTCTCCATCCTCCCTGTATCATTTTTTCCCTACAAGTCTCCCAACTAAGATTATAGTGGAAGTCAATCCGAAGATATTTGTATTCTTTCATTATCTCCAATGGACTGCCTTAAAAAAGAAAGGTGATTGGTTTGTCTTTTCTGTTTAAAGAAAATATCATGATTTTTGTCTTGGTAATGTTCACTTGCATCCCTACCTCCTAACAAAAGTGTTCTAAGGCCTTTAGATGTTCTCTTAATCCCTGTGTTATTTTTGAAATTATAATAAGATCATCTGCGTATAAAAGTAGCTTCACCACATACCCTGCTAGATGGACACCCTCTCCATCCATCCTGCTCAACCAGTCTTCCAAATTATCAATGTATAAACCAAACAAAGTGGGATATATAGGAAATCCTTTGTTAATGCCAATATCACTACCAAAACATTCAAACATTCCTTCATTTGTTCTGATTTTAGCTCTAACCTTCTCATAAAGTATGTGAATTGCTTCTATATATCCATCTGGGATACCCAACTCTTCCATTATGTTCCATAGTTTGTCTCTAGGCACTGTGTCAAAGGATTTCTTAAATTCCACAAACAAACAATAAGTTGTCTCACCTTGGTTGTCCCATATTTTCTCTATCAAATTTCTAAGGGTGCACAATGATCAATGGTAGAATGCCTAGGTCTAAAACCTTCCTGCCCTTTTTCCCTTTTTCCCTCATCTTCTGCCCAACTGTTGATTCTTCGCTCTATCATGCTCCCAAAAAGATTTCCCATGAGGTGGTTAATCATAATAATGTGGTAGTTGGAAGGGTTATTGATATCTCCATTCTTAAAGAGAGTAATAACCACACTAGCGGTCCATTCTCTCAGAAATCCATCCTGTATGACCCCATTGAAAATTTCTTTTATGTGGAGTGCAAGGAGCTCAACCCCCCTGATCCAGTTGGGTATTGGTGGCCACCCACCTATTCCAACTAGCTCCTCTCGTCCATTTTTAGTTCAACACGTTTTTTTGTACTTCTTTGTAATTGTGAGTTCTACACTTCTGGGGCTGTCTCAAGCCCTGCACATCTTCCAGGTGAATATTGGTGGCCTCTCACCTAATCCAACTAGATTATTTTGTATGTTTTCATGTCAGCACATCTTGTTGTACTTCCAGGGACGTTTTGGAGGCCCAAACAATTTTTTTTTGGATCGCCACAATCAAACTATAGACAGAGTCAAAGTTTGACAACGAAATGTGTAGTTCTCTGAAAGACCTTTCCAACGGGCTATCACGCACCTAAAACATAGGTCGTATGCAAAAGTTACGACCTCGAGAAGTTGAAGTACCAACTTACCCATATGAGCCCACATGACTTTTGACGTTTCACCTCATGGGGTTAGGTTTTTGGATGTTTATGGTTTTGGAATTCATGAGTAATATAAAAATGCCTCTAGAGCCTCATTGTAATTCATTCTGCTCAGAGGGATGCACGTAGCACCCACATCTCTTCTCAGAGATAACTACCACCATTCGAGCAAGTGTTTCAGTTCTATAGTTTTACAGTTTCATCCTATTTCATTATTCAATAGAAGATATTGTTCACTAGATATCTATGTTATTCTTCATATCTCCTTGTTCATTATATTCAGTTTGTTAAGCAGTTTGTTCCGCTCCTAAATCCGGATCGGTGGTATCAGAGTGGTCTGCTCTTCATTTATTTTTCTTTGTGCATGTCCCCAACAAGATCTGGGTACAAGAAGTTGGGACTCGAACCAATCGAGCCATTGCAAGATCGGACACACCAAGCTAGACAACAACCCATGTGGGATGAAAAGAAAGATGATGGAGCAGGAGATCCTATTAAAATGTTGCTTGAGGAATCCCTTGCGCGAAAAAGGAATGAAATGATGGACAAATTGCAACAGATCTTTCGACGGCTTCCTACAGAAGAAGCATCTTCATGAAGTGGCCATGTAACCCCCTTCAAGGTACATGTAAATTTTGATGTTCCATTATTTGAAGGACTAATAGATGCAGATGTTGTAGATAAATGGTTGAAATTGCTCGAAGGGTATTTTTCGGTCCACAATTTTTTCGATAGGGAAAATATCAGTTTTTCACTCCTCAAGGTTGTTCCCCACGTTAAAGACTAGTGGGATAATTACTTTGAGAAAAGGGTCGTAGAAGAATCTGTAATGTTTGTGGTGGCTCCTACATGGGATTCCTTTCGGTACGCCATTAAAGAATAGTACTACCATGTTGGAAGCTAGGAGGACCAGTACACCAGATGGACCACCCTACGTCAAGAAAGGGACCAAACAATACCAGATTTCACCAATATTTTCCATACCCTGTGAACCAAATTGGGTATCAAAGACTCTGAGCATCATCTGGTGCTCAAATACCGTGACTGTTTGCATAGATACATTCAAACAAAAATGGAGTTTCTGGACATCACCTCATTGGGCATGACTTATAGATACACTATCAAGATCAAGCAATAATTTAAGCAGAAAAGGTGAGAGTTTGGATCTGCAAACCCCTCATATCCAAAGCAGGGCAAATGAAGCCCCAACCCACACATCAAAGGACCAAGTTGAGATGGCTGACCTCAGGACAACCATTCCAAGCCGCAAGACATGAACGGAAATGAGAATATGAAGAAGGACATGGGAAAGTGGTGTGAGTACCATAAAATCCCTTGGCACAATACCGAAGAATGTCGCTCCAAGCAATCCTTCATGGCTGAACTGAAGGCTTCCGAGTCAGAGGGCGATTTTGATTCCAAATCAAATCCTAAATGAGGGAAGTGGATTATCGATGTTGAACCCAGTGCCACTGTTATTACCACCAAAGTCCAGCCAAGCGAACCCTAAGAACCAGAGGAAGGGGAATGCTTTATTCACTTGAAAATGTGGGTAAGGGGGCTCCGCTTCATTTCATTGTCAATAGCAGTAGTCAGAAGAATTTGATTTCAACAGAGGTCATCAAGCGACTGGACCTGCCAATGACACCGCACCCGCAACCTTACACCATCGACTGGCTTCACCAAGGAAGAGATCTTCGTGTCAGCCAACAGTGTCGTCTGCCCTACGACATCAAGCCTTTCAAAGATGAGGTATTGTGTGATATTTCTCCCCTTGAAGTTTGTGATGTTCTTTTAGGATAACCATATTTGTGTAAGAGTCATGCTGTGTGTTGGAGCTGCCTTTTTCAACTGGTTTAAATGTAATTTTAAAATCAAAGGTTGACCTTTAAACTAGTTTTTACTTCGTGATCTTTATCCATTGAAAACCTCAGTAATCCTGACATGTGAAGTAGCAAGGGTCGTTATACTCCTAAGTCATTTCCTTTTAACCGTTAAACGATATTTTTCATTTTTATATGCCTCGGGATATCGCGCTTCGAGAGTTACAAGTCACAAGGTTTCCAAGCCCCGATGCGCAAAGTCGTGAAACAACCTTGAAAGCTTACCCAGGTTAGCGCCGAGAGTAAAGTTCCTTAAACCTTAGTTAAGTGCTGTCGGGATTTCGCATCTCGACGATTGCTCTCCCCAAAATTCTTACCTTCATAACTCCGATAGGCGAAGTTGCAAGATAGCTTCAAAAGTCACCCAGGTTAGTGTCAGGGGTAAGTCGTTTTAAACCATAGTTAAACAATGTCTGGGTTTCGCAACTCGACATTCACTCTTCCAAGAAACTACACCTTCGTAGCCCTGAGTCGCGAAATCACGATATTAATTAAACACTTAATCCAGATCACATTTTTTCTTAACTAGATCACGTCATCACGATCTCGGGTTTTAGGGGCTCGAAGGATAGGAGTGAAATCTCCCGATGCAGCGAACGCCAAAAATGGTGATTAAGGTTTAAATAAAGCCTAATTAAAGAAGCTAAGCCAGATTAATCAGTACATTAATACAAATATTAACACGCACTATCTACGGGTTAAATTTAAAATGTTTTTTGCGCTAACGTGTGTTACGACCCGTCAAAATTTATGGCATTTATTTGAAATGAGGTGAAGTGATAGGTAAAGATATTATTTTTATTGCTAAATCTTTCTCTAAAAATGAATTGACCGTTCTGTTCATAAGGACGCCGGAGTTTTAAATGATCGAGATATAGAGTTCTTTCTCTCAGTGTTTCAAAGCTCATTTCTATCTTGCGCAAAGAATCTTTTCTCACCAGGCTAATTTCTGTATGTATACACATTTTTACTACAGGAGAGCTAATTCAGAATCCTCTATCATGGCCCCACAAAAGTGTCCAAGGCGATTGCTGAGAGTTCAGGGCAAGGCTTAGATACTGTTTCAGATACTTCACCCCGAAGTATTGATTCTATCAGAACCTGGTCATACGTCTCCGAGGTTCTACAGTTCGAATTGGTGAACTATTTAGATGATTCCAGTGATAATGAGAGGGATGACTTGGCCACCAAATACAAAATCATCGTTCAAGCAGAGATGCATAAGGTAGTGGCTAGGCCATGACTCCTTCCCTACTATAATATGATTCGATGGGTGCTGGATCATGTGAATATCCCGACCAGAACTATTATCAGCGAGCACAAGGTGACCATTGGGACCTTCAGACCAAAACATTTGCAGGTGATGTACCAATTGTCATCCACACCAAACTTCTCACACAATGCTGAATTTATGGAAGGTTTTAAGTGGAAAGAATGCGAGCAATACGACATAAACTTGTCTGATCTAATCAAGGATTGGGTCTCGCACCCCGCAAAGTTCAGGGCGGATGGTAATGAAGTTTATTCACTCTCTTCATTGGAACCACAATTCAAATATATGGCAATGATGACTTGTAGGTTGTATGGGTAGGAGGACACCACACATTTTTTTCTCCCGTGGTTACCTCTCATCCATACTGTCGCTGAAGGTTGTTCCTTCGACTGGGCCAAATTATTGTCAGACAGTTTAACTAGCTGGATTATTGAATATCGGATGCAGAGGGAGAATGGAAAGGCCACTTCATTTTTTGTGTCCGCCTACATCATGGATGTTGTTTGTTTCATGACGCCTTTCCCCCTAATGAGCTGGAGCTTGACTCCATCTGAGGCTGAGCCTATCCATGTCTACCACTCAAAACTTTGGGAAGATAAGGCCACATATTTTACATACAAAATTTTCAATTGGGTAATGGTACCAATGCATATCTCCATCTTCGGCAACCCACCGCCTAGGATTTCAAATAGCATCGCCACCAACTTGAGCAATGTGGCCGACTGGTATGTAGAGGCAGAATTTTCATACCTCAGGGTTTTCGGCACCTCTGTTCCCCCCTATGCTCTACCATTATTCATACCGAACAGGATGTCTTGCTGCGAAATCGCTAGGCAAACTGTGATTGGTGGCATAAGCAAGGAGCTTAAAGGATCTTCTAAGAAGGTATGGCCACCCTTCCCCATTCATTTGAATACTTATTCTTTATTAGATTTCAGACATGCAAAAGCCGAGGCAAAAACTTTGGAGGATATTAAATTGGTCCACATTGAGTTCAAGAAGCATGACCCACACAGGATCATGAGTAATCACATGGCGAGTTATGGACTTAAAAGGTATGAACATGAGCATTCGCCTCATGACGATATCTTCTAAGGTGCGAGATCTTATGCCGAGATCTTAGAACGAATTCAAGCCCTGTCACCAGAGGAGAGGTTCGATTGTTTCAAATTTCAGGAACACTGGCAGAGCTGTCTTCCCCTAGTCTTACAAGGTAAGAACCCACCGACGACAGATATACAACAAACGAGAGCCAAAGGCTCCAAAGATTTAGGACCTGGCCAAGAAGAAAACCAAGAAAATGAGAAGCAAACCAGGGGCCTGAAACAGGAAGTCAAGACACCCAATCCTCCAAGCAAGCCAGCCTTGGTTGTTACCCCGGGGAAATCATCCAAGCAGATCGGCAGCCCCATTATTTTTGTTACTCCCCTACAATCCATAAAGGGGATCCCAGATGCAGGGTGGATTTTCGGTGAAGAACTAACGCCCATAACTGTGGAAGAGTTGCCTCCGAACGAATTTTTCTTCGATAAGAAGAGAAAGTCCATTGTGAAACAAGAACTTTATCAAGAAGCAAGCACGATAGCCAAGAAATTAAAAATCCTAGCTGATGGGAGAGCCATGAAAAAAGAGGAATTTGCAACTCAGATAACAGGGACATTAGGGGCTTTTGCTACAACCAACCAATATTCTGTTGAGTCCCTAAAGGAACAGTTGAAGCAGAAAAACCACTTGATCAAAACTTTGGAGGATAAGCTGGCTACAACAGAAGTAGCCGCCAGAGATCAGGCGAACACAGGTATAGAGCTAGGCAGGGCGACCGATCAAAAGGAAATCAAGCACCTCAAATCCGATCTCGGACAGACACAGCAGATGGCTCAGACCAGCCAATCACAGATAAGCCAACAAGGAGAATTGATAGGGCAGTTACATTCCAAATTAAATTTCACCGAAATCCAAATGATAGATATCGGGATATTCCAATCCCAAGCCATAGAAATCCAAAAAAGAGTGTCGACAACTCAACAAGATTTACTTGTTACAGTGGAAACTATTCAATACCATTGCCAACTCATTGATCAAGTACTGGAAAACATCTCCTTTAGAGAAAAATAAGCTGGGGTGGCTCAGGTTGCTTTCCAAGAAGCTGTTATAGCCACGACAAAGAAGGAAACATGCAGTAGTTCCAGGCTTTCCATCCCAGAGCAGACCCGCAGTAACATCTTGCTGAAGACATGGGAGTGTAACATATTAGAAGGCAGACAACAAGCTAAAGAGGTAAGAAACTCTTGTGAATAAACTTTTGGCTTCATAGATGGGAGTTTGTTGGATCTCAATAGTGAAAACAACACTGAGACACTTGGTTAGATTAATATATCCAAGCACCTGCTCAATATCAAGGAGAATGAGGAAAGAGAGTTAGTTGAAATATCACAGATAACCTAGATGGATATAATCCAAGTAGATAAATGGATAATAAAACCAAGTGTACATTTATGTTCTATCAGCGCCAAATACCGACAGGTAGAAGGAAAGTTGCCACAATTAGTGAAGGATTATTACACTTTTGAGGCAAATAATCAAACATAACCTTCCATGTTGATAGTTCAGTTGGTGGAGAGGTGCGTCACTTGCACCGAGCATGTGAAGGGGCAGGTTTCTGGTACCAAATAATGACATGTGTTTTCCTGTTCAATTTTTAGAACCCGAAGTTCAAAGGAAGGAAGTTGCTCCATCTACCCGAAAGAGGACAAAGACAAAGAATTGAAACGCAGAAGTCTCCTTTTTGTAACCGAAAAAATTCCTGGACCGATTGAGATTCTAGCATATAGAAATTTGTATAAATATGCACTTTGAAGAAAGATACCAGGTTGGACCTTTTTGGTCGATTCTAATAGAGACTCTCTCCTTTTGAAATTTAATACAAGGCAATCCGAAGAATCCTGATTCCGTCAAAACTGTGTTATGAGTTTGTTTCCTCTGTGATTTCATATTCAATTTCATTTCGCATATATATATCTGATGAATGTTTTTACTGCAATTTAGTAAAACCTCTACTGTGGTGATCAATTTTTAGTCGTCTATATCATTTACAGTTTTTCCTCTGTATCGACTATTAGCAGGTACAAGACCTGTGAACTCTTTAGATCTTCATATTTTATGCTTTGTCAGATTTCTTCTCATCTTTTTCTTCTTATGTTTACAGAGTGAGATTCTCCCTTGATAGGAACCTCGCATTATAGACAACTTAATCTTTTTTTCACATTTCACACATCATCTATTCAAAAGATAACTCAGTTACGGGAAAAGGCCTTTGGTTTTCACTTTATCTTCAAATATCGGATTCATAGTTCTCTTTTATACTATCAAATTGATACAACATAAAAAACCTCGAACTCTCGTTTAATTTTCCTGTTCCTCTATGACTGTCCCCGTTGCAAGACAGCCTAATATTGAACCCGTCTTGTCGGACCAAACCCATATCACTTTGAACCGTTTCGATACCATACTTAAAACAACCACTACCCGGGTAGAACTTGAACGTTCATGGGCCACTATTGAACGAGATATAAGCATCCAGGAATAGTTGGAAGCGAGACAGTGACAACCTGTAAATCAGCCTTAGCTTCCTTTATCGAAGGTTGATTCTTCTCCTTTTTATCCTTTACTCACTTTCGGATGCCTAGACATTGTACCTTCTAAGCCTTAAGTACAGACTCTGGAACAACACTGTGTATGAGTCTAGACCCTGCAGTGTTATTATTATTTTGTGTAGAAAATTGTACAAGATACCAGAGGTAGCTCCGCCTACTGCTATTTCTTTAATATCTGCTAAGCAATGCAGTAAGGTCATTTCATAGACCGAGAAGTTCATCTTCTTTGTGATCCGTGCTCATAGTAAGTAGAAGGTCACTGCCACATCCATGGCCTCTACACATAGCCTCTCGTTGCAACAAAAGAAAGTGGACATCATTGTGGAAGAATACAAAGACATCCTCTCCTCACCTATAGGAGTACCGACACACTGCCAATTAAATCATCCAATTGATCTGACCCCCAACACACCTCTACCTAATGGACCAGTCTATCGTCGCTCACTGATGGAAAATGATGGAATCAGGCGTCATATCCAAGAGCTTCTCCAAAAGGGGCACATAAGACCAAGATCCTCCCCTTGTGGAAGCTCGATTGTACTGGTGCAGAAGAAGGATGGGACTTGGCGACTTTGCATTGATTACAGAGCCTTAAACAAAATCATAATCAGGAACTGATACCCCATTCCTAGGATTGATGACCTTCTTGAAAAACTCAAGGGGGAAAAATTCTTCAGCAAGATTGACCTAAAGTTTGGCTACCACCAAGTTCCCATCGAACCAATTGATGTATGGAAGACAACCTTCAATTCTAAAGAAGGTCTCCTTGAATGGCTAGTCATGCCCTTTGGCTTAACAAATGCACTAACCACTTTCATGAGGTTGATGGATGATGTATTGATACCCTCCACCAACTCCTTTGTGGTGGTATATTTGGATGACATTGTCATCTTCAACAGAACGCGGGAGGAGCACATATGGCATATTCAACAGGTTTTGAGCACTTTGCGACAACACAAGCTATATGCCAACTTGGAAAAATGATCTTTTGGCATGAGCATGGTCCAATACTTGGGCTACATTGTTGATGAGCATGGGGTACATGTTGATCCATCTAAGATCCAAGTCATCCATGACTGACAAGCCCTAACCCCACTGACCGAGCTTTGGAGCTTCTTGGGACTAGCCAACATCTACTGACGGTTCGTGTTTGGATTCTCCCATATTGCATGGGCCCTCAGCCAGGTGACCAAGGGTGGTGGTAGAGCCAAGTTTGTGTGGGGGAAGAAACAAAGACAAGTATTCAATGATCTGAAGCATTTCTTGTGCTAAGCTCCAGTACTCTCCTTGCCCGATTTGCAACAACCATTCGAGATTGAGACTGATACATCTGACTATGCTGTGGGCGTAGTTCTCATTAAACATAGTTGTCTGGTGTCATACCATAGTGATGCACTCTCAGATACTGTCTGAAAATACCCCACCTATGACAAGGAAATGTATTGCATTGCACAATCTTGTCTTCAATGGAAACATTACATTCTAGGAAAGGTGACGATCATACACATTGATCACAAGCCTCTATAGTTCATATCGACACATGGGAAATCACAGAACGACCACCATCAGAAGTGGTCCACCTACCTGCAACAGTTCCATCTCAACATCAAGTATAATACAGGTATCTCAAATCATGTCGCTGACTGGCTCAATCGACCTCTTGTGGCTGCACTCACCACTATGCTCCATTCCTATGGACATGAAGCATCTAAGTGGCCCCAACTTTATCAACAAGATCCAGACTTCGCCACCACCTATCAACTCTTGGGTACAAGCACGACTGTCACCGATTTTCACATTCAGGACGAACTATTATGCCACTTGGACCATCTCTATGTTCCTACAAGAGAGAATGCAAAGATGATTTGGGAATCCCACTACAGCTAGATGGCCAGACATTTTGGTGTGGAGAAAACTATGTTCATTCTTTAGAAGCATTTTTATTGGACAAAACTTCGACAGGACGTCAGCAAGTATATCATATCTTGCACTGTCTGTGCCATTTCCAATCCAACCATCAAGAAGTAAGGATTATACACCCCTCTTCCTACTCCCAAGAATCCTTGGGAATCCATCTCAATGGATTACATGTCTAGCCTTCTGTCCACCAGGCAAGGAAATGACTGTGTATTTGTGGTCGTTGATCGATTTTCAAAGATGGCCATCCTCACATCTTGCAAGAAGAATATCATAGTGGTAGATACTTCCAAGCTCTTCTTAGAACAAGTGTGGGTCCACTTTGGGATACCATAGACCATCATCTTCGACCGGGACAACAGGTTCCTCAACACATTTTGGTCAAGCCTCTAGTCACTGTTGGACACCAAGCTCACCAAATCCACTTCTTTCCACCCCCAAACAAATGCCCAAACATAGTTCATTAATAAGATGATTGTGCACATCCTGCGCATGTACAACTCTAAGAATCCACATACATGGGACGAGAGTCTCCCCTATGTTCAACATAGTTACAACATGGCTCTCCATAGCTCCATCGACCATAGTCCATTTCATGTGGGGTTGGGATTCCAAACCTTGGGACCTATTGATGTTGCACTTCCTCTTTCCACCACACAGGAAAAATCTTCCCATGATGATTCTATGATCAACAAAGCCACCAAATTAATTTAGCGGATTCAACACATCCACCAATAGGTCGAGGAGATTTTGCAGAAATCTAATGCTAAGAACAAGCAACGCCATGATTGGCACAGGGTACCACACTAGTTTCACGTTGGCGACAAAGTATGGTTACATTTTCAGAAGGAGCATCTCTCAGGGCCCCATCGAAATCTCCACCCACTTCACTATGGGCCTTACACTGTCACCAAGACAGTGGGTAGAAATGCTTTTGAGCTCAAAACTCCACCCTTCCTTGGCTTGTACCCAGTGTTCAATGTGGACCTCCTTCGACCATATTTTACACCATTATTGGACACCTCAGAGATCGCAGAAAAATTGACACCCACAAAGCTCAACCCTGACTACATGGAACAAGCATCCACTGATCAGATAGTAGACACACAGGTCAAGGGAACTCTCCAATAGAGGATCCAAATTTATTGGGTTGTCAAGGCAGGGAAACTCCTACACCAAGGAAAGTGGCTCACCTGGGGCCAAATCTAGCAGAAGTTTCCTCACATGATGGGGGAACTCAATGCAATGGAGACCATTTCTTCCTAAGGGGGGAGGATTGATCTAGTTGGCTATTGGTGGCCACCCACCTATTCCAACTGACTCCTCTTGTCCATTTTTAGTTCAACGCGTTCTTATGTACTTCTTTGTAATTGTGGGTTCTACACTTCTAGGGTTGTTTTAATCCATACACATATTCCAGGTGGATATCAATGGCCTCTCACCTAATCCAATTGGCTTATTTTGTATGTTTTCATGTTAGCACATCTTGTTGTACTTCCAGGTCCGTTTTGGAAGCCTAAATAAATTTTTTTTGCTCGCCACATTCAAACTGTAGATGGAGTCAGAATTTGAAGGAAGAATGTGTAGTTCTCTGAAAGACCTTTCTAACGGGATATCACGCACCTAAAATGGAGGCCATATGCAAAAGTTACGACCCTGAGAAGTTGAGGTACCAACTTATTCATAGGGGCCCACATGACTTTTGGCGTTTCACCTCCTAGGTTTAGGTTTTTGGACGTCTAGGGTTTTGGAATTCATGAGTAATATAAAAAAGGCCTCTAGATCTTCATTGTATTTCAATCTACTCAGACGGATGCATGTAGAAACCACATCTCTTCTCAAAGATAGCTACCACCATTCGAGCAAGTGTTCCAGTTCTGCAGTTGTACAGTTTCAACCTATTTCATTATTCAATAGAAGATATTGTTCACCGAATATCTGTTTTATTCTTCATATCTCCGTGTTTATTGTATTCAGTTTGTTAAGAAGTTTGTTCCGCTCCTAAATATGGATCACCCCCACTTTAAAAATTCAACTTGAAGCCTATCTATGTTCTCTACTTTGTCACTTGCTAACTTCTTTATTCCTTTCTTGATATCATCCACTGTGAATAGTTCCATTGATGTTTTCAATATGAGAGGAGTATCTTTCTCGTGCACCCGCTCATAAAGGAGCCTAACATATTCTAACCATTGGAGATATGTAATATTGTTTTCAGTTTGCTTTCTCCTTTGTTGTATTTCTCTCCAAAATCCTTTGGGGTTGTGTTTTCCAAGAGAGATTAACTCCTCTCTTCTTCCATTTACATACTCTTATTTTTTTGAGTGTACTAATTTTTCATACTTCTTCTTGTTTTCTTTGCCCAAATTTCTCTCTCTTCCACATCTCTTAGCTGCCTTGCATTCTTCGTCATACCATGGATTTTCTAGAAAGGTACTTGTAGCCCTCTTCTTGGGATGAGACCTTTTACATGCAATTAAGGCCTTGTGGATTGTTGGGATCAACAAAATGCTATGAACATGAACGCCCTTCTCATTGGTTGTCATATATGCTCTATTGTATTTTATAACATGAAGCTACTGCTTAAGAAAAACATTAAACCTTTCCCTATTTTCTTAATTCATGAAGATTTTTCCTTTGGAAATATTTTTCTTTTGTATGCCAAGGATTTGATTATTTTGTGGACTAGCAGGAAAGTCTAGATTAACCAATAGGGGGGCATGATCAGATTTCAATTCAATAGGACAATCCCATATATCAAACTTCAACACTCTAGAAGTAAAAATTTGAGAGTAGATTAAGTAATCTGCCACACTTTGACCATTGTAAGTTTTTCAAGTGATTCCCCCTTAATTTGGCCACCCTCTCATTCCATTGCAAATAACCATGCAAAACAAGCTACAAAGCCCCAATAATTTTCCCCCAAAGTGTGTCACACCCCCATTTCCATCTTGTGAATCTCTTTCCCATGATTGATCTCCACTCTCTTCCAACCATAAGGGATTGTTTTCCCCTCTTTCTTCATTTCTCAACTGGAGAGATTGGTCATTACTTGTCCTTGCATTAAAATCACCCAGTAACATTACTTCTTCTGAGTGTTTGAATAGAGAGATATCTATTTTCACTGAGACATACAGGTCTTTGTTGTTTAAATTGCTTCTTTTATAGATCTGTAAGTTTTTTGGGGAAAAAATAGCAAGAAGCCACCCTGAAAGTAACCTCCTTCATAGTTATTTGCAGCCAGATGTATTGTTTGTTTGGGTATTCTTTTACCACTTTTAAAACACCACCCCATTTTTCATTTATTATCATTGTAACTCCCCCATGTCCTTTTCATATCTCATTTCCTTTGTTCCAAACTAAAGTTTTCTTGTACCCCTCAAAATTTGGAACCTTGCAACCATCATGCTCATGCGTTTCTACAAGGATGATAATATCTTTCCCCTCTTCCATGGGCCCCAACCCCATACCTCTTCTCCATGCATAACCTCTGCAATTCCAACTTACTATTTGTAAACAGTCCCGTGGGGCCCCAATTTCCTATTTCTTATTTGAGGAACGATCACCGGTTTGAGACTTCCCATTATTCAACCATGCCCATTTTCCCTCATTTCTTGTTGTTTTCACTTTTTCTCACTCCTTTCTTTGTTGTTCTTGGTGATAAAAAGTCAAGTACTAATCTAGGTAGATGTGTGTGCCTCTGAGCAATCCTCTATTTCTAAGAATCATATTCTTATTCTCTATATTCCCTAAGATAAATCTTACATGTCTGTCTCTTCCTCCCTCTATATTCTCTCCAATCCTACTTTCCTGGTGAATACACCTTGTCCACTTCAACTTATATTTAAGGAAGTCCCTTACTAGAATGTTTGTCCTCTCATTTTCACCAAAGTCCCTCAGTCCTTTGATACTGATATTTGCACCCTTTCCTTGCTTATCCTGCTCTTCTTTTATTTCTACTTTGATTTGATTCTCAATGATTTCTTTTTGTTTGTTTGATGACCCACTTACAACTTGTGACCATGATTTAGCCTCTTGTATCTGATCTTTTAGCTGATTTTATTTAGCTTCCAAGTCAGCTAACGCTAACTGAATCTCATGTATTTGTGTTTTGTCCTCGTCTTTCACCAATTCTCATTTCTCAACTTTGGTTATCCTCATCTATTCTAATTATTGTTTCAAAGCAGTCACTTCTTTTTGTCCTATTTCCATTTTAACCTGCATGCTTGAGATTTGTTCCTTACGAGATTTATTTTCTCCCTCTAATTTTCTCTTGAACTCAACAATTTAGTTTACTTTGTTGCCTTCATACCATCTTTTCTGTTCTAAAATTTCAAGTCTCCTTTTCATGATCATGAGTTCTTTCGCATATAGATCAGATCACCACAATAATGGTGTTGATGTGGGACTATATAGGTCTTTGTTGTCATGGTTAACTATGTTTCTTTCGTCTTTGTTTGCTTCAAAAACCTCTGCTATATCCAAATTTGGTTCGAGATCCTTAATTTCTATTTTCTCCACACTTGCTTGAGAAGAATTATTGGATATGTTGTTCAATTTCGACAAGATCATTATGAATTTTGTATTATGTGGTTTCCTTATATTTAAGGTTTGCCTACGCTTTAGAATCCCCTTATATTACTTTGGATTTACAAAAATCAATCTTTCATCTGTGTTTCCTGCATCCTTCTTGTTATCACATGAAGTTGTCAAGGGTTGTATGTGTTTTTGTTAATACCTCAGTCTACACCCTTGCCTCATCTATCTCTCTCTTCCGCACCACCAAGTCCTAGAATCTTTCCCTTTGACTGATAAATTCATTTTCCCCCTTTTGTTGATGACCTGGTTTCTCGACTCGAAGCTTTTCTATTTTTCTCGAATAAGGACGAGCACTCATCATCGTTTTGTCTCGGATTATTGGTCATTTTGTTGCCTGAGCCCACAACAAGTCACCCAATTCCTTGTTTACACAGGAAGCAACCATAAGCACAAAGCGTAGCACTCAAAGTGGTTTATTGCGGGATCGAAGCAAGCAAAACAGGCAGGTTCATTTTTCAATGGTGGAGATCCCCTGTGAAGTTCATATTAGCGACCCTCGGGCATTCAGAAATTATAAAGTTGCATGATGTTTAATGCTAGACAGAAGCCCGAGAGTTAAAGATCAATCACCATACACCCTTCTCCATTGGACGATCATGATTTACTTTGGGAATCCGGGCTTCGGGAGTTTTAGCTTCTCCCCTCTCACTTTCATCCGTAGTGTTTTCTCTCGAAATCCACCGATCATTGTTGCGTGTCCTTCTCCAGTAGACGGGCAGGATTTACTTTGGAATTCGGGCTTTGGGGGTTTTGACACTTCTCTTCTCGATTTTCTATAAAATTGTTTTTCTAGAGTGCACGGATCTCTACAGAGTGTAAGTCTCTAACGAACGGTCATGATTTTCTTCGCCATTTTGGGTTTCAGGAGTTTTGGCTCCTCTCATTTTTGGTTTCTTCCAGAGCACATTCCCGCAGAGTGCATGGATCTCTACCGCGTGTCCTCCCAGATCTAGTGGCTCAGATCTTCTCAGGACTCCAGAGCTTCGACGTTCTTGCTCCCTCCTTGTTTGAAAAATTCTTGAAGTGTTCTGTTGCGGAGTTTCAGTTCTTTTTCCACCTGTCCATCTGACGCTGACATGTGGCACTCAGTTCAGGAACCTTTGGGCATATCATCTACCTATTTTCGAGTGACACATGTCACCCCTCCATCCACGACATGTTATCATAGAGATGTCAGGTCATCACGTTAGCTGTGGGAGATCATCCTCCAGTAAGTATTCTTTTTCGAGTGCCAAGATTAGCGCCATCTCCATGCACGATTTTAATGGATCCTAGAATTGGTGGGAGGATGTGCTTTAGCGGTGGCACTGATTTTGGAAGGTGCACCCAGATCACCGATCGTGACCAGATCAACAACCACGTTTCATTGCGGGGACACAACTTGCTCGAGCGTTAAATTCCTTGAACGGTCCTGCAATCGAAACCATGGTATAACGAAAGTGTTACGTAGTAGGAGGTGGTGAATTGCGGGCTAAAAATTAGTGTGGATCCAAACTTCCTTTGACGACTCCGCAATCACATGCTTATATAGCATCAAATATGAGAGAAACGTGTGGCAACCCCCTAGTCGTTAAGCATCATCCTGATCCTAATGAGAGATCAGTTAATAGAAGAAGAACTGGTGGTTGAAACCTCGACTCACTCCATAAATATAATGCATGAAGGGCCTGGCCATGGAGATGGAACTATCAGCCCGAGGTACCACGATGGATAGTTTTTCCTACAGGCCCATGCTGATCTGAGCTTGCGTTTAATAGAATAATACACACATAGTTTGACATAAAGCTACACAGATGAAAATATTTGAATGGGATGGCCATATCAAACTCCTGGTAGTTGTGGACTGATCTGAGTATAAATAGACCAGTTCAAGATTTTGTTAAGGTCGTCAACTGGTTGAGCAGAGCTCCCTACTATGTAATTTTTGATGCCAAAGTTGTTCTCCAGTTATGTATATGATTTGAGACTTTCACATTAATACAAGTCAGTTCCTTTCATATTCTTGTGTAAACTGTGCTGAAACACTCAGGCATGGACGATCCAGTCGAGGGTTGTGGTTGTATTGTAATGTAGGTTTGATTATAATGCAACAATGACTTGTTCCAGTACTTTCCTTGTTATCTAGCTTCTTCTTGGGCTTAAATTCTCGTGCATGGAGGACCCAGACGAGATGTTGTAGCCACATAGTAATGGAGGTTTGATTATTACATTGCTATAATATTTTCAGTGTCTGAAACTTAGGCTCAAGAGTGCTCTTGTGCCTGATTTTTTATTCACCAAGCTGCTTGAAGGCCAGATGCTCATGGAAGACTTGTTCACTTTTCTCACTATGTCTTCCTTCTGCTCGCCTCTAATTTTAAACCACTGACTAAATTTAATGAGGAACTCATTTCCTTATGCGTTGCTAGTCTAGTTCTTGTGTTAAACTTTCTTGTACTAAGCTATGTCCATTTGACCTCCACTCATAAAACCAACATCCACCAAACATTCTGATGGGTACTGGGCTTATCCTCTTGCAATCTGAGGGTGACTCTCAGTGCTAACACTTTTGAAATAAATTTTCCATAAAATAACCCCATGCTCTTGCTAAATCCTCCATTGTTACTACAGGATGGGAAAATGGAGATCCACTAGTAAACTGAGATAGTAAACCCCCATTTTACCCTTCCCTCTCCACAATAATTGAGTAGTTTGCAGATTTGTTTCTTGTGGTGTTAAGTATTGGTATATGTGCCTCTTGTATGTTGTGTTGGATTACTGAGAGGGGGAGTGAATCAATAATAAAGAAATTTAATCCTTTTTAACCATATAATCCAAGTGTTATATCAATGTAGAATTATCATCCAATAATTGCAGAGTAAATAAGCAATGAAAAAATGAACAATCATACACATAGACAGTACCTCGGTGTTTTACATGGAAACCCAAAGCGGGAGAAAACCACATAATGTTTTTTCTTATATGTCTTGAAGAATTAAATTCATTGGAAGCACCAACTTCCTTTGTTTTTCAGCTGCAACTGGAAGGAGGCTCCAACCCCCTTTTTTCTCAGGCTACAACCTAAGGGAAGCTCCAACTCCCCTATTCTATGGCTACAACTAGAAGGAGGATACAACCCCCTATGTTCTCCAGCTACAACCGGAAGGTGGCTACAACCACCTGTCCTTGC
Source organism: Picea glauca (assembly GCA_000966675.3). Classification (NCBI taxonomy): domain Eukaryota; kingdom Viridiplantae; phylum Streptophyta; class Pinopsida; order Pinales; family Pinaceae; genus Picea; species Picea glauca. Next base: position 288,792 of record JZKD02S0232459.1, read on the forward strand.
CCCATCCAACAACCATGAAGTAGAAGTAGAATGATGGAACCACTGTCACACTATCACTGCGAGATATACCATTGTAAACATGTACCAATAAACCTAAACCATGAATCAACCATGCATCAACCTGTACCTCAACCTGTAATCAACATGTACCATAAACAAGTGCATCAACCATGCACCAACCTGTACCAAACAACCTGTAATCAAACTGTACCATAAAAAAGTGCATCCAACCATGTACCAAGTATGTACCAATCATGTGTCCACTACTCATCAACTATGAATTATCAATATGTACGAACATCATCAACTATACACTTCATGTATGTGCCAACTCATCAATTACTTGTCTCAACCATGTACCCAACATGTACCTTAACCAAAGGCCCTCATCAATTTCATCATCCAAATATGATTTGTAACTCTATAATAGACCTGGTGTATATGATCACATACCTACAAACCTTCCTTAACTTTCACAAAAAGAGACTAGCAATTTCATCAAACTTTTCTTTAGTCTCACATGACTAGTTTGGGATTATTCAACAACCCCAACTTGAAATAATCATAACTATGGACCTGTAATGAATAAAGATATGGAAATAGTACACAATGTTCTTCAGTTTGTTTTATGCAATTCCTTCAGGTGTCACTACTTCGAACCTCTCAGAAAAGGAGTTATAGAAAAAATGGCATACCTTGTTGAATTCTGGCTTATTCTAGAGAGCGACCTTATAGACCGTGCCCCACAAGGAATATTTGTTGAATGGATCTGAAAATGTTACAAAAGATACTAAAGGATGTAATATAACCAACACATTTGGTATTACTGAATTTGGATCTGTTATGAAGAAGTTATGACGTTTTTACCCAAAACACATGTTTTAGACTAATTTCAGGACTAGCCACAAACCCTATTTTCCACGGAGTGTAACTCCAAAAATACTGTTCAACAACACAAGTATTCCAACAGAGGATGAACACCTTCAACAACCACTCACATAAACAGATCAAATATCAACAGACCGATTTTTTCACATGGTAAAATCCTATGGGGAAACATCCACGGCCCCAGCCAACGCGACCACTTGGAGCATTTTATTAATGCAATGAAAAGATTACATAGAGATTTTACAAGAGAGTTTCTCACAATCGATCATCGGAAAATGACCCTCCATGCTCTTTAAATAGAGATCATGGACCAATCGAGTGTTAAGCCACAGATCAATGGTCGTTAAGATTGAGGAGAGTATGAACCGTCAGATCAATCTATGTCGGGAATATATCATGACCGTCGGATTTCCTAACTACAAATGAATACTAATGCATTGATCCGGATTATTTTCGGCACGAAATGAGAGCAGAGATATAATAAAGAAATGCACAGAGATATTGCAGATATTCAATAATATAACGAAAATGTATCATAGATACAACCATAAACATAGATATACAGTAATACACGATTTCTATTAATCAGAGAAATGTACAGAGACTGTAAAAATACAGAGTGAAAGACTTGCTAGAATGGTGGCAGCTTATC
>JZKD02S0232459.1:329860-344163 GCA_000966675.3 Picea glauca
AATAGAAGCTTCTGCTTCTAAAAGGATCTTCCTCTAGATGCTTCTCTTAATAGACATATTTAGTATAAATAAGGGTCGAGGGTATGAAAACCCTAGCTTGGAGATTATTGTAACAAAGCGCTTCTCGATTGGAATTTTCCCCCTCGAAGAGGCCCGTGAACATTGCTTTCTGAATCAAAGTGTTATTTCTATTGCTATTTGTATATCATTTCTGTGTATTGTGAATATTATGCTGGATATTTTACTGTTATTCCGCCATTTCTAGCATTTTATTTTTGTTCTGCATATTTTATATATCTGGTATCTTGCATCCTAGGACACCTAGCCGATGTGTACAAAAAAATCATCCACCAGAAAAAACTATTGGGAATAAATATGCAGGAGTTGAAACCTGAAGAAGAATAATTTCACCATAACAACAACACCTAACATTGTTTTTTTTTTTTTTTGACAGAAACGGTTAATGGAGATTTGTATTAATAACAGTGGACATGCCACTGGGTTCGATACATCGATAAATATTTGCTTGCAAACTGGAAAACTACTGCCTGAAGATCCTAACTCATTACAAAGTTATGGGAATAAAACTATTTCAGCGAGCCTGAACGGCTCCGCGTTATTACATCATTTCTTGCTTGGATTTTTTTTTCTTTTTTGACACCTTTTTCCATTCAATACTTTGGTCCATAGATTGACTTTCCAACGGGTCCAGAGGGTCTTCCTCGTCGGCTAGATCTGCCCAACGTGAGGTCTGGGGTTCTGGCCGGGTGGGTGACTTGGGAGTGGCTTATGCCGGAGCTTCCCCCTTAGCAGGGGGCTTGGTTTCGGCTTCAACTTCTGCTTCTTCTGTCGCTTCCTGGGCCTTGCTTTCAATGCACGGTTCCGGTGGTGCCCCCGTCCACCTGGTTGGTCTTTGGTTTTTGGACGGCCTTTTTTTTCCCGGGTTGTTTTCCACAGCAACGGGCTAAGTGCCTCATTTCAAAGAAGTTCCTACACTTGAAGTTGAGATTCTCATAGTCGAGGATTTGGTTCCTGGAATAGTCCTTGCCTTGAATAATTATTTCAGCTGGGAAACCTTTGGAGAAATCCATTTCAACACAAATTCGAGCGAAGGTGGAGAGGGCTGGCTTTGAGTCCGGACTTCTGCAGAGGAACTTGCCGAGGCCATTGCCAATCTCTTTAAGAGACTCATCCCCCCATAAATGCAGGGGCAATTATGGAAGTCTCACCCAGACTGGAGCTGAAGAGATACAGTTTGTGGATGGATCGAAGACAGGGGTCCATGGTTGCATGGACAGGCCTACTCTTCCCCAGAACCACGGCCCGACGTTGTACACTTTGTCTCTGTCGCTTGTAGATTCGAAAATTGCTATAAAAAACCCCTTTTCACAAGGGCATGTGATGACTTCTCCCTCTAAAAGAGGGTACCATTCGGAAGAGATCCATGAGAGCAGATCCGACAGATTAGGCCAATAACCGTTAAACCTGCAAACTAGTGTGTGCTTGCTGTAATGGAAAGCATGAGTTAGGGCTTCCTTTGGCATTTGAACTGAGACTGCAGGAGCTTATGGTATTGTTGCATGCAACCTGGCTGGTCGACCTTGACAAGAGGCAACCTCAGGGCCCACTGCATGCATACCAGAGAGAAATTTCTGGCAAGAAGCCACCTCTTTAAAGGAGGGGGCCAGAACTAGCAAGATCTCGTCCGCCGGAGCACCAGGGGTCATGCTTGCATTAGAGGGCAGCCCGGAAGAGAGAGTCACGGCCAAGGAAGGGAGACCAACATCCGTCGCCGCAGCCGCACCAGGAGGGATGCCTCTTTGCTTTGATGAGATCGTGGAGGTCACCATTGGAACTTAGTTGAGCCGGCAGGGAAAGCTACACCCGCTGCGTTGGAGGAAGGGGAGGGCAGGAGGCCTCAGGGCCAGCGACCTGCGTGAGATCCAGGAGCGCGTGAGCTAGGGTTCAAGATAACTAACAAAATATTGCAAGGTTAACAACACCTAGCATTGTTATCTATAGTTGAACCAATCATTTTTGAAGAGGCTAGTAAGGATGAACACTGGATCAAAGCTATGGATGAAGAATTGGATCAGATAGAGAAGAATAACACATGTGAATTGGTTCCTAGACTGAAAGACAAGAACATGATTGGCATAAAATGGGTATTTCAGAAGAAGCTAAATGAGAATGGACATGTAACCAGAAATAAATCAAGGCTAGTATGCAAAGGATATGCCCATGTTGAGGGAATAGACTTTGAAGAAAAAATTTCCCCGATTGCCATGATGGAAGTAATTAGATTAATCTTGGCTTATGCGTGTTTGAAGAAGATCAAGGTATATTAGATGGATGTGAAATCATCCTTCCTAAATGAAGAGTTAGAAGAATAAGTTTACATTGAGCAACTAGAAGGATTTAAGCTATCAGAAAGGGAAGATTATGTTTGCAGGTTGAAGAAAGCATTGTATGGTCTCAAGAAATCCCCCAAAGCATGGTACTCAAGGTTGGATGGGTATTTACAACAACAAGGGTTCAGGAAAGGTAATGCAAACAATAATATATACATAAAGGTAGGTCATGATAGCATATTAATAATTGAAGTTTATGTTGATGACATTATTTTTGGAAGCGATGATGACAAGATGAGTCAAAAGTTTTCCAAAGACATGTAGAATGAGTTTGAAATGTCTTTGCTTGATGAGTTGACTTTATTTTTGGGACTTCATATATATCAACATGATACAGGTATATTTATTTCATAGACCAAGTATATCAAAGAAATGCTAAAAAGGTTTGGAATGGAAGATTGTAAGCCCGTAAGCACTCCTATGCAAACTAGTTGCAAGTTGAGAAAAGAAGATGAATCCAAGGATGTAGATCAAAGAATATATAGATCAATGGTTGGAAACTTACTCTATGTGACATGATCAAGACTGTATGTGATGAAAGTAGTTGGACATGTAGCAAGATTTCAAGCAGTAGCGTGTTGTACTTAGGTCCTCTGGATGAAACAAACATTGCGAGATATACAAGTGGACTATGATAATCCCATTCCGATATTTTGTGATAACACCAGTGCTATCAGTATCTCAAAGAATATAGTGATGCATTCCATGATGATACACATTCTTATCAAGTATTAATTTCTACAGGAACAGGCTACAGCGAAGAACATCAAGCTAGAGTACACTGGTACAAAAGAGTAGATTTCATATATCTTCACCAAACCTCTTCCGAGGGATAATTTTGAGCATCTTTGACAGAGACTTGGAGTAGTTTCTTCCATGCAGTGAAATTCACAACATCAAGCACAATAGGATAGGGGGAGAGAAGAAATAAATATGACAAGTCATGAAGACTTGGAGTCAAGAATTTTTGAATGATTTTCATATATGTCAGTGATTTGCATGAGGAATCACCATGAAGATAAAAATTCAACAGAACGATCTGAAGCTTGTAGACATGGGGAGAAACCCAAAGGACAATGCAGACAGGGGGAACAACCCCTAGAAGAGTGAAAATAGGGGGAGAAGCCCCAAGGTGAGTTCAAACATGGGGAGCAACCTCAAGGAGAGTGAAGACAGGCGGAGCAACCCCAAGAAGAGTGCAGACATGGGGAGCATCCCCAAGGAGAGTTCAGACAGGGGGAGCATCCCTAAGGAAAGTTACCCTTTTCCATTGATTCCAAAGGGGGAGAGAATGAGAAGATGCAGGGAAACATAGAGAAAGATCATAGGTATAAATATAGAGGGAGTGATGGTCACATGGACATCATAAGCATGCACATATGCATTTCCATGCCATCAGTGTTGAGGTGTTGCATCAGAGTGTTTCCATCAATGCCAAAGGGGGAGATTGTTGAATACTTGGTTGTCATTGATGTCAATCCTTGAAGAAGTCAGGAAGCCTCGAAGGTTATATGGTTATGAACCCACAGTTGATAGAGGAAAAAGGACATGAAGGATAATGTAAATGCAGGTAACTAATCCATGGATGGATAATACGTATCATTCCATTTTCAGTGATATGTGGTACGCCACATGGTTCTTCACGATTGAGGAGTTATGGCCTTGTGAAGTTAGAGGATCCCAAAGAATGATCTAGAAGCCCCTAGAAGGTCAACAAGAAGTTACAGGTCATTCATTAAGGGTAAAGTAGTTGCAACAAGAATTTAATTAAGGGTAAAGTGGTTGCAACAAGAGAGTGTGGGTTAGCCCTAAAATAAGGAAAAGGGGTAAAACAATTACAAGATAGCTCTTAAAGGAAGTCACTTGGAAAGTATAAATAAGACTTCAAGAGACTCTTATTAACACCTATTGGGCACACTGAATATCTATGTTGTAAAGTGTTATGGGCAGGTACTATTGACACATCGGAAGCAGTGAGTCTGAGGCAACGAAGTTCCATGAAGAGAGAAGTTGCAGGAGCCGAATGGGTGAAGTTGAGCTTATTGTTCTAGGATTTCCATGAGGTTATTCATGAGTTGTAGTGAAGGAGAGTGCGAACATCTGTGAGTTACAAACTCAGAGAAGCACAAACATACACAGGGTTTAGTGAAGGAAAATGTGGGTGTGTAGAGAAGAAAAGAAATACACGAGTTGTAGACGAAGTAGGGCACAAACAACTACGAGCCAAAGTGGGACAAAGCATAGACATCTGCGAGTTTATTGAGAACATGATGCATATCCATTGAGAAAAACTGAAGTTCATAAGATCAAATCCATCAGGTCAGCTACAATTTGAGAGGTATGGTTTACTATGTGTGTTAAGGTCTATATTCAACAGTAGTCCAGGACAAAAATATTTTAGTAGTTCATGATTATTTGATTTGGAAGACATTCTTGTGGATATTGGTATGAGGGTTTGAGGCATAAGGGTTTGAGTGGTAACAATTGATGAAGTATAGAAACAATGACAAGTTGTGGCAGTGACAGTGAAAGATCAATAACATGTTGATTGATTTAGTGGTAGTGACAGGTTGTCTACATTTGTATTTCTGGGTGGTTGGACCGGGTAAGGAAAGGGGGTTGTATCCTCCTTCCGGTCGGTGTCAGAGAATTGGGGAGTTGGAGCTTCCTTCAGGTTGGAGCTTGAAAACTAGGGGGTTGGAGCCTCCTTCCAGTTTTAGCTAGAAAATAAGGAATTTGGTGCTTCCTATGAATGTATTTCTTCTGACATATAAGAAAAGCATTCAGTGGTTTTCTCCCGCCATTGGATTTGCATGCAAAATTTTGGTGTACTATGTATTTGTGGTTGCTTATTGTTCATGGTTGATTTATGTTGCTAATGATACATTAAATGATATTGTTAAACTGTTGAATACTGCTCATAAAATTTAAAGAATACACATTGTGGTTAAAAGTGGTAATAAAGTACTCATACTGATTCACCCCCCCCCACTCCTCCCCACTCAGCATTCCAACAAATGGAACATAATTGAACACTACACACAACTAATTGAATGTTTTTTTTATTTCCTTAAATTCAAATAATTTAAACAAGAGCCACATAGCGGCAATGTCCCTACACCTTTTAGCATAGAAAATTGAAAGAGAAGGGAAGGATGGGAGAGGTGTTGAGACATATTTGGAAAATTGCACGAGATGGAAAGAACATCTATCGGAAGCTGCATTTTGAGGAAAAAAGGGATTTTGCAAAAATGTAATGGAGTTGCACTTAAAAAAAAAGGAAAAAGGAAAAAAAATGTTCAAAAACAATGATGTAAAATGTAGTTTTTTATTCAAAATAGGTTGTGTTAATGTGGGTAACTTTTTCGATTCCTCAAATCAAATTTTAGAAAATAAAGAATTCCAACGAGAAAAAATAATTGGAACATGTCACTTGAAAAATGTGAGACATATACGAGGAAATACTATAAGAGGTTGAACATATCAAACAATGTAATGTATAATTGATAAGGAATTGTGGGTTCTTCTATTTTATCCAGATTCAATGTGCTTCAATAGTCTCATACTAGTTGTGGTGTTATCACAAACAAGCCTATTGAATTGACTAAGTCTTGACACATGCACATAACAATATAAAACATGAAAATGTTAGATAAAAAACACATCTTGTAACTCCAATCTTACTAAACTATCTTAGTCTTGACACTCATACATCATAATTAAAAATATCAAGTTTTTAGATAAATAAGATATGGAATGCCATTGACCATACCCAAATACCAAAATGTCCATTTCACATATTTGTAGACCAATAAGACACTTATACATAAATCTAAGTGTACAAAGTTAAGGTTCTTACATACATACATATAAACATTTTACATGTGGTTCACGACATCAGAGACTGGTACTCGCTATGTCCACGTAAAACCCCCCGGAATCCGCGAGAGAACATGGGGAGGCCAAGCATTTTCAAAATATTGGGGGATCAACAACAAGAGCATCATATAGACCCATTTAAGGGCATCACATGTCACTTACAAGGAAATAAACTTGGGTGGGGAGAGTAACAACCACTCAATCTACATCCAATGGACACACACACACACACACACACACACACACACACATTGTTGAGGTTGAGCCTTTGCAAATCATAATGATTTAGGGGATTCCTAGTTTTCTAGTTGGAAAACGGGGAGCAATGATAAAACCCAAGTACAATTGGAAAATTCAAGGTTTTTGATCAGAAAGGTAAGTGATAATGAGACATGGAGCATACAAAAACATTTGCAGCTAAATTTAGTCTCTTAAATTTACAGACATACACATTACTATTAACTCTAAAATCTTTTGCACGAATGACTATTTGTCCAAACTGAGAACATGTCACCCATTATTCCAACATGAGAATGGCTTGAATTTCAACTTGTAAAGTAGCATGCGAAGGATGAAGTCCAACAATATGAAACCAAATTGTAAAGTAGCATGGGAAGTATGAAGTCCAATGGTATGAAACCAATGATCCCGTCTGGGCTTTAATGTCTCGAAAGAAAGGCAACATGGCTACAATGTCTCCCAAGAATATTATGTAAAGAGACCTATGAATCAATATTTAATATCTCAAAAACCTTCAAATCAACCTTCAGAAGAACGTCTTACAAATATGATCTTGAAATCTAGCTTCAAGTAGTAGGGAAATTGGTGAGTATGGGGTTTAGTCTCCATATAGTCATTGGTTCAAATCATGTAGGTAACTTGTGACACCTCATCACTCTTTATCACACACACACACACACACACACACACACACACACACACACACACATAGAGAGAGATCTGCACAATAGTCAAATGAGAAACATGAACCAATGATGCTCAATATTAGGCCAAAATTTAACATTACAATTCTTCATTTACTTTGAGATTAAGGTACTCAACACCTACACTAATGGAAACATATACATTATTTTTCTTGAAAAATAACATACCACTATTAGAAAAACTCAAATTGCACATAGTTATTCACAAATTCTATAAATAAAAATTATATATTCGGAGAGGTAATTCAATTTTCTACATTTCATATTTTTACACCATATTCAAATTAATTGTATAAGTACCTTGAATAATCCATCCAAGTTAACAGATTATTGTTTTTCCATGTTTGCATTGCCATTAACGTGTCATGAGAGACCATTATTAGCTTGCACTCACCCTTGTCCCCGGACACTTCCATCAACCCTCTTTCAATGTATCCACTAGATGTAGTGTCAAGTCCCTCTTCCATAGGAGAGCCATCAATAAAAATATTGATTAAGATGAAATGACTATGGGTTATGGTATATTCTTCTTTCAACACCATTGAAGTACCCACACCATCGCTTCCCTTTTTCTCCATATCTGTCAAGGAGATTAAATCATACTCTATGGACATTATTATTCCTATTTAGTGCTCCATATATTTAATTTCAAATCCCCCCCTATGGTTTGATAAAAGGAAACGTGAATCAAATTCCTTAGGTGGTGACTCCCCAAAGGATCTCTCATAGTAGGTTACCTCTGATCCCCAAGTTTTAGACATACAAATGGTAGTATTTGGTGCCCCATGTAGCACACATTACATAAAATAACTAGAAGGAGGTCAAGAAAAGGAAAGGTGCATATTGATTCTCCTTGCCCTTTCCACTTTAAATTTTCTTTTCTATATCAAGCTCTTTGAGACTGCATTATTTTTTTATGCATCTATGTAATGGGTTGTACCGGTCCATAAAACAAGCTTGGATACTTCCTGGTTTTTGTACCTATTTATCAAAATTGATCAAATGTACCCTTGGTTATTTAGTTAATAAAGAGTACATGATATTTGTCTTTTATTTATCTATCTATATATCTATTGTATTGGAGATTGCGAAAAGTCCTCTCTTGCAACAATTTGAAGCTAGATGTGCAAGTTATTTTGGGGCATGGATCAATCTTGGATAATTTCCATAAATCTCCACTTCATCTTAAGGAGCTTCATCATCTATAGTAGTAAATTATGGGTGGGTTCTCTTCCTTCTTCTCTTCCATTTTTGGCATTAGGGTTTCTAGCTTATTCAAGGAATTGTTGCTTAACTAACCCTAGTTAATTGGACCTACTTCCTCATTTAGTTTTCCATTCAAATCCAATTTGGAACCTAATCAAAGTACCCTAATCACCTATAACCATAATTATTATTAACGACATCCCAAGGTCTTAATTAATCTATTGGCTCACCCCCTTTGTCCTTAAAACTAGGTAGGGACTCCACTTTATTCTTTCCCCCTTATAGTAGCGTGTTTGCACTAAGGTAGTATTCCATCCTTTCCCTCACACTCTATATGGTAGAACAAATCCATTCATCTGCTACACTAGAGGCACCCCCTCGATCCAATGAGGACCACAATGTAAGTTATTGTTTATTTTTAAATCATATTGTAAAAAAATTAAATATCTTTCACATGTCTGGAACAATTAACTATAATTGGATTTCTTTATATCCAAATTAGACATGTTTTTTTTAAGCTAGAAAAGCAGGTCCTTCTATTTACTGAAAATGAAAGAGTACAAGTTTTCAAAATTGATGCATAAGCTGCCAACATGGGAAACCAATTGAGGCATCAATGTCCGAGTAATCATAAAGACGTCCGTGAGGCCAAAAACCAAGTTTGGTCCATACATTTTACAATTTATGTACTGATACTAGAATGAAATTGGTGAAAATAAAGACCAAACTAGTACCAAAAAACAAAAAGAAAGATTGGAGATCTTCAAGCCTAGGGAGCATCACTTTCATCTTGACGTCGACTCAGGGAAGTCCATGGAGGAACAATGGTGCAAGGTTACGAACCAAAGATATGATTCTGGAGGTCATCAATCTTTGCAAGCATACACTCTTATCAGAAGGCGATATCAGCAGAGTCTCTGTGAAGATCAAAGAAGAGATGAAGTTGGTCATCTGTCAAGAGAACTGGAGGTCGCTCGTTGAGTTGCGTAGCACTGACCTATATGTCATTTCGACTATTGTCCATGTTGGAGTCTCTATTTACTATGTTCTCAACAGAATTCTCCTAGTGGGTTCCTCTCTTGTATTAGGGATTTCTTCCTCAATTATGGTGAAGCCTCACCTTTCTTCTTCCTATAGAGACCCAAAGGGAAATCCTCTTTTCTGTTATGAGTCTGTGGAGGGGTGTTGGGAAATCGAGCTACTTGGAGAAGGATACGTTGGGTGCTGCCTACTAGAGGCTCCTCGAGTGTAGCTACTATCTCGCTTCATTTTTCCTCGCTCACGTGACATTGGATCTAAGGCAATTGAACCTAGAGGAGGAAGGAACAAATGACGAGAGTTGTAACAGGGCCAAAGCAAGGAAATGTTTAATAACAAAATCCACAACTCAATGAGTAAGACTAAAATGCATGAGAAGGCCATTACTGCGCCTTTGTAAAGCCCCGAATTCCCTTTGCGGTGAGCATTAAACATCTTCATCACTACAACAATATCCTCGCACGAATAAACCTGTCCATAACTAATGAATTGAACCTTCATTGTACCTTCCAAGTTTAAGTAACTTACTGAATGAGCCACTTGCGTAATATCCAGTACGAGTGTCGTTGATATTAGGAGTTACGTGAAGTACCAAGTGGCACCATGTTGACGTTGTGGGCGTCTTGTCATAGCTGAGTGTTTGACACCCCATCCGAGGACCAAAATTAAGAATGTTATTTATTAATGCATAATCAAATTCAATGGGTTGTGGGAAACATACATTGTTTCAATTGGAGGAGTATATGGAAAAGAAAAGTCATTAGTGTAAATAATAGTAGTTTCCCACTTTTCAAACCCAAAGATCAATGTTTCAAGATATAGTATAATTGTATATTGCTTGAACTTTGGGTAAACTAATAATTTTCAATGAAATGTTTTTAGTCTATCCATTTTCCATGATGTGTTAGTATATCATAATCTTAATGCTATATTATAAATAAATATTTTAACCAAAATATTATTTTTTAGTTTAACAAGTTTGTGTAATTGTTACTACACTTATTTACCGAAATTTATTTTTATATTAATTATTAAGAAATTGTATTTCTTAATTAGATTAAGTAATTATATAATTATTAAAATATATATATTAAAATTAAACATTAAAGTATATTTTATTAATATAATCAAATTAATTTAAAAATAGATTGTGGTGAATTAACTAAATAATTTTGTAAATTTATGAGATGATGATTTGGAATCCTCATTTTTTTGGGTCAAATTATTCCATATGACTCTCTTCAACTCAATTAAGAAAATAAGTATGATTTTTTAGAAGATGCTTAAATAGACATTATAATTATCATAATAATGGATGTTTTTAATCTTAGACATTTTCATTATTAAGATTTAATGATTGTACTTTTGATGTTTCTCTTGTTGCAATATATGTATATCTTATAATATTTTCTTGGTGTAAATAAAAAAATCTCATTTACAATCCAAATATGACTGAAATTATGATTGAAATGTAAAAATGACCCCAAGACATCTTACATGAAGTTCAAAACACTCAAACTAACCTACTAGCTTATGTCAAAGTTATATATAAATATATATGAAAAATACCATGATTTGTTAAAAATAAGCTTTTATATATTTATGCAAATTTTTCATAAATAAATATTTCAATTTTTCCCCACTCATCTTAATACATTATTTTCAATTTTTTTTATATCATTGTCTTTACAAATAAAAGATTATTGTGTTTTTTTTAAACAATTTTCAATATCATCAACCTCACAAGAAACCATCATAATTATGCACAAACATTTTAACTACATTCAAACTATTTTCTTTTCCATTAAAAATAAATTTAGTTAGTTGTACTTTTACATACATTCATATATATAGATTTTTTAATATAGAAAAAATTTAAATTTTTTTATAAATATTATCCAATGCAAATATTTTTTATTAAAATATTTTTTTACAAATTATTTTTTATTTCAAACTTTATAAACTTTTCATAACAATTTATTTATTTTTAAAAATATTAAATAATAAATTTGTATATAATATTATTTTATAAATAATATTTATTATATTTAATTTAATTAAATAATTAATTACTTTATATTTTATGTTACATATCACACTGAATATCCCTATCTCATCAAACCATGAGCATAACAAATTTATGCTGAACACCATCAACAAATGTAATGAAATGCTAGAAAAAAATATAATTTCATACACAAATAATTCTAAAAAAGAGACCTCACTTCCCCTATGAATAGTTTAGGGGAGGCATGCTCTGATAAATTTAAAATACACTCAAGATGAACGATTCATCATCACAAAGAAGAATTACAAGTAAAGCCAATGAGTGATATTGATACTAGTTTTTAAAGTTATTTTCACAACAGTAATACCGTGTAGACCAGTATGCAAGTTGACAAAGTAGAATTGCATTTTTGTCCATTAAAATAAAATCACATTATTATAACGAGCCAAATCGGCAAACGTGAGCTACCAAAATATCTTCGACCTTGTCCAGTATGGCCCTGTAATACGGTCAAGCACTAATGACTGCACCATCACCGCCCCTTTAAATTTAAAAGAATTTCGGTCCCTTCCCTTCACAATCACATGATGTATTATATTTTCCTTTTGTTAGTAATAACAATTTGTGGTATAGCATTCAATGTTGAGATGGTTGGTATAAAAATCTTAGTAATAAAGGGTCGTGAATACTAATTCAATAAGATAAAACCTAAATGTGAAGATCGCATAAAAGAAGCGTCAAATAACCTTATAACCTTATAAGCGTCAAATAACCTTATATATATATATATATATGAATATATTTGACAATATATATATCACTTACCACAACATTCAAATTGATTATATTTGAATATATCTGACAATATATATACCACCTACCACAACATTCAAGCTGATTACTACCTTGACATCATCTAACACGAGTGGATTTAATAAAACCTAAAGGCATGTTGTGGGTCCCATTTGTATGGAGCTTTGGGGCAGATATTAATACATACAATTTTATTTAGCACATAGATGTAGCCCATACATAAATGAAAATATAGTGGGGTCTATAGAAAAGGATATGAGAAAATTTAACATAGAGTTCGATCTTTGGGTTATGGGCCGATAGAGTTCGATATTTGGATTTGGAATTGTAAAGTAGCATAGATTTTTTCAAAATTAATGCATATTGAAAGGATATAATCATTAAGTTTGTGGGTAAATCAAAATGATTATGGTTATTGATGATTTGAGTATAAATATGATATAAATTTAAGAAATAGAGAATAAATCAAGTTTATGAGAAATCAAAGAGTAAAGATTTTAGGTAAGTAAAATTTGAAGTTACAATATTAGCTTTTTTGTTTTTCATTTTTTTATAATGCAAAAAATATTGTAACTCAACCATAATTTCCACATAAATACAAAACATTTAACAAAGACAACATCATATCTCTATTGTAACTCAACCATAATTTCCACATAAATGCAAAACATTTAACAATGACAACACATATCTCTTTTGATAGCATGCATACTCTATAGTACAAGAGTGTCCCCAATCATTATTCAACCATGAGAGATTGAAAAATAAAAGAATGTTTTTTCAAAAACCTACCTTTCCAAAAGCTTCCATGAACAATACTTGCCCCTTCCCTAAAACTTGGGAAAATAATAATTAAGGCACATAAGACAAAGGACATGAATACTTAGGGTAATGAAACTTATCATGTAATAAAATAATGTTTATTTCATTATCATATTTTTCTTCTTATTATTCATTACGCGTACTCTTAAAAATATATATTTTAAATACACTTTTTAATTAGTTTTTATATTAAATATTAATTCCAAATAAATATATTTTAAATACACTTTTTAATTACTTTTTATATTAAATATTAATTCCAAATAATAATCAGTTAATAAAATTAAATGATACTTACTATACATTTACACAATATATTCATAAGGATATTACGTCATAAATCATTATTTATGAAATTCATTAATTTAGTCTTAAACACTATAATGACAAAGATATTACGTCATAAATCATCATTTATGAAATTCATTAATTCAGTCTTAAACACTATAATGACAAAGAAAGTTTATTTGTCCGCATGAGGATCCATGCAATATCATGCTCTTGTTTCTGCACTATATAATTAGCAAGTGATATTGTCTACACTCTAGAGCCTTTTCCCCAACTTATGTTTTGTTAAAAGAATTTATAATTAATTATAAATTTCTAACAAAAGAGCAATCACAAATTACATTATTTAATTTTCATTATTGAACATCATAATAACCATATCTTCATAAAAAATGTTTATTCAAAACAATCAATACATAAATTTGTATGCGCGTGTATAAGTTTTTTTTTTTTTTTTTAATTCTTGATCTATTTCATTAAAAATACATTAATAGTATAATCAAGAGATTTAGGGTGGAATGAGAAAGAGACATCCAGAGAGATAGACTAGTAATTCTAAAGACTGAGCTTGTCTGTACTAGGCAACCAAGCAATCAAAACTTGGAAAACTGATCTTCTCATAGAGGGAAACCAAGCTCTCAAAAGAAATCACAAGTCTTTGCAATGTTTGGCATGTTATAAAAATTGGGATTAAACAAAATGTAAGAGACCTGAAAATTGACAAGAGCAAGAAAATTAAGCAGGAAGACCTTAAGGGGGGATTTCTTCTACCATTGGGCACCCGATGAAGTCGCTGTCACTGGAGGAGATGGATTGTGACACTTCCTTGGTGGGCAGTCCCGTACATTTGGTGAAGGAGGACGGGGGTGGAAAATCATTTTGCTCGAATTTCTG
>JZKD02S0232460.1:0-10556 GCA_000966675.3 Picea glauca
GTGTGGTCTCGAGAGTGATAAATGGAAAATATACCTCCCCAAAACAACATTTTTAGGAAATTATGCAACAATATGCTACATGAATTCTCTAGAAAGAAAATACATGCATGATTCTGTAGCAGAATATTACAGGCTTGATTTTGTAGTATCCTAGTTAACAATGGATTTCTCACAAAATGTAATATGGGTTGAGAAATTTTGCATGCATACTTGTTATAATTTATCTCTTCTCCCCACCAAAAATCTTGAGTACCCAGATCACAGATTGTCTTCATGATTTTTCTAATGTCTTCCACCTTTGTATGATAATTTCTACAATTCATTCCATACATAGAGAAAATTATTAGGGGCATATTTTGTAGTAAGTATTATGTTGGTACAATATATATATATATTTATCACTAAGAGGATATTCAACCACTTCTCTTGTATGGATAAAAATCTACCCTCAATTCACTTGATTTGATACTTTCTTGAAGGAAACAATTTCATAACCTGGTGACGCAGACCCCCTTGCCCTTGGGCTGGGATCCGCACAGGATCTTCACTAAAACCACACCAAGGGTTAATCAAACCCTTTGTTTAAGCCACAAAGGACTTTGGGTTTCGGGAGTTGGAGATTCCCAATGTATTTCAATAGATCTTGGCAAATGTTGAGATGTGAAATGTCAACAAAGGTTGACTCCTTCAATGCGCCGCACACACGCCCACTAATTTCAGCTTTCGGGACTTTGAGAGAACAACCAACAATCATTCCTCCTCCATTATGATTTATCGAACTCCAAAATGTCGGTATGCCAAAATGGGTTCAACGTCCCATGGAATGCGATATCGATGGCCTTTTGGGATTTTCACCGAAGCTTAAATCCTCCTTTTACTTCCGCCGCACGTACCTTCTGACTGAGACTTGGGACCCACCTTTTCGACATTTCCCTTTTCGTGATTTCAGGAGTTGCATTGACAATGCAACTCTACTTCTTGAGTCCCAAAATCTTGAAACCCGATTGGTGCCAACGACTATTGCCCCTCGACTTTTTGGGAATTTTTCCTTTCCCTCTCCAGGATTTCGTGAACCGATAATTTGAAACTCTCGATTCCAAAACCACATCCTCCTATACTTCCCAGACTTCAGAAAGCCAAAATGCCAAAATCCCACACCAAAGGCACACCACGTTTCACAACTTCGGGATTTTCAATGCAAAGAGTCCTAGTTCCTTTTCATTGGAATTTCTGGTATGCTGAACCCCGAATTACCGAAATTCTGAAATTCCACACCTAATAATCCTTTTCGCGACCTAGGAATTTGCGTGACCAAAGATTTTTCCCTGCTCTCCAAACTTATGAATCTCGAATTCCTGAAATGATCTGACAGCTTAGACAGACCATGATCAATGGTCCACATTGATTCTTGATGTCAGGGTGGAAAATTCAGCCAACTCCTAACCACCTTACAACTCCTCTGGATCCTATGGTCCTAATGAATTCAAAAGTTCTCCACAGAGAATTTTGACCACCAGATGCACTCCTCAATGACTCTTGTCCAAATGATTCAGTGTTCTCCCTCCTGAACTTAACTTCTATGAGATGATTTCAATCTCCATCTCCCTTTTGAGCACTTCAAAGGTGTTATCCTTCCTGAGATTTCACTTGTAAACTCAAGCTCCCCAAAAGGATCCCTTCTCGCACTCCTTGTGGAAATTCTTCAAATAACCTCTGGTTATTTGAGTCTCCGACCCTGTGCACTCTTTGCAACAATGGTCCTCTCAATATTCCCCTTAGTTGATAAGTTCTAAGGCTCCAATCAACCTGCGCACACCTTGCATGGCTCTGTGCTTCACCTGCACTTCAGCTGGTATGAGAAAAAGAATATCTCTCCTGAGCTTTCTGAGATGAAACTCAAACCCTTGTCAACGCACACCTTGCTGACGTTCACTGCACTCCTTGCAGGAATTCTCAGGAAAAGAAACAATTGAAACTCATTCTTCTCCTCTCTCAGACTTCATACATTCACCATGAAATCATACACACAATGCAACATTGAAACAAATGCATAACAAAGAAACAAATCAACTGTAAACATACCATTCAACAAATGTAAACAGTAAGCATCATAACACCATGAAAATTGAGTCAAAGCTTCATATATTAACTCAAGCGCTCCTGTACATGGGTTCTTCTCTACATCTCTATACTATAGCTCTACAACTTATGAATTATGAATGATCCTCCACAAAATTACAATGATATAAGGGTGAGGGTGTCTGTATCCATTTTCCCTCCTATGCTTCTAAACTGTCTAATCTATTAAATTAAATCTACCTACTTGCATTCATTATGCATAAATGCCTCTACATTAGATAGATGAGAGAAATGATCAAGATCTGTTTACAATATCTAGACATAAATATAAGTATGCTTCCCTTAGCTATTACATTAATGTCCATTCATTGATCTCAAAACACTTCAGAATGTGCACTGGTGCTTTTCCAGTTATTTCCTGCTTTTACGTTGCTTGCTTGGCTGGCTGCTTACGATGCTCCCGCATCATACTCCCTCACTTGAAAATTTTCATGAACTCCTATTTATGAGATTTTGCATGGTCTGTCCATGCCTATGAATTTCTTCTTCATCCTCCCAACTGGAATCTTCAACTGGATGTCCCTTCCATTTAACCAAGTATTCAAAATACTCTTTCCTCCTGGTCTTTTTTCTAATCCTTTTGTCTATTATGCCTTCCATATGTGGCTTGTCAGCTACAAGAATTTGTTTTATCCATTGAATTTCTTTATGTTCCTCCTCTTCTCCTGCTTCTTTAGCTCTGTAAGGGTACAAATCCGCAACATTGAATATCGGTGAGATTTTGACCCCATCGAGTAATTCAATATCGTATGTGTTTTTCCCAAATTTCCTTATGACCTTGCACGGTCCAATATTTTTCATCTTCGTCTTATTATACATTCCCCTTGGGAACCTCTCCTTCCACAGATGCGCAAGAATCAGATCACCAACTTCAAATTGAAGTTCTTGCCTATGTTGATCTTCTCTCCACTTGTATTCTTGACTTGAATTCTGCGATCACTCCTTAATTTGGATGTGAAACTCCTTCATTCCTTCTACAAAGTCCTCTTCACTAGCACTCCTGAATTCATTTTTTTTTCTGAATCATTCAATTCAAAAACTCCCCTTGGCCACATTCCATATACAATCTGGAATGGACTCTACCCTATTCTTCTATTGAGTGAATCATTGTAAGAGAATTCTGCCCATGGAAAAATGTGATCCCATTGACTATGATGTTCAGTCACTAAGCTTCTTAACAAATATCCCAAGCTCCTGTTCATGACCTCTGTCTGTCCATCCGTCTGAGAATGATATGCAGAACTAAAAGAAAAACTTGTCCTCAAATTCTTCCATAATGTCCTCCATAAATGCCCTACGAACTTGGTATCTCGATCAGACACGATACTCTTTGGTAATCCGTGAAGTCTGACGACTTCCTTGAAAAACAGGTTCGCAATATGAGTTGTGTCATTGGTTTTATAGCATGGTATGAAATGTGCCATTTTTGAAAATCTGTCGACTACCACAAAGATCAAATCACATCCTCTTTGTGTCCTTGTAAGTCCCAATATGAAATCCATGCTCACTACATCCCACGGCCTTTCAGGTATGGGAAATGATTGGTATAACCCTGTATTCTGCCTTTTTTCTTTCGTGTGCTGACAAATTATGCACCTGTCCACAAATTTCTTAACATCTGCCTCATCCCTAGCCAAAAATATGAGCCATTCAAATTTGAGAATGTCTTGTCCTGACTGAAATGTCTGACCAATCCTCCACTATGTTTTTCCTTTAGTAGATTCTCCCTCATGGAGCATTTCGGAATACATAGCTGATTTCCCCTGAACAATAATCCATCCTGGATCATGTATTCAGTCCATTGGCTTCTGTCCCTAAGAATTGGATTCTCAGATGCTTCATATTCCTCTTTAAAATTTGGGTCATCCTTGTACATTTATTTGAGGTTATCAAAACCCAAAGTCTTGAATCTGAATTCTTGCATAAGAAAACATTTCTTTCTCAAAGAATCAACAACTTTGTTAGCAGTTCCAGAAATATGCTTAATCATAGAAGTAAAATTCTACATGAATTCAACCCATTTAGCATGTTTTTGGTTCAACTTCTTTTGTCGATTCACAAATTGCAAAGCGCGATTATCATTGTACAAAACAAACTCCTTGGGAACCAAATAGTGTCTCCATTTCTTCAATTCTTATATGAAAGCATAAAATTCCTTATCATACATGGAGTACTTAACCTTCGCTTCATTCAGTTTTTTGTTGAAGTACGTGACCAACCTATTGTTTTGGCTCATGATTGCTCCAATTGCAAATCCACTCGCATCACACCTGACCTAGAATGTCTTTCTAAAATCTGGAAAAACCAGAATTGGTTGCTCAATGATATTCTTCTTCAGTAGATTGAAACTCTTCTTTTCTTCCTCCGTCCAATGAAAAGATTTATGTCTCTTCTTCACCATATCCATCATTGGTGTGCTAATTCCACTGAAGTTTTAGATGAATTTCCTGTAGAATCTAGCCAAACCATGGAAGCTTCAAAATTCAAACACGCTCTTCGGTGATGGCCAATTCTTAATCGCATTTATCTTTTCCAGATCCATTTTTAATTCATTTGCAGAGATAACAAAACCCAAATAAATGAGTTATGTCCTCATAAATGACTATTTCTTCATCTTAATCAACAATTTATCCTACTGTAATCTTCTCATTACTGCAACTAAATGATTTTAGTGTTATGCTTCTTCTTTCTTGCTAAAAATTAATATATCATAAACATATACAATGATGAATTTCCCAATGAGATCCTTCAGGACTTCGTTCATCAACCTAATGAAAGTACTGGGCACATTTGTTAATCCAAATGGCATGACAAACCATTCATACAACCCCTCATTCGTCTTGAATGTTGTCTTCCATTCATCACCTTCTCTCATTTGAATTTGATGATATCCGCTTTTCAAATCAATATTTGAAAAAAATCTTTCTCCACTCAAGCAATCCATCAAGTCGTCTATCCTTGGCAATGGAAATCTKTATCTGATGGTAATCTTATCGATCGCCCTTGAGTCTTTACACATTMTCCARCCTCCATMTTTCTTTGGGCTAAGCACTATCAGAACAATGAATGGACTCAAGATTTCTCGAATCAATCCTTTGTCCATTAAGTCCTGGACCTGTCTCTTAACTTCTTYGTTTTCCTACGRCATCAACCTATATGCTACTTTTTTTGGTAAGCTAGMTCTATGTATAAKATCAATATGATGACCTATACTCCTGATAGGTGGAAACGAACAAGGTAGTTCATCCACTACTRTATCAACAAACTCTCCCARCAACTCCTAGATTTCTTCTAGTAAATCATCTATCCTCGTACTGGTCAAAACAATTTTGGGCTTCCTGACCACAATAAATTGWGTKTCTTCCTTCTTCTTAACCTCATTAAGAAGTTCCTTCCCACTCATGAGAAGTACAATGTTGCTCATTTCTATTTTCACCTCTTTATCCTTAATTGGCAACAACATGTGAGTCCTACCATTTTTCTTCAGGGTGTATGTGTTCACTGTTCTTTCTCCCATCATGAA
This sequence comes from Picea glauca, assembly GCA_000966675.3. Lineage (NCBI taxonomy): Eukaryota > Viridiplantae > Streptophyta > Pinopsida > Pinales > Pinaceae > Picea > Picea glauca. The sequence continues at coordinate 5,663 of JZKD02S0232460.1, forward strand.
CTACATTTATGTCATATTGCCATGGTCTACCCATCAATAGATGACAAACATCCATGGGAATGACATCACATAATATTTCATCTTGATATCCTCCTATTTTAAATTCAACTAAACACTGTTTAGTGACATTTACCTGATGTCTTTTTTGTAGCCATGAAACCCTGTACGGGCTTGGATGTACAATAGTCTCCAACTCTAGCATTTCTACCATCTCTGTAGATACGATATTGTCTATTCTACCTCTTTCCACTATGACCTTGCATACCCTATCCTTAGTTTTGCAAGAAGTCCGAAACAGACTGTTTCTTTGGGCTGGGTTCTCTGCCTCCTTCTCTGGCTTCAAGAGAACTTTCCTCATCATCAAAGATCTTCCRCCCTCAGTGTMTTCTACCTCAACATTCCATCCTTGAGCTTCGCCAATGTGAKTTTCACCACCATATTTCTTATTATCTGGACACTCATAGGATTTATGTTCGATTTTTCCACARACAAAGCATTTMACTTCRCCTCCTCTGCCTCTTCCTCTTCCTCTAGCGRGAGRAAAAGTATTTCTATCAGCATAATGCCTTCCCTGTGRGCTTCCTCCTCTCTCAGGTTGAGTTTGRGGTTTMTTTCCCTCTTCTTTAGGTCTCTGAGTTCTGTCTTGGGCAATTKTTTTTCCTTTGKCTTGACTTCTACCTCGRCCTCTTTGACCTTGCTTCAKCTTAGCTTCTCTTCAGCTTTCAGAGCTATCTGATAAGAATATTCTACATCTCGAATGGTYGTCATGCTCATCTCATMTTGAATATCATATCAYAGACCATTCATGTACCTGGAAACCTTTTCATTATCTCTTTCTCGATGACCTACTCTGATGTTTATCCTGTAGAATTCTTCAGTGTATTATTTTACTGACATCATCTTCTGTCTCAAATTCTGCATCCTCCGAAATAGAGTGATTTGATAATCCCTAGGTATAAATTTGGATTTCAGTTTTGCAACCATTCTATCCCAATTTTTTATTTTATACTTGCCCTTGCAGTGTCTGTCAGCCTGCAGTTCATCCCACCAAAGTGTTGCATGCCCTTTAAGTCTAGTAACGACATGTTTGACTTTCGTATCTTCCTTGACATCCTCATAGTCGAAGTATTTGTCTAGAGCTCTAATCCAGTCTATAAGTTCTTCAACATCCAAGTTTCCTTCGTACAATGGAATGTCCATTTTTTCTATGGCACCTATCCTTGCAACAACCCTGAATAGCCATTCATATGTAGCATCTTCGACTGCAACTTCTTCTCCTTCGTTTCCAGCTTCATTTTCACTTTCAACCTCGCTAACATCCCCAGTGTCGATTGTGCGCCTCTGTGTTGTCTCCATAACATCAAGTCTGGCACGTAACTCATGCATTTCTCTTTCCATTATTGGATCAGGCATTGGCCTATCTCTTCTTCTTGGCAGCATGGCTAATTTTTTTTCTCTTTTCACTCTACTACAGAAAGCAGAGAATTTTTTCTATGCTCTGATACCACTTTGACGCAGACCCCCTTGCCCTCGGGCCGGGATCCACACGTGATATTAACTAAAACCACAGCAAGGGTTAATCAAACCCTTTGTTTAATCCACAAACAACTTCGGGTTTTAGGATTTGGAGAGTCTCGATGTATTTCCACAGCTCTTGGCAAATGCTGAAATGTGAAACGTCAATGAAGGTTGACTCCTTCAATGTGCCACACACACACCCACTAAATTTAGCTTTTGGGACTTTGAGGGAACAACCAATAGTTGTTCCTCTTCCCTTATGATTCCCCAAACTCTGAAATGTTGGTATGTCGAAATGGGTTCAATGTCCCATGGAATGCGAGATCGATGGCCTTTCGAGATTTTCACCGAAGCTTAACACCTCCTTTTACTTTTGTTGCACATACCTTCTGACTGAGACTTGGGACCCACCTTTTCGGCGCTTACCTTTTCGCGATTTTGGGAGTTGAGTTGACCATGCAACTCTACCTCTTGAGTCCCGAAACCCCGAAACCCAATTGATGCCAATGGCTATTGCCCCTCGACTTTTTGGAATTTTTTCCTTTCCCTCTCCGAGATTTCATGAACTGGGAGTTTGAAACTCTCAATTCCAAAACCATAGCCTCCTCTACTTCTCGAACTCTGAAAAGCCGAAATGCTAAAATCCCACACCAAAGGCACACATCATTTTGCGACTTCGAGATTTTCAATGCAAAGTGTCCCAGTTTCTTGTCATCATAAATTCTAGTATGTCGAACCCTGAATTACCAAAATTCCGAAATTCCATACCAGATAATCCTTTTCACGACCTGAGAATTTGCGTGACCAAATATTTTGCCCTGCATTCCAAACTTATGAATCCTGAATTCCCAAAATTATTTGATGGCTCAGAAAGACCACGATCAATGGTCCACATTGATTCTTGATGTCAGGGTGGCAGATTCATCCAACTCGTAACCACCTTACAACTCCTCTGGATCCTACAGTCCTCACGACTTCGCGAGTTCTCCATGGAGAATTCTGACCACTAGATGCACTCCTCAATGACTCCTGTCCAAATGATTCAGTGTTCTCCCTCCTGATCTTAACCTCTATGAGATGATTTCAATCTCGGTCTCCCCTTTGAGCACTTCAAAGGTGTTATCCTTCCTGATCTGCACTCTTTGCAACAATGGTCCTCTCAATCTTCCCCTTAGTTGATAAGTTCTAAGGTTCCAATCAACCTGCACACACCTTGCATGGCTCTGTGCTTCACCTGCACTTCATCTGGTATGAGAACAATGGTATCTCTCCCGAGATTTCTGAGATGAAACTCAAACCCTCGTCAACGCACACCTTGCGGATGTTCACTGCACTCCTTGCAGAAATTCTCAGGAAGAGAAACAATTGAAACTCATTCTTCTCCTCTCTCAGACTTCACACATTCACCATGAAATCATGCACATAAGGCAACATTGAAAAAAATGCATAACAAATAAACAAATCAACTATAAACATACCATTCAATAAATGTAAACAGTAAGCATCATAACACCATGAAAATTGAGTCAAATATTCATATATTAACTCAAGTGCTCCTGTACATGGGTTCTTCTCTACAACTCTACAACTTATGAATTCTGAATAATCCTCCACAAAATTACAATGATACAAGGGTGAGGGTGTCTATATTTGTTTTCCCTCCTACGCTTCTAAACTGTCTAATCTATTAAATTAAATCTGCCTACTTGCATTCATTATGCATAAATGCCTCTACATTAGACATATGAGAGCAATGCTCCAGATCTGTTTACAATGTCTAGACATAAATGTAAGTACGCTTCACTTAGCTATTATATTAATGGCCATTCAATGATCTCAAAACACTTCAAAATGTGCGCTGGTCCTTTTCCATCTATCTCCCACTTTTACGTTGCTTTCTTGGTTGGCTTCTTAAGATGCTCCTACATCACCTGGATAGCATCAAATGATACTTTGACTACCAAACAAGAGGTCACTTGCAGACCATATATTTCAAGAGAGGCAACAAGCCTTGTCTTGTACAAATTACAAGCTCAATATCTTCATTATGTTGTTGTTTCACAACACTAGTTTGCAAAGTGAATGCTGGAATTATCTATTTCCATGGAGAAGCTATAGAAATATTTGGTTTTAAACCACCATTTCCCATAACCAATGTAGTTTCATGGTAATATATTTTATTTTTCTAATGTTTCATTGTTGAAGATTCCATCATGCCTCCAATTGAACATTTTCACTCCCTGGAACCCCATACCACACCTTAGGAGCACCCCAATGCATATAATTCAATGAGTGGAATCAATGATCCTATAGATTCTATTAAAATTAGGAGAATCACAATCCAATGTAGTAATAGGACACCATCTAACTAGGATACATGACCATCTAAAAATCTTGTAACGTACTAAATTTAACCCAACCTTCAAAAAACGATCAACAGATTGAACAAGAGAAACAACAAGTGATCTTAAAAACATAGTATCTCCATGATTTGGTCAACTAATAGTGATTTACACCATGGTTATTTTACAATGGTAAGCATTTATTGGATTAGGTTGGGAATGAAGAGGCTTTGAAATGTAGCAAGCTAATCTTTGACTTGCAATTGCAACCTATAAAATCTCATTGAAATGAATGGTAAAGTGTTCCTTGCAATAAAAGTTGAGATAGGATGTATGAGATTAATGGAGAAATAGGTGGGTGATGCAAGTAGATTTTTTGTTGTAGAATTATTTTGACAGTGTGCTATGGGGAAATTCCCCCTAAACTAAGTCTAAGGAATAGGTTGAGCGATTACTCCCTTAAAAGACTGACTTATCTTTAATATACCCCATAACAATCTAGACAAAGTGATACGAGAAAAAGAGAAGAGAAGGTTAGTGAGTGCACCTTGAATACTTATGGTTGATGTAGAGACCTTTTGCTTGTTGTTTCCTCCTAGATCACAAATCTCCTCCCAAAAATGAACTACAAGGGTTTAATAATACAATGCAAAAACATACATGATCTCTAATGATCACTTTAAAATCCTAAGTATAGATATAAATGTTCAAATTAGTAAGAACATATACACATAGGTTTTGGGGACAAAGATAATCTCTTTTATTCAAATTCAAGATAAAAAGGTTAAAACCTTTGCTTGCGCACACCACTCTACAAACCAAGTCCAGGCTCCTATGTCATGGATCCAAGTGCATAAATCTTGCATAATAATCTCACAACCATCATACCATCAAGGGAAGGAGGAAGGGTTGCATAGGGAGAATGGCCAGAGGGGAATGTTTTTAAATTTTTGAGCTATTATTAGGTTTCTTTTCAATTTACTAGATAACCATAACATAGGTAGGATCACTGAGAGAAGAACAATCACAAGATA
>JZKD02S0232471.1:0-11059 GCA_000966675.3 Picea glauca
TGTGAAGAAATGTCTGTGTATTAATTGATGATAAGGAGTAGATATTAACTCATAGAACTGTGAAATTGTAAAGGATTGCAGCATGAGAGTGTTCGCGTTATGTTAGACATGAATAAGTTGATATATGCTTATCACAAAGGATATCATGCACGAATTACGTCAATAAACTGAAGCTAACCATGCCCAACGGCTCTCGGAAAGTTGTCTTCCTTTACCTGCTCCCGTGAATGACCCGGTAAGGATCTTGTCACAGAGATTCCCTCCGTGGAAAGGTTCACCCGGAACCCAGAATAAGGATTCGAACGCATAGGCCTTATTAACCCTTTACGAGGAGGAACGATCCTACGTAGGTCCCATGATAATAGTGTTATGCCACAAATAAGTTGACGGGTGAGATCTCGTCGGAGTGAACCATAATCATTCACAACCATTAGATTGATGAAAGTAACGCAGGCGACCTTCACGCTTTGAGAGCTGTTGGAGGTTGAACACCGGAAGAACGTGAGAAGTCTCTGAAGAAGTCAGAGAGGGACAAAAGCTCAGGAGGGGAAGTTCCTTGTAAGCATCTCCGGAACAGGCCTGGGAGAGTTTTCGAACCAAAGAAAATCTTAGAAGTCGGAGGATTCTCAAATGGAAGAGAATCGACGACGGGTGACTCCAGTGAAATTTCGCGAAATCCTGAGGACCGTCCGATCGTGGAGGAGTTGCGCGGGAGATAACCCGTGAGTTCAGGTTTGGAGAACCAATGTCCATTGGACTTCGGGGTTTCGACGTTCAAGGATTGATAAGGTGAGAGTTCTACACCTCGTGAAATCGCGAGTCGCGATTCCCCGCTTGAACTGAACCGTCGATCGGGACAGGGACATGTGGCATCAGATCCCGGATATCGGGGTTCGACGTTCGGCGTTTCCGGAGGTAAGGGTCTCATACTATTTGAAATCGTGACCGACGATTTCCTGAATTAACGGGAGTCGTCGATCATCGGAGGGACACCTGGCGAAGGATCCTGAGGAGTCGGGATTCGGGGTTTGGCAAGGTCTGTGACCTTGTGCACCAGGAACCGCGATTTCCTGAATCGCGATTTCCCGTTAGCCGAGTGGAGGACAGGTGGCATCGGACTTTGGGGTTTCGGCGTTCGGAGAATCGGGGTTCTCGACGTCAAAGAGACATGCATCGCGTATTCGCAATCCGTGAAATCCCGAAGTGACGTGGCATGTGGGACCGCGATCGTCGGTGGAATACAGGTGGAAGCATATCGGGGTTCGGGGTTCGGGGATTCACCGTGTAAGTGAATCATGACATTTCATGCGCCGATTTCCCGATAGGGAAATCTCCGATAGAGGANTGAGAGTGTTCGCGTTATGTTTGACATGAATAAGTTGATATATGCTTATCACAAAGGATATCATGCACGAATTACGTCAATAAACTGAAGCTAACCATGCCCAGCGGCTCTCGGAGAGTTGTCTTCCTTTACCTGCTCTCGTGAATGACCCGGTAAGGATCTCGTCACAAAGATTCCCTCCGTGGAAAGGTTCACCCGGAACCCAGAATAAGGATTCGAGCGCATAGACCTTATTAACCCTTTACGAGGAGGAACGATCCTATGTAGGTCCCATGATAATAGTGTTATGCCACAAATAAGTTGACGGGTGAGATCTCGTCGGAGTGAACCATAGTCATTCACAACCATTAGATTCATGAAAGTAACGCAGGCGACCTTCACGCTTTGAGAGTTGTTGGGGGTTGAACACCGGAAGAACGTGAGAAGTCTCTGAAGGAGTCAAAGAGGGACAAAAAGCTCAGGAGGGGAAGTTCCTTGTAAGCATCTCCGGAACAGGCCTGGGAGAGTTTTCGAACCAAAGAAAAGCTTAGAAGTCAGAGGATTCTCAAATGGAAGAGAATCGACGACGGGTGACTCCAGTGAAATTTCGCAAAATCCCGAGGATCGTCCGATCATGGAGGAGTTGCGCGGGAGATAACCCGTGAGTTCAGGTGTGGAGAACCAATGTCCATCAGACTTCGGGGTTTCGGCGTTCGAGGATTGATAAGGTGAGAGCTCTACACCTCGTGAAATCGCGAGTCGCGATTCCCCGACTCGAATTGAACCATCGATCGGGACAGGGACACATGGCATCAGATCCCGGATATCGGGGTTCGACGTTCGGCGTTTCCGGAGGTAAGGATCTCATACTCTTTGAAATTGCGACCGGCGATTTCCCGAATTAACGGGAGTCGTCGATCATCGGAGGGACACGTGGCGAAGGATCCCGAGGAGTCGGGATTCGGGGTTTGGCAAGGTCTGTGACCTTGTGCACCAGGAACCGCGATTTCCCGATAGCCGAGTGGAGGACAGGTGGCATCGAACTTCGGGGTTTCGAAGTTCGGAGAATCGGGGTTCTCGACGTCAAAGAGTCATGCATCGCGGATTCGCAATCCGCGAAATCCCGAAGTGACGTGGCGTGTGGGACCGCGATCGCCGGTGGAATACAGGTGGAAGCATATCGGGGTTCGGGGTTCGGAGATTCACCGTGTAAGTGAATCATGACATTTCATGTGCCGATTTCCCAATAGGGAAATCTCCGATAGAGGAAAGTTTTGACCCGTTGACCATCGGGGATCGGGGATTTGTTGTGTATGTGAATTGTGTTCGCGTTAATCGCGAACTCCCGAGTCGCGATATCCCGACCTTTTTTAAAAGGGAAATAAACGATGGGTAGCTATAGGGCTGCGGACGTATGGTAGCAGGTCCTGTGGATCCGGGAGCTGAACCAAGAGAGCTAATGCGTAGGGAGCACATCGGAATTCGGGGAAAAGCGAGTCTTAGGGGTGGATGAATCTTAATCCTAGAAACCCTGAATTCCGATATAGAACTAGGGATTGGCATTTCGCTAATGCAAAGGTTATGGAAATCTCTCATGTATGGGAGATAATTCCCAAAAAAAAAATTTAATTATGGTAGTGGGGTTGTTACAGGAAGACTGAATATGTGTGGATGTTAGAATTGATGAACCTTTTTGTTTTAAAAGGTAATGTATACAATTTTTTATTACTAAATAAAATGGAAAGTGTTGCATAACTGTTGAAGGGGTTTGCCAAGGTAGATCATGATGTATGAGAGAGGTGGTGAGGGGAACTAGTAATGGTTGAGATGACCTCTACTAGACCAGTACTCTGCCAGATTTAAATTATTCAGACCCAAAATAGTCCTCTGACCCAAAAAAGTAAATTACCAGTCAAGTTGGTAGTTGGGGATTCTTCCTCAAGAGTCAATGAGGAAATGGGTAGAGTACCCATCTAGAAACTTCCTGACCTGACCCACAAAATTGGGATTTGGAACCATAAAATCTTGCTGAGGAAGAAAAGAAAAGAGAAAAAAATTGTGGGCAGAAGGGGGAGATGCAGAAGGAATGGGTATGGTGACCATTTCTGGAGAGAGAGGGCATGTGCAACTCTCTAGTTCTAAAGATAAATGAGAAACAAATATGTTATGGGTAAAGGAATTTGTTCGGAAGTGTTTTTAGTACAAGTTAATAAACATGGTTTCAGAGAAGATGAGAAACTAAGGACGCACTCATTGCAGACCCCCTTGCTTGGTGGATAGAAAATAGATTTTCCAAGTTCCTATGGAAGGAGGAGAGTGGCCACTGTGAATGGTTTTTGTTGAACAAAAGGAAGAGTCTCTCGCAGAGCATCTTGATCTAGCTAAGGGGTGGTTAGTGGTAAATCCATCCAAGAGTTGTTGTGCCTATGGTTGGGTGGAAAATGGCACTCATTTCAGCAGTTGGATCACTATCTAGTTTCTAGATCAGTATATTTGGTTAAATATTTGTAGTGTTTAGATCAGAGAAAATTTTATACTATGTTTTTGAACTGTGTAAGTTAAATTTATGAAAAATGTGACTTGAGAAATTTAAGTAAAATAAAGAGAATGTCTTAGCTGAATCTCATTTGATTTAATTCCTTATATCTTGACTATCTGTGTGTTAACATAAGATTTATGGGAGTGGATGTTGTGGTTGATTGTGATGTACAGTTTAATGCATGCTTGGGAAATGATGACTGAACGGTGAAAAATCTCTATAAAACATCTGAAAGAAGAGAGAGTGATTTTTTTGCATAATAGTGTTCTATTTTAGTATGTCCTCAAATCCTATGCTAGAAAGATTAGAGGATATCAGATCTGTGTGAACTTTAAGAAATAATCCCAAGTATGGAAAAACATTAAAAGTCCTTATAAATGATTATTGAGGAAAAATAATTAGGAAATAAACATGAAATTTTCCTAATTGAATTAAAATACCAAATTTCTCAAAATTCTATTTGGGGAATAAATAAACATTTACGTTAAATTTGTGTTAAATCTCCTAAATTAGGGAAGAATCCCCTTAAATTTTGGTGGGCAGTAAATCCTGGTAGAAATACTGAAATTTACTGTGGAGGTAAATCTTTGTCTTAGGAGCAATTTCCTCAAATTTAGTAAGAGTAGTAAAGCATAGTAATAAGAAAATAAAATTTACTCATTTACCCACTAGAAGGGAGAGATTATAACTATATTCTTAATTTCCAGAAATATAATTAATTGTATTGTGTGGTATTTAAAGTAATCAATTCTATGATATTATATTCAATTGCGATCACATTAACATAATCGAATATGATAACCCTTTATTTTCAATTTATTATATTATAATTCAAAATAACTCGTTGTATTTATATTACGTTGTAATACAAGTGGGTCCCCTCCAGAACTCTAGAAGTTCGGGACTTCAGGTTATTTGAGAATGAAGAATTGCATAGAAGAGGTGAAGGTGTGGACTCGAATATCTTCTCCTTCTTTCCAATATTAAATATTAAATATAATATTAGAGATTGTTTAAACCTGGGTGAAATTTTCGAGGGGTATAATATAATATATGATATTATATTAAGGTTTATTAAAATAGTTCCACGTAAATAAGGAAAGATATTCTCCTTTCCTTTTTAAATATTAAATAATGTTAAAACGTGCATAAGTGGGGCCACTTCGGGGCTTCAGGAGTCCAGGTCTATGGGAGATTTGAGTATAAAGGATGTGTGGGAGAGCCTAAGGAGTTGACCCTCTCTTTCATTCCGATATTAAATATAATATTTGTAATTTTACAAGCATGGACGCAATTTCCAAAAAGGTTCAATATAATATATTTTAATTGAATTAATATGATATTCGTACAAGACAAAGTACCAACCCTTCTTTCCTTTTTAATTTAATATTTAATGCGAAATCACGTGTAAGCATCAAACCTTCGGGAGTTCGGGGCTCCAGGAGTTCAAAGCTTTAACATCTAGTTGTACTAACACAACTAGTGCTAACACAACATGAATAGAAACAAGCTTTTAGCAACTGGTGATAAAATTTTATTGAAATCAATACCTTCCAAGTACCCTTCTACTACCAGTCATTCTTTGAACCTTTCATATTTTACTATGTTTGATTTTATAAAAGGGGATTCATCAAACATTGCATCTCTGTCCATGATGATTTTGTGGGTAGTAGGATCCCATAGTTTGCATCCCTTAACATCATCACCATATCAAAGATCTACCTATTTGATCTGGGTCCTACTTAGAATGTTGATAAAAGACATAAGCAACAAAACTGAATAATTTCACATTTGAGTAATTACCATATGACTTGTTCATATCTCTTTTAGAATCTTCCAGTCTTTTGCAATCGATGGTGACCAAGTTTCCAGATAGCACAACCACTTATTCGCACAACTATTGTTGCAACTTGTCATTACTGAACATGCCTATTTGATCCCAGATTCCTTTCAATACTTTCCAAGTTCCATGGATATGAACCTACCTTCATCATATATTATCAAACACTTGATTGACCTGCCAACACATTAGTATTTCTATAGAACCACCTTTCTAACCTATACACAATGCTCCACCTCAAACTTTGCATTCGAACAACTTTGACCAAATCTAGCCAAACCAAACCAAGTGAACCTTTACCGCTCACCTCCAGGGACTTTATAGTGGAGTCTCCGTGCTCCACCTTAACATGAACATTCCCTTGACCAAATCTGTCCAAGCCGACCAAGTAAGTCTTCACCACTTACCTCCAGGCCCATTTACAATGCAGTTCACCAAGTCTTTTATAGGCTTCATTACATGCAATGCATGGAAACAATACCACGGGATACCCAAAAAACATGGACTTGAAAAACCACCTACTTTGACCTAAAAAATAGATTTAACTCATTAAATATTTCACTAAGTCAAGGTTAACCCAACACACATGCCCCCCCACATATTAAATCTACCAAAATCTATGTCTAGACTTTTCATAGGTGAATTAATAAACCAGGGGTACACATGAGGTCTTACAAACGTATGCCCATTTACATGCAATTAATAAGATTTACAACTCCAAGGTAAATAATTTATTTTTTTTCTTTCACAGTGACTCAACCATCACCGTCCTGCAACTTCTAAGTGAACACATATGGTGAGACAAAAAAAATAGATACAACTTCATCAACCATAACATAACTTGAACTATCACCATTAGCACAAAATACAACCTGCGACAGTGTAATAAAACCCTTCCTAGGCCAATCCACTCCACTCTGCTCTGCTCGGTTAACTTGCTCTGCTATCCAATGACCAAATTTTGTTCTCCTTCACTCTCTGATCCTTCAACTCTACACTCTGATACCACTTTTTAGGAAACAAAAGCATAAAATTAACAAGATTTTAATGGCAAAGAAAATAAAACCAGGAACAAACCAGACACAACAACAATCACACAATTGACACAATGTTTACGTGGAAACCCAATACGAGAAAACCACGTGGAAACAATAATCGATATTCTTATTATTCAAGGGAGAATTACAATATCCAATCACATGCATACAACCATCCTCTCCTCTCTTCCGACACACAGTGCTACACTACATTGTGTCTTTCTCACACATTGCACATTCACCTATATGGGTATGCTCATATATATAACATCTATCACACAGTTACATGAGCTGATCATAAATTGATCACATGGTTACACAACGTGTTCATTGTAATGTGCAAGCATGCACAATCTAAATTTAGTGCATGCAACTACATGGAAAATTGGTTGGCACATTTTCAACAACCCTCACTCAAGGCAACTCAATCTATTTGAAGGTATAATTGTGTTACTTGGTGAGAAAGTAACATCTTTTAAAGATTTTATAACTTTTAAAAGTATCATTTTTTTTAATTGTATAGTAAGTTCAATTTTTTTATAATAAAATTATAAAAATATATTTGTCAATTAGCATTTTAATATAAATCGTCTCGAATAGAAAAGTTTTATTTCCATTGTTTTATTATTAAGTAAAGATGTGGAAGGCAGTGGTTTACTCTATAGAAAAAATCTAATTCTGGCAGGGGACTTTAATATCCTCCTTTCTCTTGAAGAGGCGTGGGGGGGGGATTAGAACTGGGCTAGTGGACGACTATTACAATGAGCTTTTCACAACAAAGAAACTAATCGATATTAAACTGGAAAAACTAGTGCCAACTTGGAGAAATGGCCACCAAGGATAGGAAGCTATTGCAAGGAGACTAGATAGATGCTTGGTAGCTGAAAGTATTTTATTGGACAATGGTTTTTATAGGTCATGGGTTGAGTTGCCTTTTGTTTCCGACCATTCCCCAGTGCTCTTACAACTAAATTTTCCACCTACTTTTGAAGCATTTCCTTTTAAATTTAACGAACAATGGTTGGGTGATAAAGATTTTGCGAAATTAGTGAAAAGAGTTTGGAAAGACCCGACTTATCTTTTAGAAACATGCAATCAGAAGAGATTAATAAGGAAGTTACAAGATCTTAAAAGTATTACTAAGAAATGGAACAAAGACCAGATCGAAATTCAAAAAACTAAAATGCAGTCGATTGAAGCAGAAATAAAAAAAATTAGTGATATATTGAGTATTGACTTTAACGATCAAGGAGAAAAAGATACATTGAGCTCTCTAGAAACTGAGAGAAATGAGATTTTAAGAAAAGAGGAACAACACTAACAGTTGCACAATAGGGCACTATGGATGGCAAGAGGGGATAGAAATATGAAATTTTTCCATAAGATCACTAGTCAAAACAGAGTCAAAAAGCATATTTGGGAAATAGAAAAGGAAGATGGTGCTTTGGTGAAGGATCAACAGGAAATAAAAAATGAAGTAGTCCTATATTATAAGCGCTTTTACAGGGCATCATCCACAGTGAACATAGAAGAACAATGTAAAGTGATAGACCTTTTTCCTTTAATGGTCGCTGAAGAAGAAGTGAATACATTGTACAGCCCGTTCACTTTGGAGGAATTGAAACATGTGCTTTTTTAGTGTAAAAAATAAAACATTTCGGGTCCAGACGGATGGACATCAGATTTTTTCATCTACTTTTTTTATCTCATAGGCGAGGATCTCTTAGCAATGATGGAAGAGTCAAGAATCTTAGGAAAAATTTTCAGTGGCCTAAATTTAAATTTTTTGACTTTGATCCCAAAGGCCAACAATCTGAAATCCTTCGAGGACTTTCGTACTATTTCCCTCTACAAATTGTGCTACACGCTTATTTATATGATTATTTCCTATCGTATCAAACCATACTTGTCTAAATCAATCTCTCATGAACAGATGGGCTTCCTAGAAGGAATACATATACAAGACATCATTGGCATGACCTATGAAAGCCTTCACAGTGTCAAGAAGAAGAATCTAAGAGCCCTTGTCCTAAAACTGAACTTAAGGAAGGCCTACAACTGCATTGATTGGGACCTTATTAGAATGATCCTCTTGAAGATTGGGATGGGATTACTTTTGACCAATTGGATCATGGCCTATACCACCTCTGCATCCTTTGTTGTCCTTATAAATGGGGAAGCTACAAATTTCTTTAGAAGTGGAAGGGGAATCAGACAAGGGTGCCCTTTATCACCTCTTCTGTTCATACTTATCATGGAGGGCCTCAGTTTATTATTGAAAAAGATTCAAGCAGAGGGCTCTATCTCAAGATTAAATATTGCTAGAATGACCAAAATTTTAAATCTGTTGTTTGTGGATGATATCCTCATTTTATCCAATGCAAGCCTAGTGGAGTGGAGAGATATTGACAAACTAATCTTAGTTTTCTGTAAAGCCTCGAGCCTCGCAGTGAACTTATCTAAATCAATAGTCCATCATGTAGGCCTCTCAAAACCTGAACTGAGCGATTTCGAATATGTCCTACATTATACTTTCAGCGACCTTACCAATGGATTTCATTATCTGAGCTACTTCTTGAAGACCGGTACACATCGAGCAACACATTTTGGATGGATTGTCACAAAAATTAAAAAAAAAAATCGATCAATGGTGTAACAGGTGGCTCTCATTGGCTGGGAGATATATCTTAGTTAAATCTATTCTGGAAGGACAGACAATATATTGGATGTCCATGGAAGCCTTGCCTCATTCGGTCCTATCCAAAATCATAAAATTAATTTTCGATTCTTTATGGAACGGACACCAAGACAAACATCATTTTCATCTTTGTAGCTGGGAAGTGATCTCAATACCCAAAAGGAAAGGGGGTTGGGTCATTCAAAACTTAAATTTTTTTAACGTGGCTTTAAATTCAGTCACTCTGTGGCATGTATTAATGTAGGAGAGTATTTGGCACAATGTAATCAGAGACAAATATCTTCATAATTCCTTGCTTATTAATTGGCTCAGAAGACCAAACCAAAGCACAAGTTCGGCTTCAAGAATCTGGGTAAGTCTCCTCTGAGCGCTCCCGATCATCCTCCATTAGATTATGTGGCTCCGAGGAAATGGAACACATATTAAAGTTGGCTGTGATAGGATCTTGGGTTTGGGGTCAAAATATCTTCTCAGTGCTGATCTGTTGACTGCTCTCAATTTTAAACAGTTTAATTACCTTTCTCAAGCCTTAAATATGCAAGATCTTTACAATAATCCAGATCGGTGGAGATCAAGAACTAATATGGGCTTACGGGGCGCTCAAGTAGCTAATTGGTCAACTTACATCAAATACCTGTGTGGAGAGGGGATTACTCTATCAACTTTTAGAAAAGACGAATTGAGATGGGATGGAGGCGACTAGTCGGGGGTTTTCTCAGTCACAAATTGCTACAATGCAATTCTTTCCACTCATCCATTGCCAATTAGGAGCGGCTGGAAGGTCGAGTGTTGGAAGTGGTGTACCCAATTAAAAAATATTTTTTTCTTCTTATTAGCCGCTAAAAATAAAATACTAACCTGGAGCATGCTTCTTAAGAAAGTGTGGATAGGGTCGGGATTTTTCTCACTATACAAATTGAATTCATAACATACTTCACATCTCCTCATTCACTGCAACTTCCCAAAGAGAGTGTGGGATCATCTTTCTCAGTTGTTAAATTCAATTTTTAGTTGGAATGACTCCACTTTAGACGAGTGTATGGAAGCGTGGTTATTGAATAGATCGGCTAAATATTCACCCATTTATAACGACTTGGCACATCTGGAAGGAACACAACTCAACTATTTTCGAAGGGAAACAACCATCAGTAACCACCGTGGTCTTTAAGATCCTTGGAACTCTCACCAAAAAACCTCGAGATATTAATTCAAAGGCTCTGAGACTAAAAACGTTTTTCAGAATTCAAGGTTATACATTGGGTTTTTTTTATGGGGCAACAGAGGTAGGGGGTGCATATGTGGGGCAGGAGGCACACTGAAATGTACTGAGGCACCAGATTACAAATGGTATTTAAATTGTGGTGCAAGAACAAACACGAAAGAAGAATTAATGGGAGCTTGGGCAGCACTTACGATAGCAAGACTTTTGGAAGTTAAAAATCTACAGGTTATGGGGGATTCCAAAGTGATCATTGATTGGCTTAACGCAAAAGGGAATATCCAAGAAATCAATATAGAAGCATGGAAGACTAGAATAAGAGAGAATATGGCAGCCTTTCAAGGTATAAATTTCCAACATATTTATAGAGAATCCAATAAGGAGGTTGATTTTCTTTCTAAG
>JZKD02S0232493.1:0-21501 GCA_000966675.3 Picea glauca
CTTACTTAGGTCCTTCCCTATGCCATCTTGTGAAAATCTCCACCTATGTTCATCTTGACCTTCCCCTTGCCTAACTGGCAAGTGCAAGGTTCTCCACATCACCATCCTCCTGCGAGCCTCCTAGAGCCTCTGGACGAGTCTCCTCCTGGATGCAATCATCGCACAATCGCTTGAAGTCTAGAAGCTTCTCTCGAGCACAGATGTCTTCAATGAATGAAGTCCAAGGCTTGGTGAAACTATTCAAGGCCACCCTCACTAACTCCACATTTGTCACTGTCTCACCGACTTCCCCCAATTGATCACGAACATGAGTGATCTTGGCATGATAACTGGTCATTAAATCAGTCTTGGACATCTTGGTGTTCCTAAGACAGTCCCTCAATACCATCTTGTAGTTCTCGTTCTTACTTTGAAATAGGTTTGTCAGAGTCGAGAACATCGCATTGGTTGACTTTTTCTCAGATAGGTAAGGTATAAGATGATCCCTCACCGAATCTAAGATCATCCACATTGCCTTGGCCTCCCTTGCCTCATTCTTGGCTAGCTTTGTAGGATCTGTCAGCACGATCACTGTGGTCTCTACATGACTCCACAGTGCTTTCTCCCTCAAGAGAAACATGTTTTGTTCTTTCCATGAAAGAAAGTTAGAGGCACCCTCCAACAAGTCCTCATATCTCAACCTGGTCGTTGCCATCTCCAAGATATGATTTGAAAAACACTAAAAAATTGTTCCTAGTCCCTTAGGCACGAAAACCAAAAAAAATTATGGTTGCCCGAATCCCTGCCCGAGACCCACTATCCAGATCTATTGCCCATTGTACGGACCTGTTACCGGTTGCTTGAACCCCTGCCCGCAGACTTTTGTTGTTGCCCAATGGCTTGTGCAGTTGCTCGAGTCCTTCTGGGTCTTGCCCAACTATTTTCTAGGCTGCCCAAGCTCTCCTGGGATACCCGACAAATTTTTGGGTCTGCCCGAGGCTATTTGGGCCCTATCCAGCAACTTCTACAGTTGACTTGGTGACCCTTCCTGTTGTTCCTGGTAGCTGGATTCTTTTGTGGCTTGTTAGTCGACCCCACTAGCCTAGTTGGTGGCTGACCTCTTCTTCTACAGCCCCTTTTCCCAGCCGCAACCTCCGTTACTTGTTCGCGCCTTTCTCCACACACTTGTCCCTTTGTCGGCAGCTCGCACTCTATTCCTCCACTGTTGTTGCTCATTCAGCCACGCCCATCCCGTCCTCATTGGCGGCTAACTGTTGGGTTCTCCTCCTCTACCAACGGATGCTCACACGCGTCCCCCGTGCACACTCTATCGGCAGTTGTTGCCTCACGTGCGGTCTGCCCTAGTAGCTATGACTTTGGTTGTTGGCTCTAACACCCAACCAATGATCTACACTACCATCAATCCTCAACCCAGTCACATAACTTGTCGACAGCTTCCTCTACTCACCAATTTTCTCTTGGGCCCGACCTTTACCTGTGAACGAATCTCAGAACACCACAGCAGCAACTCGATCCACAACCCGACTGTTGAGTCAGCCTCGTGGCCCCTGCGATCTGTTGCTAGGAAGTTCTACGACCCTGTCTGGATGTCGGCGACTGGTCGACTGCCCTTGTCTATTGGCCAATGGTTGTCGACGGCTCCTGCTGCAACCCATTGCTCCTCTTTGTTGGCACTGCAGCTTCCATCTCCTATCGTTTCTCTTCCCTCATCTCCCACACTCGACCAACGACTATCCTCTTTCTAGCTCGGATCAACCCCATCGGTGCCCTCAATCTCACGCTCGTGCTCTTTCCTTTGACCGGTACTCTGTTGGCAGCTATCCTCGTCTTCCAACGTCCGATTTGTAGCTCTCTCGACCCCTTCTCAACACCCGCTACTTGTTGGCAGCTCCACCTGCCACCCGACGATTGCACTTACCTTCTGTCAGCATATCTCCCCTCATGTGGATCCTTCACCTGCGTGCTACAAATTCCACACAACATGGCCCAATTCCCCTGCATCCACACACAGCTTCAGCTTGTGTCTTCACTACCTCCACGCGGACCTCCACTCAATCAATCCACCCTTTCCTGTTGGTTGTCATTGTTAACCTCACATGCATGCTAGCTTGATTTCCCTGTTAACAAGCTCACGAACCACTCAAAGCCCGAACCTTCATCCAGATCTCTGCAAAACACTCAACGATCTAAGCTCTGCAGAGGTATAGAAGTACGGCGCGGTCGTACGGTGGCCATATCATACAGCCCGTATGGTTGTATGGATCTTCTTTCACTTTTCTTTTTTTATTTACTTTTTACCCTCTCTGTAGCGTGCAATAAAATTTCCTGCAGGAAAATTTTTCACGCTACCAAAATAAAAAATTTCCCATTGCAGATTCACGATCTCTGCAACCTTGCTTCCTTTAGAGAACAAACTCTGATACCATGTTAATTTCTCTAAACCTAGCACCTGACACTTTCAAATAAAATCACTTTATTAACTAAATGCACGACTAGGTTTTAACCAAATAAATCAGTGAAAGCATAAAACTAAAACCAATCACATTGCACAAGATATATGGGTAAACACCCCTAGAAAAACACTGAAGGGAAAACCAGATCTGAGTTTGATTTTATTCATATAAAATCTTGGGCTCTCGTCTAGGGATAATGGCCCATCTGAAGAAAATACATTCAGCAAATAACCTAGCTTAGCCTACATGGTTGTTATCTCCCTTATTGCCTCTTGCTCCTTCCTTTGACCTTTCCCACTCACACTTGGATGAAATTCTCTTCACCCAATCAATGAGATCCCCTCACTCTATGTGTGTCTCAACCTCTCACTTAAGTTGTCTTTTATCATGTTGAGTTGACCCTAAATCCTAGATCTCTAAAGTGATCAAGGGCTAAGATTTAGATCTCCCCTTCACTTTAGATCTAACGGCTAGGATTTAATCAAGTCACTTAAGTTACTAATGTCAAATACTTAGGCATTTAACTTAATTAATCTCATATTAATTCTAAAAGGTCATTCACTTTAATAATTAACTCATAAAGTGAATTGCCTAAGGTTCTGAGAGGTATTACAGACGACTTCTACATGCTAGACACCAAGCCTATGTGGAAGTACCTGTCGGATGCTAAATACATCAACACTCAAGGGGGTGCAACATCATCAAGGGGCTCCATTCTTTCTCCAAGTGACATGTCAAGTTCATATGTGCAACATCCTAGCTCCAAGGTGAACGTCCATGGTCCAAATATGTGATGGAGTGTATCAAGAAGTGTGCCAAGTCGTCATATGGCCCAATGTTCATCATTCTCCAACATCCATCATCAAGTCCAATGCCCTCCAAAGGGTGTGTAAAATCATCCATGAAGTGTGGGAAAAGCATCACCAATGTCCTCCAAAGGACCATGTCTAAGTATGCATCATCATCAAGAATGGGCTCAAACAATCAAGTGAGACCAACCATCACGCATACAAGAGTCATTATAACACAAAAAGTGAGTCATCTTTAATGTAAAAGCCAGGTAAGTAGATCACATTAGGTATCTTCTTGAAACTTCACACTAGCTTATGACTTTACGCAATTTGCCAAGTTTAGGTATGAGAGGACCATCATAGAACCCTATTAGGTGTGCATGTATCCAAGTAAAGGAGTATTTCACAAGAAACACATCAAGGTGTAAGTGTGAATGAATGGTATGATCTAGGGTTTACTTCTTTAGGTATGGGAGGACCATCATAGAACCCTATTAGGTATGCCAGTATCCAGGTAAAGGAGTATTTCCCATGAAATGCATCAAGGTGTAAGTGTGAATGAATGGTATGATTTGGGGTTCACTTATTTAGGTATGGGAGGACCATCATAGAACCCTATTAGGTATGCCAGTGTCCAAGTAAAGGAGTATTTCCCAAGAAACACATCAAAGTGTAAGTGTGAATGAATGGTATGATCTAGGGTTTACTTCGCGGTCACAGTGTCTTTGACATGTAAGGCCACATTCATCACCATGAGTGCCTTTGTAGAGGGAGTGCTTCATGCATTGAGTTACTCTCTCCTCGGCATTGTTTCTTTCCACCCCTATCTTGCGTTTTGATATTCATTGATTTGCTTTACAAGCCCCTTTTTTAGGTTTCTGCATTTCATTGCATCAGGGATCAGGATAATTCAATTAAGTTATTTATTTAGATATGCATTCATTGCATTAGGACTTGAGGTGATGGCCTCGTAGCAAGGGTGTGGAGCTCAAGCTTACTTAGCTTTTGATTTATCATTCATATCCCTTTTATTTTTCTTTTGCATTTTGAATTTATAACATTCTCTTTCTATTCTTTTGCAGTTGCATCAACCTCAGGCATCCAAGCCCCTTCTTCTCATAGGAGAATGAAGTATGGATCTTTTGGGGATACATGTAACAACGAATCCCAAAAGATAGGACAATGAAAGGAAAATAGATGGAAAGTGTAAGTGTGGAAAGGCATGGGTATGTTACTCTCATCAAGGCCTCCAAATAGTACCCCTTTCCCCAAGAGTGACAACATTTGACTAGAATACATATGATGGCCACCAAGGTGAAACAAGGCAAAGAGCATAACTTCCAAGCATCATGATTCATTATTTGACTTCAACCCATGATCCTTACTTAAATGCCTAATACATTAAATGTAAACAATTTGTATGAAACAATGGCTAATATAACTCATGGGTGTTAGACCACCATCATCGAATGAGTATGTTGATCAAGAGAATGAGTGAGCAAATGATGAATAAGAGGCATCTGAGGGGTTGTTGTATGTGGAGAATGTTGGTCATCATCTCTATAACCACCATCTACAATGTGGATCATGAAGAATGATCTCCTCTAGTTACCCCTAGGTGAGGGGGGTAACATTTGGCTCCAACATGGGGACATGTGCTCATCATAGAGTGCATCAGAACCTCAACATCTCTAGTATCCACCCTAGTATATGAAAGGTATAAAATAAATGCAGAAAAATCTTTTCATTTTCATCATATACATGATTCTTGTATAACATGTATAAAGCTAAGCTATCATGAATGCATAGTATCAATCAATAACTAACATCAATCAAAAGAAAGTACAATCAAGATGCAAGAACATAACATGACCTAACACTATGTTATTCTAAATTAGCAAAGAAGTCAATTTCCCTCTGCGGAATAAGGTTTGAGAAGTATCCTACTAGTAGGTGAAGGCAACCTTTCCCCACTAAGGGTAACTAAATAGAAGGAATCATTTTTGGCTTTTTCAAGGATCCTATAAGGGCCTTTCCAAACACCATCAAATTCCCTTTGTATTGAAGGTCCT
Organism: Picea glauca; assembly: GCA_000966675.3. Lineage (NCBI taxonomy): Eukaryota > Viridiplantae > Streptophyta > Pinopsida > Pinales > Pinaceae > Picea > Picea glauca. Next base: position 5,317 of record JZKD02S0232493.1, read on the forward strand.
TCTCCATTCCTACCCCATATAGATACTAAACTTCCCTTTTCAAAATAGTTTTCTCTTGCTTTAAGATCAAACATTATGTAACGTTCCCCCGCAGCGCTGAGGCCCATTACTATGTGAAATACACATACAAATAAAATTTTCTGCTAACATATCCTTTAGCTTACTAGCAACAAAAAAACACACAGATTTAACCACTTGTTGATACCATTATTTAAATGCAACTACAACATGGTAACTAACATGAATACAACTAATAAATTCATCACATCAGCATATAATTCATTCTCAAACACAAAGTAAAACGCATAGCAGTTAAACTCATAAAATAACTCAAAAAAGAAGATAAACATTTATCTTTTTAAAACAATTGTGCAACCAGCTGCTTGGGACGAATGTTCCACCAACCATAGACTTGTTGCTCTAGTTCTCAACAACAAGTCACCCCCGAGTTGGGGCTAGGAATCCACAAACGAGGGTGTCTCTCACTGTCCACTCACAGCTCAGATAATCCCACAACCCATTGGCATTCTCCTATAGCTATTTTGATTTTCACCAGTACTCTTCCTCTTAACCTACCCAACCCAAGGAATGTACCCCTTCACTGCTCTCAATCCATCGGGTGCCACATTCGTTTATCAGGGTCTCTCTGGTGCAGCTAACCAAGAATCTAACTACTGGGAACTTAAGGGAACTCACTGCCACGAAAACTACCAGGAAAACAACAGCAGCAAGCTTGTTGCTCTAGTGCAACTCACACATGAGTTCACTCTTCAGGCCTAATAACCTGGTTCTTCTGCAAGCCTGACAACTTGCTTCTTCAATCTCACAGCTCCAAAACACTTTAGAATTTTCCCTCCATTGTTGTTCTAGCTCCAATGCACTTCTTGCCTGTTCTCTGCTTGTTGTTCATGCAAAAATGTGACTCCCTAAACTATTGTCCCTACCCATACGAATTTCCTCCTCTTTGTTGTTTTCTTGATTTACACTCTCCCCCAAGCTAATTGTACTTTACACCAATCCTCAATAACTATGGGATGTGACTGATTACGCCCACCCTCTTACAGATATTCAATGATTGGGTTCTTCCACACTTAATGGAAATCAAAAGGTTCACTCAAAGCATTAAAATGAGAAAAAGATATTGGGAATTAAACTCATGAATAAAACCCCCTTTCTAGACCCCTCCTCTCTTGTGGATTAATCAACCCCCATCTCTGTCCATGTCCCCTAGTAACCGGCATCACATTTTGTTTATTAAAAATTCATAAATACATTTCGCATATTACATTGCTTGGCCTTAGCCATTCATTACATCCACATTAAGCATTAATTAAATTGGCGATTATAGTGGGGATGTTACACATTCCTTTACCATCTTGATTTTTCATTTCTTAATATAACATGGGGCAAGTAGACTTAATCAAGGCAACACTCTTTCGATCATCTTTACACAAATGCAAGGTTTCTTCATTACCTTGATTCAAAACCATAACAAACCTTGGATCTTTATGCTCATACTTCATAAGTTGTTTTCCATAATTCCTCCCTTTTGGAAAAATTGTATCATCGATATCAACAAATGCAAAAGGAAAAATGGGAAGGCCTTGTAAATAGTCGTGGTTTACTAAGGTTGATGAGGTACTAGTAACTTCTTCAATGTCTTCTTTAATTGGCACTCTCATGTTTATAGAAACACAAAAATTACCAACTTCATCACCAATACTCATTGATTCATGGATGGGATCTTGGGGATCTTCAACTTGATATTTCATAGCAGGCTGCCTATAAAGGGTAAAGAAGGTTCCATCAGGAGTTGGGATAGTAGCATATAGGACAAATCCATCTGAAGGCTTCCCCCTAAGGTTGTGGCCCACTTTATAGATAATAACATTCCCCAAGCATCAGGTACGTATATAACTACAATATCCATCAAGAGAGATATGTCTAAACAAGGAGCAAGTCTAACCTTCAAATCCTTAATAAATCCACGAACTTTGAATCAAAATCCACGCACATTTCTATAAGGCCTTGTAATTTTCAAACCCAATTGATCCATGACCTTTAAAGCCATCACATTGGCAGAAACCCCATAATCAAGCACACAATTATGAAGCAAGACGTTATTTATTACCAAAGAGATGAAAAAATGTGCATGTCCTCCATTTCTATGATCATAATGCATAGTGTGTATTACTACAGGAGGATCCTCATATTCATCTTGGATACTTAGGAATTTCTTGACCTTATCCCTTAGAGAAGGAATCTTCATTATTTCAGTAAGAGGGATAGGTATGTTAATCTTTGCCAAGACACTAGTCATATCAATATTTAAATCTATATCATCATTCTTGTGCAAAGTCGATGGAGGGGAAACATTAGTATCCAATGGTTAAGGGCATCTTGTCCATCTCTGAGGAGGTTTGGGATCACTAGGTTGAGATGCCTCAGGTGCCTTCTTTTTTCTAGAATATTGTAAGTACTCTTTATTTCTAAGCTTTTCCCTAGAGTCCTCATCCATTTCATTCAAAATTTCTAATCTAGCCATCCTAGCAGCCTCTTGTTTGCTTTGTTCAAGTTGTTCTACAGTAATAGTATAGACTTATTGGGATGACATGGCATAAATGGGATCCAACTCTTCAATAAATTCCATGTGTTCACAATTATCATGATCCTCATTATTATCATTATCATGAAGTCTAGGACATTCATATTCCAAATGTGAATTACTACAAGTTAAGCACCAAGGGATAGCTTCCTGATTAATCATATCAGCAGGTGCAAGGGTATTAGGACCTTTTGCTCAATAAGAGGCGTAGGCTTCCATCCCTAGTTTCCTCTTTGTTGTCGATTATTGTTGTATTGAGGTCTAAGAGGGAACTTTGTTGTTGAGCCCTCTCCCTTTCTAGATTAGTCACTTTGTTCATAATGAGAGCTTGGGTTTGCAAAATCCCAGTCATAACTTGATCAAACTTTTGGGCTAAGAGCATCATGAGGTCTTGGGTGGCTCAGCATTGTCCATAATTTTAGGCTTTGTTTCAGCTTTGGCATGAGAAGCATGAAAAGGTTCTACCTTAGAAGCCAAAAGGTTTCCTTCAATCTTAGTAGCCCATTCTTGTGCTTCTACAAGAGTCTTTGGGAACTTGTTCCTAAGCATGAATCCAAATTGCCCCTCAAACGCATTTGTATATTGTAGAAGAATAGCACCATCTTTTCGACTAATGTCATTAGGAATTTTCTTTAGTAAATTGTCAAATCTTGTATCAATTTCCTTTATTGGCTCACTTTCCTTCTTTTTAATCTCATTAAATTGTGCCAACAATAACCTGCCATCTCTTTTAGTTCCCAACCTATTTGTAAAGGTATCATGAAAATCTTTCAAGGTCTTAATGTTATCAAGAATGTTATTGTACCATTTTCTTCCATTTTCCACTAGAGAGGCAGCAAAAAGCTTCATGACATTGTTATCGGGAAATCTAGGCAACCATTTATCAAACTTCTCAGGCATATCATGAGGGTATCCCCAGATTTTGGACATGTCTAAAGGTCTGAAGGCATTAGAAACCCATGGTTGCAAAGCCATTGGAGATAAATGAAGTCTTTGGCCAAACAAGGACTTTTCTATCAAAGAGTTATGAGGAGGTCTCCTTTTATAGACCTTGGTAGGGTTAGCAAATCTTTAATTAGATCTAGAATTAGTGTTTTTAACACATGGGTTCTCTTGATGTGGAGTCGCCAAGTAAGCAATCTAAATAAGGCTTTGATGTAAGCTCACCAAAATTTGGTTGAAGCATAGACTTCGGATTTCCAAGGAGAATAATTTAATTCTCCCCAACAAAGGTGCGAAAATGTCATACAAAATCTAGCACATTTGTCCAAAGCCTTTCACAAGGGTTAAGAGAAGTGTAACATGGAAGTGTTACCACAATCACCTTAGTAATCACTTTCCTCGTTTTAGTGAAAGATGAAATCCAACACAAGGGAGGCTTCCCTAGTAACCTCAAGGAATCCTATAACAAGATGGGATCAAGTCTACGGCCTCATATATTAGTTACTCAAATAGACCACCACTAAATCAAAGTTTTCAAGGTGAGTATAAGGTGGTTCAATCAAGCAATTTCCAGATTTGTGTGTGAGAAGTATCCAAGACAATTTGTTATATTTAGCAAGTTACAATAGGCCAAGAGGGTACCCCAAACACCACAAATAAGAGAAAAAGATATGACTATGAAAAACNGAAAGCATAAAACTAAAACCAATCACATTGCACAAGATATATGGGTAAACACCCCTAGAAAAACACTGAAGGGAAAACCAGATCTGAGTTTGATTTTATTCATATAAAATCTTGGGCTCTCGTCTAGGGATAATGGCCCATCTGAAGAAAATACATTCAGCAAATAACCTAGCTTAGCCTACATGGTTGTTATCTCCCTTATTGCCTCTTGCTCCTTCCTTTGACCTTTCCCACTCACACTTGGATGAAATTCTCTTCACCCAATCAATGAGATCCCCTCACTCTATGTGTGTCTCAACCTCTCACTTAAGTTGTCTTTTATCATGTTGAGTTGACCCTAAATCCTAGATCTCTAAAGTGATCAAGGGCTAAGATTTAGATCTCCCCTTCACTTTAGATCTAACGGCTAGGATTTAATCAAGTCACTTAAGTTACTAATGTCAAATACTTAGGCATTTAACTTAATTAATCTCATATTAATTCTAAAAGGTCATTCACTTTAATAATTAACTCATAAAGTGAATTGCCTAAGGTTCTGAGAGGTATTACAGACGACTTCTACATGCTAGACACCAAGCCTATGTGGAAGTACCTGTCGGATGCTAAATACATCAACACTCAAGGGGGTGCAACATCATCAAGGGGCTCCATTCTTTCTCCAAGTGACATGTCAAGTTCATATGTGCAACATCCTAGCTCCAAGGTGAACGTCCATGGTCCAAATATGTGATGGAGTGTATCAAGAAGTGTGCCAAGTCGTCATATGGCCCAATGTTCATCATTCTCCAACATCCATCATCAAGTCCAATGCCCTCCAAAGGGTGTGTAAAATCATCCATGAAGTGTGGGAAAAGCATCACCAATGTCCTCCAAAGGACCATGTCTAAGTATGCATCATCATCAAGAATGGGCTCAAACAATCAAGTGAGACCAACCATCACGCATACAAGAGTCATTATAACACAAAAAGTGAGTCATCTTTAATGTAAAAGCCAGGTAAGTAGATCACATTAGGTATCTTCTTGAAACTTCACACTAGCTTATGACTTTACGCAATTTGCCAAGTTTAGGTATGAGAGGACCATCATAGAACCCTATTAGGTGTGCATGTATCCAAGTAAAGGAGTATTTCACAAGAAACACATCAAGGTGTAAGTGTGAATGAATGGTATGATCTAGGGTTTACTTCTTTAGGTATGGGAGGACCATCATAGAACCCTATTAGGTATGCCAGTATCCAGGTAAAGGAGTATTTCCCATGAAATGCATCAAGGTGTAAGTGTGAATGAATGGTATGATTTGGGGTTCACTTATTTAGGTATGGGAGGACCATCATAGAACCCTATTAGGTATGCCAGTGTCCAAGTAAAGGAGTATTTCCCAAGAAACACATCAAAGTGTAAGTGTGAATGAATGGTATGATCTAGGGTTTACTTCGCGGTCACAGTGTCTTTGACATGTAAGGCCACATTCATCACCATGAGTGCCTTTGTAGAGGGAGTGCTTCATGCATTGAGTTACTCTCTCCTCGGCATTGTTTCTTTCCACCCCTATCTTGCGTTTTGATATTCATTGATTTGCTTTACAAGCCCCTTTTTTAGGTTTCTGCATTTCATTGCATCAGGGGTCAAGATAATTCAATTAAGTCATTTCTTTAGATATGCATTCATTGCATTAGGACTTGAGGTGATGGCCTCGTAGCAAGGGGGTGGAACTCAAGCTTACTTAGATTTTGATTTATCATTCATATCCCTTTTATTTTTCTTTTGCATTTTGAATTTATAACATTCTCTTTCTATTCTTTTGCAGTTGCATCAACCTCGGGCATCCAAACCCCTTCTTCTCATAGGAGAATGAAGTATGGATCTTTTTGGGATACATGTAACAACGAATCCCAAAAGATAGGACAATGAAAGGAAAATAGATGGAAAGTGTAAGTGTGGAAAGGCATGGGTATGTTACTCTCATCAAGACCTCCAAATAGTACCCCTTTCCCCAAGAGTGACAACACTTGACTAGAATACATATGATGGCCACCAAGGTGAAACAAGGCAAAGAGCATAACTTCCAAGCATCATGATTCATTATTTGACTTCAACCCATGATCCTTACTTAAATGCCTAATACATTAAATGTAAACAATTTGTATGAAACAATGGCTAATATAACTTATGGGTGTTAGACCACCATCATCAAATGAGTATGTTGATCAAGAGAATGAGTTGAGCAAATGATGAATAAGAGGCATCTAAGGGGTTGTTGTATGTGGAGAATGTTGGTCATCATCTCTATAACCACCATCTACAATGTGGATCATGAAGAATGATCTCCTCTAGTTACCCCTAGGTGAGAGGGGGTAGCATTTGGCTCCAACATGGGGACATGTGCTCATCATAGAGTGCATCAGAACCTCAACATCTCTAGTATCCACCCTGGTATATGAAAGGTATAAAATAAATGCAGAAAAACCTTTTCATTTTCATCATATACATGATTCTTGTATAACATGTATAAAGCTAAGCTATCATGAATGCACAGTATCAATCAATAACTAACATCAATCAAAAGAAAGTACAATCAAGATGCAAGAACATAACATGACCTAACACTATGTTATTCTAAATTAGCAGAGAAGTCAATTTCCCTCTACGGAATAAGGTTTGAGAAGTATCCTACTAGTAGGTGAAGGCAACCTTTCCCCACTAAGGGTAACTAAATAGAAGGAATCATTTTTGGCGTTTTCAAGGATCCTATAAGGGCCTTTCCAAACACCATCAAATTCCCTTTGTATTGAAGGTCCTTCTCCATTCCTACCCCATATAGATACTAAACTTCCCTTTTCAAAATATTTTTCCCTTGCTTTAAGATCAAACATTATGTAACGTTCCCCCGCAGTGTTGAGGCCCATTGCTATGCGAAATACACATACAAATAAAATTTTCTACTAACATATCCTTTAGCTTACCAGCGACAAAAAAACACACAGATTTAACCACTTGTTGATACCATTATTTAAATGCAACTACAACATGGCAACTAACATGAATGCAACTAATAAATTCATCACAACATCATATAATTCATTCTCATACACAAAGTAAAACGCATAGCAGTTAAACTCATAAAATAACTCAAAAAAGAAGATAAACACTTATCTTTTTAAAACAATTGTGCAACCAGCTGCTTGGGAAGAATGTTCCACCAACCATAGACTTATTGCTCTAGATCTCAACAACAAGTCACCCTCGAGTTGGGGCTAGGAATCCACAAACGAGGGTGTCTCTCACTGTCCACTCACAGCTCAAATAATCCCACAATCCACTGGCATTCTCCTACAGCTATCCTGGTTTCCACCAGTACTCTTCCTCTTAACCTACCCAACCCAAGGAATGTACCCCTTCACTGCTCTCAATCCATCGGGTGCCACATTCGTTTATCAGGGTCTCTCTAGTGCAGCTAACCAAGAATCTAACTACTGGGAACTTAAGGGAACTCACTGCCACGAAAACTACCAGGAAAACAACAGCAGCAAGCTTGTTGCTCTAGTGCAACTCACACATGAGTTCACTCTTCAGGCCTAATAACCTGGTTCTTCTGCAAGCCTGACAACTTGCTTCTTCAATCTCACAGCTCCAAAACACTTTAGAATTTTCCCTCCATTGTTGTTCTAGCTCCAATGCACTTCTTGCCTGTTCTCTGCTTGTTGTTCATGCAAAAATGTGACTCCCTAAACTATTGTCCCTACCCATACGAATTTCCTCCTCTTTGTTGTTTTCTTGATTTACACTCTCCCCCAAGCTAATTGTACTTTACATCAATCCTCTATAACTATGGGATGTGACTAATTACGCCCACCCTCTTACATATATTCAATGATTGGGTTCTTCCACACTTAAGGGAAATCAGAAGGTTCACTCAAAGGATTAAAACGAGAAAAAGATATTGGGAATTAAACTCATGAATAAAACCCCCTTTCTAGACCCCTCCTCTCTTGTGGATTAATCAGCCCCCATCTCTGTCCATGTCCCCCAGTAACCGGCATCACATTTTGTTTATTAAAAATTCATAAATACATTCCGCATATTACATTGCTTGGCCTTAGCCATTCATTACATCCACATTAAGCATTAATTAAACTGGCGATTATAGTGGGGATGTTACACATTCCTTTACCATCTTGATTTTTCATTTCTTAATCTAACATGGGGCAAGTAGACTTAATCAAAGCAACACTCTTTCGATCATCTTTACACAAATGCAAGGTTTCTTCATTACCTTGATTCAAAACCATAACAAACCCTGGATCTTTATGCTCATACTTCATAAGTTGTTTTCCATAATTCCTCCCTTTTGGAAAAATTGTATCATCGATATCAACAAATGCAAAAGGAAAAATGGGAAGGCCTTGTAAATAGTCGTGGTTTACTAAGGTTGATGAGGTACTAGTAACTTCTTCAATGTCTTCTTTAATTGGCACTCTCATGTTTATAGAAACACAAAAATTACCAACTTCATCACCAATACTCATTGATTCATGGATGGGATCTTGGGGATCTTCAACTTGATATTTCATAGCAGGCTGCCTATAAAGGGTAAAGAAGGTTCCATCAGGAGTTGGGATAGTAGCATATAGGACAAATCCATCTGAAGGCTTCCCCCTAAGGTTGTGGCCCACTTTATAGATAATAACATTCCCCAAGCATCAGGTACGTATATAACTACAATATCCATCAAGAGAGATATGTCTAAACAAGGAGCAAGTCTAACCTTCAAATCCTTAATAAATCCACGAACTTTGAATCAAAATCCACGCACATTTCTATAAGGCCTTGTAATTTTCAAACCCAATTGATCCATGACCTTTAAAGCCATCACATTGGCAGAAACCCCATAATCAAGCACACAATTATGAAGCAAGACGTTATTTATTACCAAAGAGATGAAAAAATGTGCATGTCCTCCATTTCTATGATCATAATGCATAGTGTGTATTACTACAGGAGGATCCTCATATTCATCTTGGATACTTAGGAATTTCTTGACCTTATCCCTTAGAGAAGGAATCTTCATTATTTCAGTAAGAGGGATAGGTATGTTAATCTTTGCCAAGACACTAGTCATATCAATATTTAAATCTATATCATCATTCTTGTGCAAAGTCGATGGAGGGGAAACATTAGTATCCAATGGTTAAGGGCATCTTGTCCATCTCTGAGGAGGTTTGGGATCACTAGGTTGAGATGCCTCAGGTGCCTTCTTTTTTCTAGAATATTGTAAGTACTCTTTATTTCTAAGCTTTTCCCTAGAGTCCTCATCCATTTCATTCAAAATTTCTAATCTAGCCATCCTAGCAGCCTCTTGTTTGCTTTGTTCAAGTTGTTCTACAGTAATAGTATAGACTTATTGGGATGACATGGCATAAATGGGATCCAACTCTTCAATAAATTCCATGTGTTCACAATTATCATGATCCTCATTATTATCATTATCATGAAGTCTAGGACATTCATATTCCAAATGTGAATTACTACAAGTTAAGCACCAAGGGATAGCTTCCTGATTAATCATATCAGCAGGTGCAAGGGTATTAGGACCTTTTGCTCAATAAGAGGCGTAGGCTTCCATCCCTAGTTTCCTCTTTGTTGTCGATTATTGTTGTATTGAGGTCTAAGAGGGAACTTTGTTGTTGAGCCCTCTCCCTTTCTAGATTAGTCACTTTGTTCATAATGAGAGCTTGGGTTTGCAAAATCCCAGTCATAACTTGATCAAACTTTTGGGCTAAGAGCATCATGAGGTCTTGGGTGGCTCAGCATTGTCCATAATTTTAGGCTTTGTTTCAGCTTTGGCATGAGAAGCATGAAAAGGTTCTACCTTAGAAGCCAAAAGGTTTCCTTCAATCTTAGTAGCCCATTCTTGTGCTTCTACAAGAGTCTTTGGGAACTTGTTCCTAAGCATGAATCCAAATTGCCCCTCAAACGCATTTGTATATTGTAGAAGAATAGCACCATCTTTTCGACTAATGTCATTAGGAATTTTCTTTAGTAAATTGTCAAATCTTGTATCAATTTCCTTTATTGGCTCACTTTCCTTCTTTTTAATCTCATTAAATTGTGCCAACAATAACCTGCCATCTCTTTTAGTTCCCAACCTATTTGTAAAGGTATCATGAAAATCTTTCAAGGTCTTAATGTTATCAAGAATGTTATTGTACCATTTTCTTCCATTTTCCACTAGAGAGGCAGCAAAAAGCTTCATGACATTGTTATCGGGAAATCTAGGCAACCATTTATCAAACTTCTCAGGCATATCATGAGGGTATCCCCAGATTTTGGACATGTCTAAAGGTCTGAAGGCATTAGAAACCCATGGTTGCAAAGCCATTGGAGATAAATGAAGTCTTTGGCCAAACAAGGACTTTTCTATCAAAGAGTTATGAGGAGGTCTCCTTTTATAGACCTTGGTAGGGTTAGCAAATCTTTAATTAGATCTAGAATTAGTGTTTTTAACACATGGGTTCTCTTGATGTGGAGTCGCCAAGTAAGCAATCTAAATAAGGCTTTGATGTAAGCTCACCAAAATTTGGTTGAAGCATAGACTTCGGATTTCCAAGGAGAATAATTTAATTCTCCCCAACAAAGGTGCGAAAATGTCATACAAAATCTAGCACATTTGTCCAAAGCCTTTCACAAGGGTTAAGAGAAGTGTAACATGGAAGTGTTACCACAATCACCTTAGTAATCACTTTCCTCGTTTTAGTGAAAGATGAAATCCAACACAAGGGAGGCTTCCCTAGTAACCTCAAGGAATCCTATAACAAGATGGGATCAAGTCTACGGCCTCATATATTAGTTACTCAAATAGACCACCACTAAATCAAAGTTTTCAAGGTGAGTATAAGGTGGTTCAATCAAGCAATTTCCAGATTTGTGTGTGAGAAGTATCCAAGACAATTTGTTATATTTAGCAAGTTACAATAGGCCAAGAGGGTACCCCAAACACCACAAATAAGAGAAAAAGATATGACTATGAAAAACGTTTGTGAAAGATGACAATCTTCAACAATATAATAAGTTAAAACACAAACAATAAATCAACCCTTTAAGTAAACATGCAATAAAACTAGGTCATGTCTGTTAAATTTGGCAGCATCGACAGTCATTCTCCAATGAGGGGCCATATGGGCCACCCTAAGGCTAGCCAGGGAGATTTGGAGAATCGACCAGTCTTGTGAGGTATTGACAAAATCCAGGGGGAACGTACAACCTCTATGAGTCAAACCAAAAGTCAAGACGAACAAGATGCTATGTAAGTCTAATGCAAAAGTCAAGGGGAACGTACAACCTTTGTGAGCATAGATAGTCTAGTGCAAAAGTCAGGGGGAACGTACAAGCTCTATGAGCATAGACAGACTAGTGCAAAAGTCAGGGGGAACGTACAACCTCTGTGAGCCTAGTCAAGCCTTGTGAACCATGAGCAAAAGTCAAGGCATCTAACAAAAGTTAGGTTGAATATAAAATTCCTATGAGCTAGAAACAAATGATATTCCTAATATTGCAAATGATATAAATGTATTGATCTAGTGCGTTGGCACGTGTAACATTATCCACCACGAAGAGAAATTTGAATTGCCTTGTAAAGAGTCGAGTTGTAGAAGTGAAAGTTGCATGTATAAATCAAAGACATTGTTGTCAAGTTGTCGCATGTTGCATGCTTGCATGTTGCGCGTTGCATGCATGCATGTTGCATGTTGCATGCATGTTTAGTTGCATGTTGCATGCATGACATGCATTGCATGCTAAGTTAGTACGTATGCATGCCAAGTCAAGGGTGAGTTGTAACTGAAGTCTCAAGTCTAGTTCTATTTTCGAACTAAAGTGTGAAGCTGAATTATGTTAAAGTATGCAAACAAGTTCCTAATTCGAGCCATCTACTTCTCCTCTTCACTCCTTTATAAGCAAAGGTCAACCCCTCTCTTCAACACAATGGTTATGTAGGGTAAGGGTGAATGTAGAGACAGCACATAGAGGCACATATCAGTTGTAGAGGCAGCATATAAAGGTGCATAACAATGTTGTAATAACAACATATAGAGGCAGCATAAAAGGCACATAACAGTGTTGTAATAACAACATATAGAGGCAGGATAAAGGGCGCATAACAGTGTTGTAATAACAACATATAGATGTAGCATAAAAGGCGCATAACAATGTTGTAGAGGCAGCATATCAGAGGTGCACCTCAGTGCTTTAGAGACAGCATATCAGAGGCGCATATCAGTCAATTAGAGGCAGCTTCAACAACTCATATCAGAGCTGATATATCTCAGTCTTTGAAAGCAACTCGGATACGTCTATATCAACAAGGTCTCTTAGTTCTCTGTCAGGAGAGAGTCAACTTGACAAGCTCTTTAAGAGCAGAGTTTTCAAGGTGGATGTTTGTAAGTGATATTACATTATTAATGCAATAAAGGAATATCGTTTGCTAGGGTTTTTCTCCCTGTACAGGGTTTCCCCAGGGTATATGTATTGTTGATGTGCATGCTTACGTATCTACGTGACTATTGTTATTTAGTTATGATTCTATATTGTTGAAATGTATTAAGCTGGAATCAAAGTGTTGAAGAATTCAAAGAAATAATCCGCTTAAGAAATCAAGCTCAAAAATTTAACATGGTATCAGAGCTTAGGGTGTGTTAAGCTTGTTGAAGTGCAGTAGCAAGTACACACAGATCCAAGCAAGTTTGATTAAGTTTCCAGTGTGAGGTCCATGGCATCCTCCATTTCAGTCAGGGTCGAGGATAGGCTCGAAGGAGCTGCCAACTTCAATGTGTGGAAGCTCTGAATAACAAATATCTTGCAGGAGCATGATCTTGAGCGGTATGTGACCACAGTGGTGGAGGAACCCACTACTAATGGAGGAAGAGCGACCTTCAGGAAGAGTCAAGCAAAGGCCAAGCAAATCATCTTTGACTCGGTCAAAGACAGTATAATGCCAACAATGACTTCGTTAATGACTGCCAAGGACTGTATGAATACCTTGGTGAATCTATATGAGAAACAGGTTCCAAGTCAGAAGATGACACTTAAGCACAAGCTTAAGTATTTGAAGATGGAGAAAGGTGAATCAGTAGCATCTTTATGTTCCAGGATAGCCCAAATCAGAGATCAGCTTTTGGTCACAGGGGTGACAGTGGACGATGATGATTTAGTGCAGGGCATATTTGATGGTCTTCCTTCTTCATGGGAGACCTTCTTATCCATTGTAAGTGGGAGAGAGATTCAGCCCACGTTTGAGAGGCTATGGCATGATTGCCTCCAGGAGGAGAGTCGCACTACTACTAGAAGCGAGCCAACCAAAGAAGAGCATTCAGCATTAGCATCAAGATTCAAGGGAAAGAAGAAAGGCACTTTCCAGAAAGGCTCAAGAGGAAGCCAAACACTAAAGGTACATTCAAAGGCAAGAGTATTGATACATCTAAGATTAAATGCTTTAGTTGTAATAAGTTGAGTCATTTTGCTAAAGACTATTGGTTTAGAAAGAAATTTCCAAGGAAAGGGAAATAGCATGCCTCCACTGCTGAGGATGATGAATCCAAAAGAAAACAGAAAAGTCATTCTAATGAGAAAGAAAATAGAAAAGAATATTACTTGGTTTCTGCCTTATCCAGTTCAGTTTTCACGGGGTCGAAAACTTGGTTAGTAGACAGTGGTGCATCAAAGCACATGATAGGGTACAAGGAGATCCTCCCAGATTTCAAGACAAAATCTTTTGCAGAGCAAGTTGAGCTTGGGGATGACAACTGTTACAAGATAGAGAGAGTAGGCTCTATCTCCTTCAGATTGGAATCTGGGGCTAGACTTCATGTTGATGAAGTATTATATGTTTCAGGGCTCAAGAAGAATCTACTATCAGTTGCAACCCTTGAGGACAAGGGATATTGGGTGATCTTCGAGGACAGGAAGGCACTACTGTGGGCTAAAGGTAGCCACTTAAGTACAGCATAACTCATTGGGACTCGTAGAGGAGGATTGTACGTCGTGACAAGATAGTAAGTTCAGGCATTGGCTCATGATGCGACTAGCTCCAGCGAGTTGTGGCACAGAAGACTTGGACATCTTCATTACAAAGCACTTCCAGATTTACAGAACATGGTATGTGGCATGCCCTCTATTTCTCTTAGTGAAAATGAAATTTGTAAGGGATGCATGCTAGGTAAAAATATAATGAAATGTTGGGGATGCATGGTTGTTTGTATTATGTCATTTTTATAGATGATTACTCAAGAAAATGTTGGATATATTTCCTTAAAGCTAAAAGTGACACATTTGATAAATTCAAAGAGTATAAATCCTTTATTGAAAAGCAGACAGGGAAACACATCAGAACCCTTAGAACAGACAATGGAAGAGAGTTTGAATCTCTCCAGTTTGAGGATTTCTGCAAGTCAGCAGGAATCAAGAGACAGTTGACCATGCCATATAACCCTCAGCAAAATGGAGTTGTTGGGAGGAAAAACAGGACAATTTGTGAGGCATCGAAAGCAATGATGTTTGACCAAGATCTGCCAAATTCTTTATGGGCAGAAGCTACCTTCACTGTCGTGTATATTCCAAATAGGTGTCCACATGCTATCTTGAAGGACAAGACTCCTGAAGAGGTCTTCTCATGGATCAAACCTGAAATAGGGCATCTAAGAATATTTGGGTGTCCAGTGTATATTCATGTCCCTAAGGAAAAGAGGACAAAGATGGAACCCTTAGGCAAGAAAGGCATTTTTGTGGGGTACAGTGAGAACTCCAAGGCTTACAGGATGTATGTACCAGGTCAGAGGCAGATAGAGGTAAGTAGAGATGTGACTTCCCATGAGGAAGTCGCATTCAAGAAATCCAGGGAGGTTCAACAGAAATCAGAAGCAATTCAGCCTGCTTCACCCTCTTCTGAAAATGAAGAGTCAGATGATCAAGGGAGGAACCTCATGAAGGGCCAAGTGAGGAGCCCCTAGAACCTATTGAAGAGTTAGAAAGAACTCTTGAAGGACCTCCAGCCAAAAAGAAGCCAGGGTGGCTTAAAGAAACAATGCAGGAAGCAGAAAGGATAGTTGCTCCTAAAGGAACTTTCAGGAAAAGTAAGAGGCCTCACAGGTTTGGAGGCTATGTTGCACTGAAGAGCAGCATCAATGATGTCGAACATTCTGTATTTGAAGAAGCAGATAAATTACAAGTATGGAAGAATGCCATGCTTGAGGAATACAGGTCTATTCTAAAGAACAATGTCTGGGACATTGTGACGAGGCCAAAGGACAAATCGATGATTTCTTCCAAATGGATCTATAAGATCAAACATGCAGCTAATGGGAGTGTGAAAAAGTTCAAAGCAAGATTTGTAGCTAGAGGCTTCACTCAAAAAGAAGGAATCAACTACGAAGAGACTTTTGCCCATGTAGCCAGGTATACCTCCATTCGAACTATTATTGCTTTAGCTTTCATTCTTGGTTGGAAGCTACATCAGATGGATGTAAAAACAACATTCTTGAATGGAAAGATTGAACAGGAGGTCTTTGTGGAACAACCAGATGGTTTTGTACTACATAACAAAGGCACTCATGTATGCAAGCTAAGGAAGGCCTTGTATGGTCTTAAGCAGGCTCCCAGAGTTTGGTATGACAGGATTGATGGCTTTCTTAAATGCCTGGGCTTTCAAAAAAGTGATGTTGATGCAAATTTGTACTTCAAGGTAAGAGGTAACCAACCTATTATACTAATCCTATATATTGATGATCTCTTTCTAACAAGAGATGAAGGGCTAATAGCCTGGTGTAAGAGGGATCAAACCTCAAAATTCGAGATGAAAGACTTAGGCTTGATGCATTACTTCCTAGGATTGGAAGTGTGGCAAAGACAGGGCGAGATATTTCTAGCACAAGGAAAATACACAGTGGATGTACTAAAGAG
>JZKD02S0232526.1:11286-21501 GCA_000966675.3 Picea glauca
TTTTTTTTTTTAACACAATATTTATCGTGGAACCCAATTGGGAAAACCACAAACACTTTTCTATTAACTGCAAAATTTTGTTTTACATGTCACATAGATAGAAGATGTTCCTTTTATATCAGCACCAATTGATCAGGATGCACCCACACCTTTTTTACCAGCACCAACTGGTAGGAGGCTTCGACCCCCTATTTAGTCAGCTATAACTGACAAGGAAGCACCAACTCCCCTTGTTCACCAACACCAATTGGTAGGAGGATATGAACCGCTTTTTAGTCAACTACAACTGACAAGGAATCACCTACTCCCCTGCAGAATCCAACTTTCCCTTTCTCCACCCAACTACCCTGAATTTCTGAATCTGGAAAACTTCTATATTATGTCTTCGCTGCATCTCTCTCTGCTTCTGTGATTTAATATATCTTCTGATTCATACTACATAGACACCTTCTTCTCACCACTCTATCTCGTTTATATAATCTTCAAACTGGTGTGAGATATAATGTATTGTGTCCTTTTGTTTGGACCATCACACCTCTTCATTTAACTTAACCATAATCTCTGTTAATATCGCAGAAATTGCATTCTGCTGAGGCACTTCCTTCAAACCATTTACATATGACCAACAACACAAACCACGGGCTTATCAACTTAAGCAATGTATTATCTTTTTCCTTTATTTCTCTTATTCCATATGACCATAGGCGATGACCAGGCACTAGGCCAAGCGAGTGCTTGATCACTTATCAGAATCAACGGTCACGTTTTAATCTCCCAAAGAGATGGACGACTGTAGGCACTTTGAGACTTCATCCTTCATGAATTCCAGCCTTTTTACAAATCTCTCGATGAGTTGGATGACTATCGACACTTTGGGACTTCGTCCTTCACGACTTCTAGCCTTTTTACAAATATCCCGATGAGTTGGAAAACTGTTAGCACTTCGGGACTTCGTCTTACGCGACTCAAAACCTCTTTACAAATATACCGATGAGTTGGATGACATTCGGTACTTCGGGGCTTCGAATATTCCACTTACACTATCCTTCCACTGTACTTGATCAACGGTCAAGAACGATCCCGAAGTGTCCTTTAGATTAGACGACTCATGTCCACTTCGGGACTTTGGCCTTCAGGACTTCGACCTTCTGGACTTTGGGACTTAGGTTAGTTGCTGATGGTAAAACTACCGAAGTAAAAACTCCCAATGTGGCACATATTCTTCTCCTTGATCTAATGACCATGATACTATCCTAAATGTATCTCATATTGATGGTTGAGAATGACTTCGGAATTTCGGCCTTCGGGTATTTCGATTTCTCTACTTCACAATTCTTCCGAAGTGAGATTCCCCGAAGTGTAACCTTGTCACAACTTTTAATCTGAAATGAATGTTTGTTCGTTGATCATGATCTTAGATCGAAGATTCGATCTATATACGATGCTGATTTACCTTGGTTTAAATCCAACGACTCTTATTCTTTTCTTATCTCGTCCTTCCACTTTAAAGTGATCCAACGGCTATCGAGAATTTGGGTATTCGAAATCTCATCCCTTTTACCTTTCTTATCCTATCCTTCCACTCAACTTGATCCATCGGTTGAGAAGTATCTCGAAGCAGATCAACGATCAAGGATGATTGTGGGGTCCCAACTTGCATGACGTTTAAAACTATGGTCGAGCTCCACAATGGAAAACTACTCGTTGGTAGTGGAACTGATGCCAACCGTAGATCTATTTGGCAGGTGACGATTGGAAATCTAGAATTATTGTGTGATTGGAAATAAAACATTGTTTAATTCTCCTTTCACTCTATGCAATCTATCCCTATCGTTGATCTAACACTTGCATATCAATGATCCTGATTTGATCTGATCGTTGACTAGTCCTCCAATGATCCTTCTCTTGAAATCTGACGATCTAGACTGATTGCGGGATTGGGAATAACACACTTTTTAATTCTCCCTTTTCTCTCTGCAATCTATCCCTGCCGTTGATCTAGTGCTTGCATATTCAACAGTCTTGATTTGATTTGATCATGTTTCTACAATGCACTTTCCTTTTTGAGTATCATCACGTTATCTCTTCTGAGCTTTGATATTCATTCGCTAACACTCCTAAGATTTAGTCTCTACATAACGTGCTACTGTTTGACATCAATAACAACACATTAATGACACTATGTCCAACAATATCCCCCTTTGTCATTGATGGCAACATACCAACTTCATACACAATCTCCCCCTTTGTCATTGATGGCAACATACCAACTTCATACACAATCTCCCCCTGTGATGATGCTTCACTCCACTGTAGTTACTCTCCCCCTTTGACATAAATGGAAAATGGTTGCTTCCCCTATGGTAAAGCTCTATTTGTCTGTATGCTTCTGACCAGAATCTAAACTCGGGTAAATCCTCTTGACTTTGATTGCTGTCTCCCCCTAAATTGGTGCGAATTGATGCATTGTTTTCTTAAGAGATTAGATTGGAGTAGGGATTACTCCCAATATTTGCCCGATATATTCAAATACATCTCTTCCTAAGGGTTTAGTGAAAATATCTTCCACCTATTCTTGTGTTGGAACATATTCCGATTTAATATTCTTATTTTCAGCCTGATCTCTTAGATAGTGGTATTTTATGGGAATGTGTTTTGATTTGGAGTGTTGGACAAGGTTTTTGRAGAGACTTGTAGCACTTGTATTAYCACAATAGATAGTAGTAGGTTCTTCAAATACCATTTTGATGTCTTGTAAGTTTTGTTTCATCCATTCCACTTGTGTGAAACATTCAGCTACTGCAATATACTCARMTTCAGTGTTAGACAGAGAAATTGAGGACTRTTTCTTKCTTATCCAAGCTACCAATGATTCTCCCAAAAAGAATGCTCCTCCACTTGTACTTTTTCTGTCATCTACACAACCTGCCCAATCTGCATCTGAATAGGMTTTTAAAGTGAATGAATCCTTACTAGGGTACCACAAACCAAGATCTATGGTTCCTTTCAAATACCTAAAGATTATTTTCACAGCTTGAACATGGCTCTCTTTTGGTGCTGCTTGGAATCTAGCCACCATTCCAAAAAATTGCTTGACATCAGGTCTGGAAGCCATTACATAGAGTAAAATCCCAATCATTGATCTGTAGTGTTTTGGATCTACAACTTTGGACTCATCTTTCTTGCTTAGTTTGCATCCAACTGTCATATGTGTACTAACAGGTTTGCAATCCTCTAACTGGAAACTCTTAAGCATATCTTTAACATACTTAGACTGATGGATAAAGAATTCTCTTTTGGACTGTATTATTTGTAATCCAAGAAAGAATTCAGTTCACCAAGCAAGGAAATTTCAAATTCTTGTTGCATCCTCCTGGCAAAGTCCTTACTCATTTTTTCATCATCACTGCCAAATATAATATCATCAACATATACTTCCACAATAATTATGTTATTACCAACAATTTTAAAATAAAGATTGTTGTCTGCTGATCCTCTTTTGAGTCCTTGTTTTTGTAAATAAGAATCTAGCCTTGCATACCATGCTCTGGGTGCTTGTTTTATCCCATAGAGTGTTTTCTTTAGTTTATAGATAGTCTCCTTTGTTAGTTAATTGGAATCCTTCTGGTTTCTCAATATAGACTTCCTCTTCTAAGTTTCCATTGAGAAATGCTGACTTGACATCCATTTGGTATACTTTAAATTTTCTGTAGCTGGAAAAAGCTACTACCATCCTAATTGAATCTAATCTAGCCATAGGTGAAAAGGTTTCTTCATAGTCTACTCCTTCAACCTGAGCATACCCTTTACATACCAATATGGATTTGTTCCTGATTACTTGCCCATTCTCATTCATTTTGTTTTTATACACCCATTTAGTTCCAATGAAATTTTTATTGTTTGGTCTTGGAACTAGTTCCCAAGTTTGATTTTTTTCAATTTGGTCCAATTCTTAATTCATAACATTGACCCAATTCTCATATTTACATGCCTTTTTTATTGATTTGGGCTCAATATGTGAAAAAAGTGATATTTTTGTCTGGTACAACAATTGTCTTCTTGTGTGCACTCCATCGCTTTTATTTCCAATAATCTGTTCTTCAAGATGATTATTTTGAGTCATTCTCGAGGGTGTATTTGTGTCTCTTCTTGGGGATTATTCTCTTATCTCTTCTTCTCAAATATCTTCCTTATATTCACTATTATCCATATAATCCTCTTCCCTTTCTTCTTTATTCTCTTCTACTTCTTCTTCTTGTGTACCAACTGACTCATCATCATCTTCATCATCACTGTCCAATATAGTCTCTAGATGTTTGATCCTTATCATTTTTAAATCATCCACCTTGAAATCCGCACTCTCAACAATATTATGTAATCTAAGATTGTAGCATCTGTATGATTTCTTGGTAGAAGCCCAAGAAATATACCTTCATCAGATCTAGCATCAATTTTTTCAAGATTCTCATCAAGCCTTTTGATGTAGCACTTACTTCCAAAGACCTTGAAGTATTTTACTTAAGGAGCTCTTCCAAACCATAGTTCATAAGGATTCTTATTACTATTAATCTTGAGATGACCTCTGTTCAATATGTATACTGTTGTGTTTACAACTTCCCTCCAATATCCATCAGATAATTTTGCTTCATTGAGCATATTCCTTGTAGCCTCCTGAACTGTTCTATTCCTTCTCTCAACAATCCCATTTTGCTAAGGTGTTCTGGCAACAGAGAATTGTCTTTTTATTCCATGGGTTACATAGAAGAGATCAAACTCTTTTGAGGTGAACTCACCACCATTGTCTGATATAAGAGATTTGATTTTTGTCTCTTTTTCATTTTCAACAAGGGTCTTAAAAGATTTGAATTTGTTAAGTGCTTCTGATTTTTCCTTGAGAAAACATTCCCAACCCATTCTATTAAAATCATCAAAGAACAACACAAAGTAGGACTCTCCTTGCAAAATCTTGGTGCTTGTAGGTCCATAGAGGTCGGTGTGAACAAGCTCTAAAGGTTTTGAGGTTGAGTATTCTTTTTTTTTTAACCTTATTCGACTTTTTTTCCCTAGTTGATAGTGTCTACACATAGGATTTGAGGGCTTTATGATTTTTGGAAAGTTTCTTACTACCCCAAGATTGCTGATTTTCACTAAATTGTCAAAGTTAATGTGCCCCAACCTTCTATGCCATAGCCAACTTTCATCTACTAAATTTATGTGACACTCCTCATTCAATTTTGTATTTAGTATATATACATTCTTGGGAGTTCTAGGAGCAGTACCAACCAATTTTCTCGAGTACTTTCTCCTAATATCACATTTCTAGGAATCAAAGATGTAAAAGTGCCCCTGATCACAGGTTTGGCTGACACTTAATAGGATAGGTTTCAGTTTTTCAACAAGCAACACATCCTTGGCTTTGTCTTTTCCCAAACTCACAGTGCCTTTCCCAAGTATGTTACCTGAAGTGTTGTCACCAAATGTAACTTTACCCTTTTGTTTCTTTAAGTTCAAAAACTTGTCCTTGTTTCCTGTCATATGTTTTGAGCACCCACTATCAACATACCGAAGATCTTCTTTATCTTGATATTTCAAGGCAATGAAACATTCTTCTTTTGATGTTTTTTCTTTCCAAAGCTTCTTTTTCTCTCTAATGAACTTTGGTTTTTCTAAGACTTCCATTAATCTGCAACTACTGGCCTTATGTCCATAGTTATGACATTGTAAGTATTCTATGTCCCCTTCTTGTAGAGGTGCAAAGAAGTTATAGTTTATTCTTTTAACTTGATTTACTGTATGGTTATCTTTAAGGTTATAGTTCTTAACCCTCAATTTTTTCCTTCTATATGCTCTACAATTCATATCTTTGTGTCTGAAATTAGAGCATGCAAAGAAATAACCAAAGAAAATGTAAGGATACATGTTTTGATAAAACTTCCTTAGTTTTTTCTTATATTCCTTCTTGATGGGTGGAAGTAGTCTTCTAGAGTTATGATCATTAATTGTCTTCTCTTCATCTTTATTCTTGAATGTACTGAGGAGAGCAGCTGCATAAGATCTTGAGTTAACTTGGTTTTCTTATGAAGAATAACCTATTCCATTTTTATTACTTGAATCCCTTTGTGTGGTAATAATCTTATCTAATATTTTAGAGCTATTTTCATATCTTGTTTGAATGAGTTTTGCATCAAGTTCTTTTCTTAGGTGAACTATTTCTTCCTCCATTCTTTCACAGGTTATTTGTTTTTCCTTAAGATACTTTTCCAGACTTTCTTCCATCCTATTTGCTTCTAGGATTTGGTTTTTCAGGTTGCTCGTGAGTTTCTCCATCTCTTTTTTTTTTCTATTCATGTTTTTCCTTTTGTTCAACTACAAGAATTTTCAGCTGTCTATATCTGGTTTTGTATTTTCTTAATTCATCCAAGGCACTGAGAAGTTCTTCTTCCATATTAACCTCTGCTTCATTTTCCGAGTCTTCCTCATGCTCAATTTCTTCTATTTTATTAGTTTCTTCAATACCTAGAAAAAGGACTTCATCATCATCACTGTCACTGGATTCTGATGAACTGTTGCTTTCTTCTTTTGNTTTTAAAGTGAATGAATCCTTACTAGGGTACCACAAACCAAGATCTATGGTTCCTTTCAAATACCTAAAGATTATTTTCACAGCTTGAACATGGCTCTCTTTTGGTGCTGCTTGGAATCTAGCCACCATTCCAAAAAATTGCTTGACATCAGGTCTGGAAGCCATTACATAGAGTAAAATCCCAATCATTGATCTGTAGTGTTTTGGATCTACAACTTTGGACTCATCTTTCTTGCTTAGTTTGCATCCAACTGTCATATGTGTACTAACAGGTTTGCAATCCTCTAACTGGAAACTCTTAAGCATATCTTTAACATACTTAGACTGATGGATAAAGAATTCTCTTTTGGACTGTATTATTTGTAATCCAAGAAAGAATTCAGTTCACCAAGCAAGGAAATTTCAAATTCTTGTTGCATCCTCCTGGCAAAGTCCTTACTCATTTTTTCATCATCACTGCCAAATATAATATCATCAACATATACTTCCACAATAATTATGTTATTACCAACAATTTTAAAATAAAGATTGTTGTCTGCTGATCCTCTTTTGAGTCCTTGTTTTTGTAAATAAGAATCTAGCCTTGCATACCATGCTCTGGGTGCTTGTTTTATCCCATAGAGTGTTTTCTTTAGTTTATAGATAGTCTCCTTTGTTAGTTAATTGGAATCCTTCTGGTTTCTCAATATAGACTTCCTCTTCTAAGTTTCCATTGAGAAATGCTGACTTGACATCCATTTGGTATACTTTAAATTTTCTGTAGCTGGAAAAAGCTACTACCATCCTAATTGAATCTAATCTAGCCATAGGTGAAAAGGTTTCTTCATAGTCTACTCCTTCAACCTGAGCATACCCTTTACATACCAATATGGATTTGTTCCTGATTACTTGCCCATTCTCATTCATTTTGTTTTTATACACCCATTTAGTTCCAATGAAATTTTTATTGTTTGGTCTTGGAACTAGTTCCCAAGTTTGATTTTTTTCAATTTGGTCCAATTCTTAATTCATAACATTGACCCAATTCTCATATTTACATGCCTTTTTTATTGATTTGGGCTCAATATGTGAAAAAAGTGATATTTTTGTCTGGTACAACAATTGTCTTCTTGTGTGCACTCCATCGCTTTTATTTCCAATAATCTGTTCTTCAAGATGATTATTTTGAGTCATTCTCGAGGGTGTATTTGTGTCTCTTCTTGGGGATTATTCTCTTATCTCTTCTTCTCAAATATCTTCCTTATATTCACTATTATCCATATAATCCTCTTCCCTTTCTTCTTTATTCTCTTCTACTTCTTCTTCTTGTGTACCAACTGACTCATCATCATCTTCATCATCACTGTCCAATATAGTCTCTAGATGTTTGATCCTTATCATTTTTAAATCATCCACCTTGAAATCCGCACTCTCAACAATATTATGTAATCTAAGATTGTAGCATCTGTATGATTTCTTGGTAGAAGCCCAAGAAATATACCTTCATCAGATCTAGCATCAATTTTTTCAAGATTCTCATCAAGCCTTTTGATGTAGCACTTACTTCCAAAGACCTTGAAGTATTTTACTTAAGGAGCTCTTCCAAACCATAGTTCATAAGGATTCTTATTACTATTAATCTTGAGATGACCTCTGTTCAATATGTATACTGTTGTGTTTACAACTTCCCTCCAATATCCATCAGATAATTTTGCTTCATTGAGCATATTCCTTGTAGCCTCCTGAACTGTTCTATTCCTTCTCTCAACAATCCCATTTTGCTAAGGTGTTCTGGCAACAGAGAATTGTCTTTTTATTCCATGGGTTACATAGAAGAGATCAAACTCTTTTGAGGTGAACTCACCACCATTGTCTGATATAAGAGATTTGATTTTTGTCTCTTTTTCATTTTCAACAAGGGTCTTAAAAGATTTGAATTTGTTAAGTGCTTCTGATTTTTCCTTGAGAAAACATTCCCAACCCATTCTATTAAAATCATCAAAGAACAACACAAAGTAGGACTCTCCTTGCAAAATCTTGGTGCTTGTAGGTCCATAGAGGTCGGTGTGAACAAGCTCTAAAGGTTTTGAGGTTGAGTATTCTTTTTTTTTTAACCTTATTCGACTTTTTTTCCCTAGTTGATAGTGTCTACACATAGGATTTGAGGGCTTTATGATTTTTGGAAAGTTTCTTACTACCCCAAGATTGCTGATTTTCACTAAATTGTCAAAGTTAATGTGCCCCAACCTTCTATGCCATAGCCAACTTTCATCTACTAAATTTATGTGACACTCCTCATTCAATTTTGTATTTAGTATATATACATTCTTGGGAGTTCTAGGAGCAGTACCAACCAATTTTCCCGAGTCCTTTCTCCTAATATCACATTTCTAGGAATCAAAGATGTAAAAGTGCCCCTGATCACAGGTTTGGCTGACACTTAATAGGATAGGTTTCAGTTTTTCAGCAAGCAACACATCCTTGGCTTTGTCTTTTCCCAAACTCACAGTGCCTTTCCCAAGTATGTTACCTGAAGTGTTGTCACCAAATGTAACTTTACCCTTTTGTTTCTTTAAGTTCAAAAACTTGTCTTTGTTTCCTGTCATATGTTTTGAGCACCCACTGTCAACATACCGAAGATCTTCTTTATCTTGATATTTCAAGGCAATGAGACATTCCTCTTTTGATGTTTTTTCTTTCCAAAGCTTCTTTTTCTCTCTAATGAACTTTGGTTTTTCTAAGACTTCCATTAATCTGCAACTACTGGCCTTATGTCCATAGTTATGACATTGGAAGCATTCTATGTCCCCTTCTTGTAGAGGTGCAAAGAAGTTATAGTTTATGCTTTTAACTTGATTTACTGTTTGGTTATCTTTAAGGTTATAGTTCTTAACCCTCAATTTTTTCCTTCTATATGCTCTACAATTCATATCTTTGTGTCTGAAATTAGAGCATGAAAAGAAATAACCAAAGAAAATGTAAGGATACATGTTTTGATAAAACTTCCTTGGTTTTTTCTTATATTCCTTCTTGATGGGTGGAAGTAGTCTTCTAGAGTTATGATCATTACTTGTATTCTCTTCATCTTTATTCTTGAATGTACTGAGGAGAGCAGCTGCATAAGATCTTGAGTTAACTTGGTTTTCTTATGAAGAATAACCTATTCCATTTTTATTACTTGAATCCCTTTGTGTGGTAATAATCTTATCTAATATTTTAGAGCTATTTTCATATCTTGTTTGAATGAGTTTTGCATCAAGTTCTTTTCTTAGGTGAACTATTTCTTCCTCCATTCTTTCACAGGTTATTTGTTTTTCCTTAAGATACTTTTCCAGACTTTCTTCCATCCTATTTGCTTCTAGGATTTGGTTTTTCAGGTTGCTCGTGAGTTTCTCCATCTCTTTTTTTTTTCTATTCATGTTTTTCCTTTTGTTCAACTACAAGAATTTTCAGCTGTCTATATCTGGTTTTGTATTTTCTTAATTCATCCAAGGCACTGAGAAGTTCTTCTTCCATATTAACCTATGCTTCATTTTCTGAGTCTTCCTCATGCTCAATTTCTTCTATTTTATTAGTTTCTTCAATACCTAGAAAAAGGACTTCATCATCATCACTGTCACTGGATTCTGATGAACTGTTGCTTTCTTCTTTTG
>JZKD02S0232537.1:10720-21501 GCA_000966675.3 Picea glauca
CCATTGAGGCATGCAATTTCCAAGGTACCAATTAGTTTCTAAGTCTAATTCCTGGATAATGAGTTGAAGTCGACAGGAAAAGACTCGTCACAGGAGGGCCTTAATGTATCCCCCATAAATGACACGAAATGGGTAAAAATATTTGATGTAGATCAGAGTAACCAGTAAATCAGGACTGACTCAGGGATGGCCAACACAATAGAAGGCTTAAGGACTGCGTAAATGGCCGACGCAAAAGAAGGCTTTCCGAGTTGAAATTCGCTTTGAATATATTGACGACACGAAAACTGTCTTGGAAATATTGACTCAAAAACATGGATCACAGACCAACAGGTAATCTTATAAGGAGTATGATCAAGAGACGAGTGGATTTTCCAACCTAGACACAAGGTGAGTGAGAGGGCGTCATGTTCAAAAGCGACTCTTCCATGGAATACAGGTTTAGACACATTTCTTTCCCAAATTTTCCCCTGCCATTTCTGGTGAGTACCTCTTTATTTTTACACAAGCTTGAGGAGGATAACATATGCTTGAACTGTAAGCTCATCCTTCAGATGAGTCCCTCAAAGTATGTTTAACGAACCCTAGGAAGGAGTGGTTCGATCCCACATGGGCCTTTCAATGTTTGTTTTATGAGTCCAAAGAAAGAAAACTTAGGGGTTTTTCATGTTTATAGAGTCGAAAAAACACTTAAAGAGAAATCTCTTGGTTGATTTTTCGTAAAGTAGTCTGATGAGACCGAAAAAGAGATAAACTATCACTCAACAAATGTTCTCTTCAAATACTGTAACGAGCGTGAAAAGAACAAGATCGCTCGGCAATCTTTTCATGTTAAGAGAGTCTAAAAAGAGCTTAAAGGGAACTCCAGTGGGTTCCTTTTCGTATAAATTTTACGAGTCTGAAAAAGTGATAAAAGTATACTCAGTTACATTCTCATGTATTTACAAGCATGAGAAAGAACAAATACTAAGCTCGGGACTGTTTTCATTTTTACGCAAGCTTTAAAATAAAACAAAACTATTCTTGGGATAGATTTTATTTTTTCACAAGCTAAAAACTAAACAAAACTATGCTTGGACCTGGTTTCATCCTTACACAAGCTTGAAATAGCGGAAAACTATGCTTGAGGTAGGTGGTTTCATTTTTACAGAAGCTTGAACCAAAGTAAAAACTATGCTTGAACTTCCCAACGCATTATCCATGAATTCGCATGGTTGGTACTTAGCCCCTAGCTTAAGAAGCTAGCGGCTCAACTTCAACATCAATTTCAAAGGTTGAGGAAAATGCCCCCCAAGTTTCATTTCATCCAACTGCAAAGGAGAATGAAATGAATCTTCAAATACTAGATGAAGGACTTGACTCAAATAGAGAGGGGAAAAACTATTTCATTTTTTAATGAGCGTGACACAGAAACAAGAACTATGCTCATAACCTTTGTTTCATTTTTTAACGAGGTTTCCACAGAGACAAAAAAACTATCCTCATAAGTGGTTTCATTTTTTAATGAGCTTGAAATTAGAAAACTATGCTCAAGTCTGGTTTCATTTTTTAACGAGCTTGAAATCAGAAAATCATGCTCATATACCTTTATTTCATTTTTTAACGACGTTGTCTCAGAGACGCAAAAACTATCCTTAGAGTCTCTCTTCCTGATCATGGATTCCAAGAGGACGATGCTCAGGAATGACACCATGTCAAGGGAAAAAACTCGGTCATGGCTTCCAAGAGGTCTTCACTGGAAGGAAGAAACACACTCTGGAAGGACACCATGTCAAGGGTCATGACAAGAGTAAAGAGATCAGGCTATAACAACCCTATCAAAGAGATCAACAAGTCAACTACTGGATCTAATTCATCAGAAGTTGAAGCCATGGGAAACAACACCACATAATTAACATGTGGTGGGGGAGATACTGTCTGCATATAAGAACCATTCAGGGAGGCAATCCAGGCGGGGTCAACGAATGAAAGTTGATCAACTGTCACAACTCGTCCATTGTGAGGGAAATATATCACATGAAAAAGAGTAGACACAATAGATTTCATGGAATAGACATAATCCCTCCCAAGGAGTAAAGAGAAATCCAAGGGGTCTTGGCCTACCATGACATCAATAAAGACCGTTTTCCCTCCCAAAGTTATAGGAAACTGAGGAAGGGTCCCTAAAGGTTGCCTAGTTCTTCTGTTAAAAGCTAACAAATTCTGCGTAACGGACACAAGATGAGGAAAACCCAAATCTTTCCAAGCAAAAGATGACAAAATGCTAACGAATGCACCTTCATCTATCAGTGTCTAAGGAACGTCGCAACCACAAACCTGTACTGTAATCTAGAAAGGAATGTGAGAGGGAAGATGAGGTCCAATTAGCACACCCCAATCAAAATGGATGGCCTCATTACTTGGAGGGGGTTCCACGAGAGAAGGAGGAATACCCACCGACATGGTAGATTCTATATCAACAAGAAAAACATGGGTAGTATCAGGTTTACTCTCTAGTGGGAGAGTAAGATCGACCGATAGAGAGATCAGATCAACCACTTGGGTTTCATTCTCCAAGGGGAGAGTGGGGTCGACAGGTGGAAACTGATGAACTTCTTGGGTTTCACTCTCTAACATGAGAGTGGGATCAACCGAGGATGTTACTATATTGACCACTTGATCAACCGGACTGACAGATGGGGGAACCAGATTGATCATTCCATCAACTACAGGTGGGTTGAGAGAAATCCTGCGATAAGCAACTGGAAGTTGAGGCTGTGAACTAGTCATGTCTTCTAGGAATTTCAAGGCTTCTTCCATATGATGGAAACGATGAGTTAGATGACGCCCTTTGCATAACATACATGGGAAGTTGGCTCTACTTTTATTCTTCCCAACTATATTGTGACTAATCGACGGGAAGTCATCAACATGTTGTTCAGAGGCTAACGACATGGGTTGGTGAGGATATGTATATCATGCTTCTATAACCTTGGATAGACCAGGGAAATCCTTAAGAAGATGGCTACCCTTACAAAGCCTGCAAGGGTACTTGGGATTACAGGTTGTTTGGGTGATCTTGACATCATCAACACTCCCATCATGATCAATAGTAACTAGTTGTTTTCCAACATGTCCGGTAGCGGTTGGAAGTTTGGATCCTTTAGTGTTTTTCTTCTTCTTATTCTTCCTTTTATTCTTCTCTTTATTCACCGAGTTACTAGCTTGAGAGATTTCACTCGGCGAAGAATATGAAATGGAAGAAGACCTTGCAAGTGAAGAAGGTGAAGAAGACCTTACTGGTGAAGAAGGTGAAGGATCAACATGAGTTTGATGCTCTTGGGGGAAAGTTCTTGTGACTAAAGCACTAACTGCATTCGGGATTACCTGAGTGGAAAACAACCATACTGGTAATCCAATTGTGAGACTTGGAGGGCTCAAAGTAGAAATATGAGGAGGACTAATGTTTCCGTAAGAAGGAAAAACAAAAGGTTCCTCTAGAAAAGGAGTTCCTTCATTGGTCATTCTAGGAATTGATGCCATAAAAATAAAGATACAATATAGATTCCACTAGGGAAAACAAACAACAGACATTAAAAATCTGGTAAGAAAACAAGAAAACAAAACCTTCTCACAATGAGAACACTAGTTGGTGGTGAAATCCAACATCGCGGGAACAAAGTAAGAAGGGGCTAAGATAGAGTGGGTGGAAAAGTTACATTGATGACCTACTTAACAAACTTACGCCTTGGTGCAAGCTCCCACACATAATCATGGGTATACCCTCCAAAGAGCACGAGTGAGTTTGGCCAACGTCGATTCCAGGTACCGTGAAGACTTGCCCCTCCACATTCACCTCGTGTAAAGAACCTAGAGAGATAGGCCACTAAGGTTACCAATTACTACAATGAATACCTGGGGAAATAGTCGACGGTCTGATCCACGCGGAAAGGTAGGGTATCTATCCCAAAATCAACTAAAAAGGCTTCCACTCATAATTGTCGGTATACCTTCAAGCAACCCCCATAATACGCGTAATCTCTACACCAAGATCAACAAAGCAGGGTGAGAAACTCTACCAGTCTTAATATGACCTTGTGATTGACCCTTGTGTGAGAAGGGCTTCCCAGGGTAAAATGTAGTAAGTAGATTTAACTCTCCCTGTCACAAGATACTATGTTTGTTTGCAGCTTTGGAAAGTTATTTTTCACACCTATTCAAAATCCCTTTAACTAATCTAATGTAGGTTCGCTACCGGAAAATATAAAAATGTCTAATAAATTTTTATAAGCGCTTTATTTTTAAGGTTGTTGTTACTCAAAAGGAAAATGGCATGGACAATATGGTGTTTTGACTGACTTGAAAGTTATGCAAAGAGATGAATATGCAATCTTTTCATTTCGATGAAATCTATGCTACGAGAAGGAGAAAACATTTATCATTCCCATATGCACAATGCCCCAAAAGCTCCAAATCTATCCTTATTCATGAGATCTCCTCTCCTTTTATAAGTTGAAGAGGGTAAGGTGAGGAGGTTAGGATGATCCCACTAAATCATGAAAGCGAGTAATATCCAAACCATTCAGATTCCACCTCACCATGGATGTTTCTCCTTCTAGAAGCATTGATAATATGCTTGTTTTTCCATGTATGATCATTTTCGCACCCTACCTATATAGCAACCTGCGAACACTTCGCAACCTAGCTATGGTACAGCGTGCGAAAATTGGGCATTTTTGCACCCTGCCTATATAGAAACCTACAAACATCCTCTTTTATAAGGTTTTTACAAAGGATAATGCAACTTCTTTTCTTAGGAAAAGTTCTTCTCCCTTCTTTCTTCAGGAACTCAGGCCATTGACCCCTTTGAAGGAAACAGATAGGTTTACATCATTAACAGTCATAGGGATGATGAAAATAATGTGTAACAAGTTGTCAAACTCCTGTAACATGACTTGCAGATTCAAAGGAATCTCATCTCTTCAAAAAGACCTTCCTACTCTTTAACAAATGTCACATCTTTGGAAAAACTCTTTAGCATCCTTGTGGAAGGTAGGCCACCATATCCCTGCACATAAGATCTTATGTGTTGTCACCTTTCCTCCATAATGACCTCCTACAATTCCATCTTGCACCTCTGCTAGGATCATTGGTCTTTCATGTTCTATCACACATCTTTGCATTATCCCATATACACCTAACTTATATAAGTTTCCTACGATCAACTTATAATCCATTAGTTTCACCACTCGCTGCCTCTTCTATGCTACAGTTATTATGAGGAAAATCTCTCTATGTCATGGGGTAAACCACAATAGACGGAATGACTACATAAATCAACTCTAATCCAAAGTATGTTATATAAATTAAAATGCTAACAAGACAAGATCAAGATCTTACCTCGTCTAGACATTCGATAAAGACCATCGTTGAGCACACAACTCAAAGATTTATACCTGCAACTTGTCCTCAACAACCAAGATGCACAAGCATATGCTGATAATATATAATGTTAGAACATAAAATAGAATAATCCATTAACATACATGAAAAATATGCCCATGGAATAATAATTCAAATATTTGCAAAATATCAATTAGACAAGAAAAACTTTCAATTAAAAATGATCAATAGAAGTGTACAAGTGACAAACTTTCATGTCGGCACATATCAGAACTGAGAAACGAAGTCCCTTCCATCTGTGCATCCACCACTTCAATCCTCCACCAAAGGAAATCTCATATAAAGGAGACAATGAGGTTCTCCATCAAAGTATGAAGATATTGGGGGTTGAACAATGAGTTTAGACTTTAAAGGATAAAGGGATACTGACTCAATGTGAAGTGAAAATTTATCCAAACTATCTTTTCTCTAAAACTTTGAATTCTCTCCTCCTCCACAGATGGATATGGCTCAATTTATGGCCTTCAAATGGAATTGAAGGGCCGATTCAGAACATTTCCAGTATATGGAAGTTCAAGGATCATGGATCTCATAACGTGACATGGAAACCTGACACAATTTTTAATTTGAGAACCAAATGCAATGTACACAGGTTTTAGTGGTGCAACCTACGTATATGCATGATGTCTAACTAGTAGGGTGCGTATATGTTAAAAAACATGATTTTTTGGCTTTGGAAGGTACAACAATGGACTTCAAGTATGCATAGGTAAATGGAAAGTCCATCCAAGAAAGTTGCATGGGGTGAGGAAAAATTTTCTATAACAGATGCCCCCTAATGTCTGAGGTTAGAGGATTATCTGTGATGACCAAAATACATTATAATTCCCAGAAGTGGAGTAATGGAGACTCAACTAAAAGAGCTAGTTTCTTAAGAGAATACTACAATCCATAATGAGTTTGTACACATGGTTTCCAATTTGAATTACACTGCATATCCATGTGGAAATATACCAAATAGTTATTCATGTCCATGAATAGGAAATAAAAAGTAGATACATGCCATCGACTATCATAGTCATGAAAAATCTCCAGTGGAAACCAGTCTCAAAATCAATCTAAATATATATGTATACAATGGAGTACAATCCAATATCCCATGATCACTAAAGTCATATAGGTACTGGTCCAGTGAAAGAAAACAACATAATAGATATTCTGCTAGTGTAAGCTTAATGTCTTCTACACTATCCGCCAAAGGTGAAAGTCTACATTATGTGAATACAAGATTTGATGTCGAACACAATGAGACTTTGTTTGATTACCAGTCATTGAGGTAAATTGTTAACAAATGAGACAGCCTACCGATAATGAAAGTAGGTATCAAGGAACCAAGCACATTCTTACAAGTGTGAATAAAGGTGTTGAGGTTGAACACTTGAAGAATCCATCGATTAGGGGACATTGATGTATTCCCAACTGTCTATGGTGGGAGAACCTGTCACTAATGACTACAAGCCTCTAGGTACTCATAGGAATCTAGGTCTCATTTCCAAAATAGATGAGTTGAAGTCGATGGAAGGAGACTTGCTGAAATGAGAGAATTAAGGAATCTCTCATCAATCTGCATGAGGTACAAATAAATATCTTTATGATTTGGAGGAACCTGGAAGAAGAGGATGTTCACGAACCAATGCCCTGTTTGTCCTTCACATGCACCAGATACATGTAGTGCATGAAAAATCCCCTCTGAATAGCATCCAATAAGGAATATTGTCGACAAAGGAGAGGATACCACCAATAAGGATAATGGCATCCAAGACACTGCATGAATCCCCATGTGTGAATATATTTATTACCGTTAAACACAAGGGAAACCCCCCAGTCAACGAGCAATGAGGAGATGTCGATTGTTGGGTTCAAGGTTACCTACCCATAATGAAAGTGGGACCAGGGTGCATGGTAGGACTACAAATTCATCTAATTCTGAAACAAATTGATGGTATGGTCGACATGAAAAGTCAAGAGTTCTAAGAAATGGTTGACACATGTTTATAGACTTCCTTTGAACAAGAGCATGAGACATATGGAGGACTTCAACAACATAGAATTGATGTTGAAACTTTTTTATGCAAGAGACATCAATCCAACTCTCCAAAGGGACTAGAAGAATGACCAGTCAAAGGATTAAACTCTAAGTAAAGAGCTCAGCTTCCTAAGATCATGCTAAACCCAAATTTTGGATGAAAATGGACTCAAATGTTTGTGCTATATTCAAAGCAGACACGAATACTACTAATATTAGATAATATTATTTTCCCTCTCATCTTTGTTTTTTCATAAGAAAATGAATGTTATGATACAAGAGAGGAAATGAGTGTCATGAGTAAGAAAATAGCTCCAAACAGTGGAACATACCTATGCTCAATGCAAGGAAATACATGCAGGGCATAGACACTCGTGGGAATGTTTCCTCTTAGGGTACATGGTGTCAAGTTGCAAAGGATATAAACAAGGATCTTCTTAGCTAGTGATGCAATTGATGAAGTAAGAGGCTTATAACGATAAAATGAGAATCGATAATAGGCTCAATACTGCAAGCAAAATAATGAGATGTAATTACAAATTAAATCCAAAGAATGTCCTTTTTCGTAGATTTAGTTTCCTAGGCCCGAAAAAGTATAAAACAATACTCAGGAGAACTCTTCTAGCCAATGTTGACTAGAGTGTTCCTTTTTC
Organism: Picea glauca; assembly: GCA_000966675.3. Taxonomy (NCBI): domain Eukaryota; kingdom Viridiplantae; phylum Streptophyta; class Pinopsida; order Pinales; family Pinaceae; genus Picea; species Picea glauca. Next base: position 18,842 of record JZKD02S0232537.1, read on the forward strand.
AAAATTACTATAGTTGGTCTGAAAAAGGGTTAAACTTACACCAAATAGACATCCTTTCAAATCCATTTAACGAGTGTGAAAGAGACAATTTCACTCGACAATATTTTTTCTTTTGAGAGAGTCAGAAAAGAGATTAAACAAGACTCGAGGGGAGTCCCATAGGTACAGGTAAGAATGCTTGTTAGTACGAATATGGGGTTCGAATGAAAATTCATATTGGAATTATAAGGGACTCATGGTCCTATGTAATAACTTCTACATGGGCACCAAATCGCACAAAGGTTCTAACTAGGGAACCAATGTTTGGTAAGCCTCTACCACTTAATAACGACACTTCTAGTAATAGTAATAAGGTTTTGTATCGCTAATAAATGGTTTCATACCTAATGAATACGGATCATAGTCATAGGATAATGCAAATGTGAAAAATGGAGTGAAAATATATCCTATATGATAGTGACATAAAATACCTGTCAAAGGCATGAACGAGGATATGACCCTAGAAACCACAAAAATTCCTAGAAAAAACCACCAAAACCAAATCTTTCCACTGCACTGTTAGTCCACTAGGTAAAAAAATTAGCATAAAATATATAAAGTGGATAAAAAATTTCTACTAATTGTAAAAACCAATCCCCTGGAAAAAAGTAAACCAAAGACTCCGTTGAAATCTTCCAACCAAGGGAAAACTTGATAAGCAGGTTGATGGAACAAGGGAAAAGATGTATATACACTAAGATAAACTAGTATACAAAGAGTCATGCCCAATATTGAGGGATCAAGCATAATATATTTTCAAGTAGAGCCCATTTCTATACTCATCCAACATATTCCCTTCATAATCCTCCAATTCATAGGCTCCTTTTTCTAAAACACATCACACAATATAAGGACTGTGCCACATGGGATTGAACTTTCCTTCCCCCAATGGTTCTTTGGATTGGTTTATACATTCTCAATTTTTCCATGAATTTGAGAGATGTCGATCGATACGGTAGGAGATATATTTTCCATGTTTCCTTCAGCATAAACACCATGCATATCCAGTGGAACCACAATGTGACCGACCATCTCACTCAAGGTAGATATAAATTCATCCTATTCGATCCTAACAATATATGGGAGAAAATAAGAGCAATGATGCATATCATCCTAAGGCTTATCGGGACCATTATTGGCCTCTAAGATGGCTTCATTTGAAGGTAAAGTATCTACGAGGCAATCGTGTGAACAAGACAATGAGGTGGCCCATAGGGGCTCTAGAATGATATCCTCCTCATCCGTCCACAAGGAGAAAGGATTCAGGTGAGTAATAGAGTTAATAACAACCTAATACGCTACCTTTTCCACTAACAGTGGAATTTCCATCCAAATATGTGATTGACCTTCGCAGGACATAATCGGGGAAGGTAGGGTCCAAATATCATTGAAATACAAAGTACGGAAAGGAACAAACGTCATCGACAAAGCGCCTATTGGACATGGAATAAATGTGATGGCTTGGTGCCACGGAATCAACGGTACTCATGAGAGGGGAATACATTTTGACACCAATATCCTCATTTTCTGGTTGAGAATTGTCGATCATTGGGATTGAAGGTCCAACTGTTGGATTAGGGCTAGAATGCACAAACAATAATTGATCAATCATCACTATTTTCCCATCGTGAGGAAAACATAAAGTGAGGAAAATAGACGAAATGAATGTGGTCATGGCATAAGTCCAATTACACCCTAGTAGTAAATTATAGTCAAGGTTCACATCAACCACCTCCACATCCACCTCCACTATCTTTCCACCTAATTGGACAGAAAAAGAAGGAAGAATTTTGTGGGGTCGGAATGAATGACCATCAAATGAGGCAAGATAGTCATATATTGAGAGAGAGTTGGAGAGACAATGGATTTCCAAAAGGTTAGGGACATCATGCACGTTGTAGTACATTCATCAATTACAGTGTGTTTGATGGTATACTTTGTGTACTCCACATGGATTTGAAAGGCCACGTGGTAAGGAAAGCGAATCTTAACATCTGGGATGTAAAACTTAATAACCTTTGAGCCACATGGGTCTATAGCTCCTAAAGAAGACAACAAGGCATTCCTCTATGAAGGACACATCTAGAGCACTTCGAAAGTCGACATTGCTCAAGGGGTTTGACCTAGATCTTTGACAATTGAATAGTTTTGGGCAGCTCTGACATTAGGATTGTGGGAAGAGCGTTTTAGTACTCCTTTCAGAATACGAGGTGGAGGCTCTAGATTTTTTATATGAAAAGGCGTTTTTGGGGGAGGGGGAGACTCTAGACCTATAAAAGTCTGTGAAGAACCATAATCATGAGATCGAGTTGCTACATCAATCTGAGACTAGACCATATTAAGACATAGACGGTCACCTTCATGTGTCGAGGGGTTTTGATTCTCATTTGATGCATTTCCAGTGTTGGAGGACCCTGAATCCATGTGTTGATTATGTGGAAATAGATTGGTCAGCACAACGGGCATTTGAAATAAGAGCCTCGAGGCTTCCTCAAGTTTGGGGCATAGGTGGGTAAGGTGATCATATTTACAAAATTTACAAGGAAACTTCATCTTTCGTTTCTCTTTCTTGCTCTCACCAGCATCATTATTCTATCTATCATTGTTAGTGTTGTCCTTGG
>JZKD02S0232548.1:0-10026 GCA_000966675.3 Picea glauca
ATCCTTCGGGAGGTGTTACTATTTAAAGTCAAGAGTAGTGGCGGTTTATCCCCAGGGCCCAGTTTTGCGGATTCTAAAGTTGGCGGGTGGTTAAGCTTGGAAGTAGTGCTAAATAAAGCAGGTGCGCCCAGATCGCAGACTGTGTCCAGATCAATGAACATGCTGCATTGCAGGGATGCAACTTGCTTGATCGATAAAATTATTGAGTAGTTCCGCAATGGAAACCATGGTTTGGTGAAAGTGATACATGGAAAAAGGCGGTGGATTGCGGGCCCAAAAGTGATGTGTGTTCAAACCACTTTTGACGGCCCCACTATCACGTGCTCATATAGTTTCCAATCTGAGAGCAGTGCATGGCTGCCCCCTAGGCACTAAGCCTCATCCCGATCTCGAGGGTGTAGTTAATAAATGAAAGCACTGGTAGTTGAAACCTCGACTCGTTCAATAATTGGAAGGCATCAAAGGTCTAGCCGTGGGGACTGAACCGTCAACCCGTGGTATCCTTGTGGACAAATTTCCCTGCAAAAACCATGATGATCTGAGATCATGTCTAACAGAGGGATACTTGCACAGTCTAACAAAAGACTGCTCAGATGCAATGCTTTGAATATAGTGACCATATCACACTCTTGATAGTCAGGGACTGTTCTGAGTATAAATAAGTAGTTTTGATATTTTTTTAAGGTCGTCAACTGGTTGAGAAGGGATCCCTATTTTGTAATGTTTTGATGCTAGAACTGTTCTCTGGTTATGTATCAAATTTGAGACTTTCATGTTAATATAAGTCAACTTCTTTTCATCTCTCTATAAGAATTGTGCTAAAACACTTGGGCATAGAGGATCCAGTCGAGGGTTGTTATGCTGTTGTAATGTAGGTTTGACTACAGTGGTATCGTGACCAGTTTTAGTCAACTCCCTTGTTATATTCTCCCTCTTACACTGAATGGATCGATCATGGAGGATCCAATCACATTTTCATAGCTGCATTGTGATGTAGGTTTGATCATTGTGTTGTTGTGACTGTGTTGTTTGGACATATTTCAGTGTCTGAAGCTTGTGCTCAAGAATTATCTTGAGTCTAAGTTTTTCTTCTCCAAGCTACTTGAAAGCCTGATGGTCATAGTAGTCTTGTTCACCTTTCTCACTAATTCTTCCCTCTGCTCACACTTAAACTCAATTCATTGATTGAAGTTAATGTGGCCCTCACTTCCCTGTGCATTTCTTGTCTAGTTTCATGTTGAACATCATTCATATATAGAGTTTTTCTCATTGACCTCCACTCATATAAAACCAACATCCACCAAAAACTCTAATGGGTACTAGGTTTATCCTCCTGCAATCTGAGGGTGACTCTCAGTGCTAATAGTAGTAAAAATGGATTTAATGACCAAGATGCCCAGAAAAAACAAGCAACATGATTCTATCATGGTAGTGGTGGAAAATATTACTAAAGCTACCCATTTCATTCTAGTGAAGCTCACTCATAAGGAAACTAATGTTGTTGATATTTATATGAGGGAAGTAGCTCAATTTCATGGTATACCCAATACAATTGTGTCTAACAGAGACCCAAATTTTACCTCAAAGTTCTGGAGAGGTGTTGGGTACAGGCCCATTTTAGGGAAAAGGCATGACATGGAGGAAATATAGTTGGAAGAAAAGCATGTGAGTCATGCATGCAAGAAGAAGGGAAAGAAAGAAAACTGGCAGAAAAAGTAGCGGACGAAAACATGCATGCAGAGGAGAAAAGCGCACAAGGCCAACATGCAAAAAGACCTAACTAGGTTAGGGTTTTGGTAAGAGAATGTAACGATTGATGAGCCAAGAATAGATATAAATAGACACCTAGGAGGTCTAGGGGGGTTCAATGTCTTTTATGGTTGTTATGAGTTACTCGTGTGAGATAGAGTAACATGTTTGTAACACAAATATGATCTGATACCTTGTTGTAATATGTTGAGTTATGGGAGGGAAAAGTGACTAAACCTTGAGGGTTAGATAGTAGGTTGAGGATCCTAGTGCGATCTAGTCAGCCTTGTAAAGGTCGTGGAGTTTGTTTTGTGAATGTATGAATGAAATTGTAGTGCGCACAATGCCATATCTGACATAACCATAATAAAAGAGCTTGAGAGCCAAATATTTGTGGATGTAGCCCAGGAGGGGGTGAACCAAGGTTAATCATATGTTATGTGGAATGCTTATTTTTTATGTTTTTACTATCAATGATTAGATCTTAGATGAATGTATTGATGAAGTAGTTAGATCTGTTGATTTACATGCATGAATAAAGAATAAAAGACTAACGAAGATAGATGAAAGACAATAAATTGATTTAATAGCTAGATATAGCTCTTAGCATGAAACTAACAGATCCCCATTTAATCGTGGACTGCAAGCACTTGATTATTGTAGTCACCCATTAAGACTATCTCCGGTAAGACTACAAAGTGCACTCTATGCATTGTGTTGCCTTTTGGTTTACTAGGAGGGCCGATAGTTTTAGAGGCTTTGTTGGAACCCCAGTAGAATTGAACCTCAGTCAAGTATGTTAAGGGTATAACTCGGATAAGAAACCAACAAATGGTTTTGTTTCTGGTTGGAACAACATAGGATTGAGTGGATGGGATCTATTGAATATTTGTTAAAAGAATGTAAGATATGGGGAAGGTGGGTCAAAATAATATCGAATCAGACAACAAGAAGGCGAGAAGAATGTGCCACTAGAAGGGGATGTTGAGACCATGGAATCCCACAAAAGAAAATATTGAAAGATGGATAAAGACAAAGGAACTAGAGTTTGCATAGAAAGATAACAAAAACCCTAGAGTAACACTGCACAAATACCTTGAGAAGTATGTGTTTACTGATCTACATGAAGTATTTTTTTTGTGATTTTCCACACTTATTGCAGGAATAAATATTGAGGTTGAAGGATAACCACGCAATGAATCCGATCCGATAGTTAGACTAGACCTCAGATCAGATCATGCAATTAGAGTAGGTGAATAACAAATTCACCCGTGTAATAGATTTTTGGCTCGACAGTATTGTAGCAGGCTTTATAACAGAATTTGCATTAGATACCACGAAGCCGTACAATGAAACAGAGTAAGAGTTTCTACTAGGTCCTCGCAGAAGGTACATTAGATTGATGTATACTTATATTAAGATATTTCTCTATACAAAAGGTGTAATGAAAATGGAATCAAACAACTAAATTTCCCCGCGTGCATGGGGGAAGGGGGGAAGCATTGACAGAAAAAGGAGAAATGGAAGGAGAAATGGATAAAGGAAAGAAGAAGGAAGACTTGGACCCAATCATGATGGATGATGACTAGGTCAAGCAGATCATGGTGACAACAGGAAATACGTGCAGTGGAGTACCCTACCAATACAAGGTGTACACCAAGAAGAGAGCCATAGTTGCGAGGGAAGGCTTGGAAACTGATGAAGAGGAGGTAGAGGATCTCTGGGATGTGGAGAATATTGATGAAATCCTTTGTGAAACATATGAGATGAAGACAATGTTAATATTATGGTATCTTCGGGAGGTATGAACCTCTATTGTGACCTATGATGAGACTAGAATCCTCCGTAAGGAAGCAAAGAATTGAAGGAAACACTAGACAAGTTGTCGGCCAAAAAAATATATTTAAATTGAATTTATTGATGCCCAGAAGGAGAATTTGGCCCTAGTTAGTCTAGCCAGTCCACTATAAATAGAGGGTGCTAGTTTCATTATTTCACATCTCAACAGTTGCAGTGAGAGATAAATCTACACAAGCAGTTGCAAGCAGCAACAGTTTTGTGCGCAAGTTTCTGGGAGAGCTGNGTTGAAACCTCGACTCGTTCAATAATTGGAAGGCATCAAAGGTCTAGCCGTGGGGACTGAACCGTCAACCCGTGGTATCCTTGTGGACAAATTTCCCTGCAAAAACCATGATGATATGAGATCATGTCTAACAGAGGGATACTTGCACAGTCTAACAAAAGACTGCTCAGATGCAATGCTTTGAATATAGTGACCATATCACACTCTTGATAGTCGGGGATTGTTCTGAGTATAAATAAGTAGTTTTGATATTTTTTTAAGGTCGTCAACTGGTTGAGAAGGGATCCCTATTTTGTAATGTTTTGATGCCAGAACTTTTCTCTGGTTATGTATCAAATTTGAGACTTTCATGTTAATATAAGTCAACTTATTTTCATCTCTCTATAAGAATTGTGCTAAAACACTTGGGCATAGAGGATCCAGTCGAGGGTTGTTATGTTGTTGTAATGTAGGTTTGACTACAGTGGTATCGTGACCAGTTTTAGTCAACTCCCTTGTTATCTTTCTCCCTCTTACACTGAATGGATTGGTCATGGAGGATCCAATCACATTTTCGTAGCTGCATTGTGATGTAGTTTTGATCATTGTGTTGTTGTGACTGTGTTGTTTGGACATATTTCAGTGTCTGAAGCTTGTGCTCAAGAATTATCTTGAGTCTAAGTTTTTCTTCTCCAAGATACTTGAAAGCCTGATGGTCATAGTAGTCTTGTTCACCATTCTCACTAAGTCTTCCCTCTGCTCACACTTAAACTCAATTCACTGATTGAAGTTAATGTGGCCCTCACTTCCCTGTGCATTTCTTGTCTAGTTTCATGTTGAACATCATTCATATATAGAGTTTTTCCCATTGACCTCCACTCATATAAAACCAACATCCACCAAAAAATCTAATGGGTACTGGGTTTATCTTCCTGCAATCTGAGGGTGACTCTCAGTGCTAATAGTAGTAAAAATGGATTTAATGACCAAGATGCCCAGAAAAAACAAGCAACATGATTCTATCATGGTAGTGGTGGAAAATATTACTAAAGCTACCCATTTCATTCTAGTGAAGCTCACTCATAAGGAAACTAATGTTGTTGATATTTATATGAGGGAAGTAGCTCAATTTCATGGTATACCCAATACAATTGTGTCTAACAGAGACCCAAATTTTACCTCAAAGTTCTGGAGAGGTGTTGGGTACAGGCCCATTTTAGGGAAAAGGCATGACATGGAGGAAATATAGTTGGAAGAAAAGCATGTGAGTCATGCATGCAAGAAGAAGGGAAAGAAAGAAAACTGGCAGAAAAAGTAGCGGACGAAAACATGCATGCAGAGGAGAAAAGCGCACAAGGCCAACATGCAAAAAGACCTAACTAGGTTAGGGTTTTGGTAAGAGAATGTAACGATTGATGAGCCAAGAATAGATATAAATAGACACCTAGGAGGTCTAGGGGGGTTCAATGTCTTTTATGGTTGTTATGAGTTACTCGTGTGAGATAGAGTAACATGTTTGTAACACAAATATGATCTGATACCTTGTTGTAATATGTTGAGTTATGGGAGGGAAAAGTGACTAAACCTTGAGGGTTAGATAGTAGGTTGAGGATCCTAGTGCGATCTAGTCAGCCTTGTAAAGGTCGTGGAGTTTGTTTTGTGAATGTATGAATGAAATTGTAGTGCGCACAATGCCATATCTGACATAACCATAATAAAAGAGCTTGAGAGCCAAATATTTGTGGATGTAGCCCAGGAGGGGGTGAACCAAGGTTAATCATATGTTATGTGGAATGCTTATTTTTTATGTTTTTACTATCAATGATTAGATCTTAGATGAATGTATTGATGAAGTAGTTAGATCTGTTGATTTACATGCATGAATAAAGAATAAAAGACTAACGAAGATAGATGAAAGACAATAAATTGATTTAATAGCTAGATATAGCTCTTAGCATGAAACTAACAGATCCCCATTTAATCGTGGACTGCAAGCACTTGATTATTGTAGTCACCCATTAAGACTATCTCCGGTAAGACTACAAAGTGCACTCTATGCATTGTGTTGCCTTTTGGTTTACTAGGAGGGCCGATAGTTTTAGAGGCTTTGTTGGAACCCCAGTAGAATTGAACCTCAGTCAAGTATGTTAAGGGTATAACTCGGATAAGAAACCAACAAATGGTTTTGTTTCTGGTTGGAACAACATAGGATTGAGTGGATGGGATCTATTGAATATTTGTTAAAAGAATGTAAGATATGGGGAAGGTGGGTCAAAATAATATCGAATCAGACAACAAGAAGGCGAGAAGAATGTGCCACTAGAAGGGGATGTTGAGACCATGGAATCCCACAAAAGAAAATATTGAAAGATGGATAAAGACAAAGGAACTAGAGTTTGCATAGAAAGATAACAAAAACCCTAGAGTAACACTGCACAAATACCTTGAGAAGTATGTGTTTACTGATCTACATGAAGTATTTTTTTTGTGATTTTCCACACTTATTGCAGGAATAAATATTGAGGTTGAAGGATAACCACGCAATGAATCCGATCCGATAGTTAGACTAGACCTCAGATCAGATCATGCAATTAGAGTAGGTGAATAACAAATTCACCCGTGTAATAGATTTTTGGCTCGACAGTATTGTAGCAGGCTTTATAACAGAATTTGCATTAGATACCACGAAGCCGTACAATGAAACAGAGTAAGAGTTTCTACTAGGTCCTCGCAGAAGGTACATTAGATTGATGTATACTTATATTAAGATATTTCTCTATACAAAAGGTGTAATGAAAATGGAATCAAACAACTAAATTTCCCCGCGTGCATGGGGGAAGGGGGGAAGCATTGACAGAAAAAGGAGAAATGGAAGGAGAAATGGATAAAGGAAAGAAGAAGGAAGACTTGGACCCAATCATGATGGATGATGACTAGGTCAAGCAGATCATGGTGACAACAGGAAATACGTGCAGTGGAGTACCCTACCAATACAAGGTGTACACCAAGAAGAGAGCCATAGTTGCGAGGGAAGGCTTGGAAACTGATGAAGAGGAGGTAGAGGATCTCTGGGATGTGGAGAATATTGATGAAATCCTTTGTGAAACATATGAGATGAAGACAATGTTAATATTATGGTATCTTCGGGAGGTATGAACCTCTATTGTGACCTATGATGAGACTAGAATCCTCCGTAAGGAAGCAAAGAATTGAAGGAAACACTAGACAAGTTGTCGGCCAAAAAAATATATTTAAATTGAATTTATTGATGCCCAGAAGGAGAATTTGGCCCTAGTTAGTCTAGCCAGTCCACTATAAATAGAGGGTGCTAGTTTCATTATTTCACATCTCAACAGTTGCAGTGAGAGATAAATCTACACAAGCAGTTGCAAGCAGCAACAGTTTTGTGCGCAAGTTTCTGGGAGAGCTGGGAAAGTGGTGCGCTATCTTCTGGGTGGGATCATCTGTTTATCTTATTTTCTATTTCTTGCTTGGTGCATTAGCCTCTCTTGGATATTGGATTGCTACCAGGATTCTCTTCCCGGTCAAGGTCAAGGTGCTTAGAGGGTGGCTTCGGCCAGTGGTTGGGTGATGAGGGTATTGTCAATGGTAAAACGAGCACAATATTCTATATTCTAACAGGTTATGGGCCCACACCCCTTCAGTCCTCCTAAATGCTGGAAGGAAACATAACCACTAGGTATTGAGATCATTGAGGAATTGTTGCTAGGGTTACTAGTAGGAGCAACTTCCAAAGAACTACAGCTAAGGTCACTAGCAGTAGTAGTTGTAGAAACCCTAATTATCATATCTGACACCTTGTGATGGAGCATCTTGCTCAAGGAAAATATATTCAGATGAGCCCTAACTCAGCGCACCTATTGACTTTCTCAAAATAAAGAAATGGCAAAGTTGAAGTTTTGAATCAAGGCATGACCAATTATCATTCAACCGAAGACATGTGCGAAACAATCAGTCTATTACATTACTCAACACTCACCAGGAAAATTGAATATGATATGTGGATAATCGACAGTGGATCTTCTAGACACATGACAGGAGATCAAGCTAGACTCTTAGATCTAAATGAGAGAAAGACATTGTACAAAGTGAGGCTTGGAGACAAAAGCACCTACCTCGTTGAAGGATTTGGACAAGCCTCCATCAAATTGGAATCAGGTAATCATGTTCACTTAAGCAATGTTCTGTATGTATATAGTTTAGAAAAGAATCTTGTATCAATATCATGTTTAGAAGACAATGGAAACAAAATAGCCTTCATAGATGAAAAAGTGTTATCATGGCATAAGGATTCCAACATAGAAGATGCTAGGGTTATGGGAAGACATGAAGGGAATCTATATAGACTACTAGAACAAAATGAAGAATCCCTAGTACATGACAAAGTCAACCCTAATGAGCTTTGGCATAGAAGGTACGCTCATATCAATTATCAAGCACTACCTTTCCTCGGGAAGATGGTTGAAGGGATACCAGAATTGATGTCTACAGATGAAGGAATTTGCAAGGGATGTGCCCTTGGGAAGAACATCAAGAAACCATTCCCAAGCAGCAATAACAGATTTAAAGAAACCCTAGATCTAATACACTCAGATGTTTGTGTTCTAATGCCAATCGGATCTTTAGGAGGATTTTTCTACTACGTAACATTCATAGATGACTATTCAAGGAAGACGTGGCTATACCTACTGAAGTCAAAAGATGAAGTATTCAGCAAGTTCCAAGAATTCAAGGAAGAAATAGAAAACCTTACAAACAAGAAGATCAAGTCATTAAGAACAGATAATGGAGGAGAATACACCTCAAAGGAGTTCGTTGCATTCTGAAAATAAGTAGGGATTAGGAGGGAGATGACTATTCCTCATAATCCTCAACAAAATGGTGTAGTAGAAAGAAAGAACAGATCCATCGAAGAAACATTTAAAGCCCTATTAAATGATCAATATCTATTCATGTTTCTATGGGGAGAAGCAACAATGAAAACAATATACGTACAAAATAGAAACCCTCATTGAATATTGAAGGACATGACACCAGAAGAAGCATTCTCAGGTAAGAAACCTAATGTAGAAAACTTAAAAATATTTAGATGTAAAGTTTATTCTCATATTCCCAAAGATAAAAGAAATAAACTAGAACCCTCAGGAAAGAAAGGGATATTTGTGGGATATAGTGATTCATCCAAAGCCTACAAAATATATATTCTAGAACAACACAAGATAGAAGTAAGCAGAGATGTAACATTCAATGAAATAATGGCCTTTAGAAAATCTATTGAAGAAACTATAGAAGAAGAAGAAATTGAAGAACCAAATGAAGAAAACACAGAAGGTGAAAATAACGAAAAGGATCAACCTGATCATCATATGGAGATATGTGAGAACGTTGATCCAGATAATATACCAAAGAACAAGAAACGACCAGCTTGGCTTGAAGCCACCTTACAAGACGCAAAAAGAATAAAGGTTCCAGAAGGAACATCCAGAAAGAGTAAAATACCAAAAAGATTCTCAAGTTATGCAGCATACATGACAAAGCTTCTAGATGAAGAACCTACTACATTTGAAGAAGCAGTTAAAAAGGGACAATGGAAAGAAGTTATGGTGAAAGAACATCAGTCTGTTATGAAAAATGAAGTATGGGAAATTGTACCCAGACCCAAAGAAAAATTAGTTGTAACTTCAAAATGGTTATAATAGATCAAGCATGCAGCAGACGGAAGCGTGGATAAATACAAGGAACGATTCGTGGCTAGAGGGTTCTCCCAAAAGGAGGTAGAAGACTATGACAAAACATTTTCTCCAGTGGCAAGGTATACCTCCATCAGAGCTATCATATCTCTTGTCGCATCCATGGGATGGAATCTACACCAAATGGATGTAAAGATAACCCTTCTCAACGAAGCTATTGAAGAAGAAGTATTTATTGAACAACCTCAAGGATTTGAGGTACATTCCAGAGACACTCACGTTTGCAGATTGAAGAAATCTCTTTATGGACTCAAGCAAGCTCCAAGGGCTTGGTACGTCAGAATGGACAACTATCTAACTAGACTTGGCTTCTTTAAGAGTCATGCAGATCCAAACCTTTACTACAAAGTCGTGCACAATGCACCTATAATTCTACTATTATATGTTGATGATTTATTCATAACAGGTGAAGAATCTCTAATCATCCAGTGCAAGAAGGATTTA
>JZKD02S0232559.1:0-21501 GCA_000966675.3 Picea glauca
GAAGGCCGAACCTATTTTCCCATATCCCAACGTTATAATAAATGTTAAGTGGGATTAATTATATTATATGACGATATAATAAATTATATTTGCACAAAGGTATAGTAGGAGTGGGACCCTCTCCGAAACTCCGGTATTCAAGAGATTTGGGTTCATAAAATTCTGATGAGGAATCTTCGTCGAAGCCCAAAGGCTTAGGTATTAATGGGTATTGACAAGACTAAGTTATCCTTTGATATAATTAACCATATTATAATATAATTAAATTGAATTATATTACAATATAATTAATAAAAGGATAATTTGTGGTGCATATAGTTAATCATTTTCCCCAATATATATATATGTTAAATTATGTGAAAATTCGGCATGGAGTTACGTGTCAAGGAGAATTGAATTATATACCTTAATTGAGGTTAATAAACTTAAGTATATTATGGATAAACTGGTCTTATTGTGTTATAATATAGTTACTCATAATTATGATATGAGTAATTTATTAAGTAATTGCTAAATTACTTCTAAGGGGGGAAAGAAAAAGTAAAACCTCAGTAATTACTGGGCCATGGGTATTAGGCTAAGCAAAAATCAATTGTTGGATAATTATTTTGTGGAGAAATATTATCCTTAATGAGGTTTGAGTAATTAATTACCAAAGAATGGTATTCTACGAAATATTAATTAAGTGTTTTAATTGGACTATAGGAGAAGGACTATTGTCATCCTCTAGTCGTTCAAGCCTAAGCACCCTGTGGTGACATGGCGAATTGATGCTGACTAAGAACATCATTGTGATGGCCTATGTGAATATTCAATGGGTTGATGAGTCGAGTGGGGTCCAATAGGATTGGTGAACCTTAGGTGCCGAATGGATCCTAAATGAATTTCGGTAGGTCTAGCATGCATCGAGACTGTCAATCGAGAGAAAGGGGTTAGTTCTCGATACCATATTCATTGGAGGTAAGCGAAAATTAATATCTCATCCCTTAAAAAGGTACTTAGGGGTCAGGTCTATGAAAAAAATCCATCCATCCTCATATCATTTAGTGATATGATGTGCCAATGTTATTATTTAATTTATTTTATATGAGAACATTAAAATAATAGTTGTTTAATATATTACATTATTTTTATAAATTTAGTTTTACATGTATCCACAAGAATTTAAAGTCATGATTGTCAAGGGCCTATCCATGAAGTTGAGTTCACTAATTTATGTCATTATGGATTTTCACAACATGTTTTTGTTACATAAAACCATAAAGTGTTGGCATTTCTAATTCTTGACCTTGGGAATGTTGAGCTTATAATTAGCACTATAGCGATGGCCAAATCTTAAAAATGTAGACACATTATATAACGAGTACAAGTTATAACACATATACATTATGAAAATGTACATTTTCATAGCATTTATGTTTTATCTTGGACTATTAAATACACATCGCCCCATGACCATGAACTCCTCTTCATAAATAAATTAAATACAATATATAAGTGATAAATGAACCTTTCAAGGCTCAAGCATAATGAACTACTTTTTGAGCTAGGACATGACCATGAAAAAGGCCTACAACCACAACACATGGCCTTTTTAATGGATATTTAGATTCTAGCTAGAAATATGAATGCCTTTAGTTGGTATTGTGCACCACAGATGGGTCTTAGGTTCTTGACTATGCTTGAGAGATGAAATCAAGGGACATATACCCTACATGATTTTTCCTAGGCTTGATAGAAACAAGGCCTTAGACAACCACACATGATCTCAGTAGGAGACCTTTAGCCTTTGACTATGAATATGAGTGTCATTAGTTGGTATTACACACCATGGATAAGCCTCAAGGCCTCGAAAATTATTGAGGGATGAAAATAAGTGACTTAGGAATTCATTGAAACTTATTGTTTTAATGGCCATGAAAAATATTACAACCACCATACATGACCTATGTATGGGATGTTTGTCCTCCCACTATGAATATGGCCACCATTAAGTGGTTCTACACACCGCAAATGAGTCTAATGGACATGAAAATGGTAAGGGGATTCTAACAAGAAAATTAGGCCCTGAATGACCCTTCTCAAACTCAAGGTCCATGAAAAACCCATGCAACCCCCACACATGACATATGTAGGGTATATTTGGACATTAATTGGGATTATGAATCTCATTAGTTGGTATAGAACAACATGAATGGTTTTTTGGGCCTTGACAATGGTAAGGGGATGAAAATAAGTGATGTGAGACCTAAATGAGACTTATCTAGATTGAATTCCATTAATGGGGACACTAACCACCACATTTGACCTTTGTAGGGAACGTTTGGCCTCCCACTAGAAATATGAGTGACATTAGGAGGTATTGCACACCATGTGTGGGTATCAAGGCATTTATAATGGTCAATAGATGAAATAAAGGCCTTAGGACCTATATGATGCTTCTTGGGCTCAATGGTCTCAAAGTACCATACATTACCTTTATATGGGATGTTTGGACTCCAACTAGGAATATGAGCATCGTTAGGAGCATTTTGCATCAAAAACTAATTTCAAGGCCTTACCAATGGTTAAGGGAGGAAAATAAGGGCCTTAGGCTTATAATGAGGCTTATTTTCTCAACAACCATGAAAAAGGCCTCAAACCACTATACCTGACATATATAAGGGATATTTAGCCTCCCACTAGGAATATGAGTGTCATTAAAAGGTAAATTATGTACTAGAAATGAGTATCAAGGACTTGATAATGGTTAGGAGGTGAAAAAAAGGGTGCGAGTGAGGCCCTTAATGGATATTCTTAGGCTTGATGACCATGGAAAAGAACTAAAATGACTACACGTGACCTCCATAGGGGATATTTAGGCTTCAAATAGGAATATGAGTATTGTTAGGAGGAATTCCACACCACAAACCAATCTCGAGGCCTTGATAATGGTTATGAGAGGAAAGCAAGGGCCTTAGGCTTTGAATTAGACTTATAAAATTGGAATACATAAATGAGGCATATAAACATTATATAGGACCTATGTAGGGGATGTGTGGCATCCCACTAGGAATATGGGCATTGTTAGGAGGTATTTCAAACCATAGATAGGTATCAATGTCTCGACAATGGTCAAGGAATTCAAAATTAAGGGTCATAAATATTGAATGATTATTCTTTGGCTTGATGGCCATGGATGAGGCCTTGAACCACCACACATGACCTCTATAAGGGATCTTTGGACTTTGACTAGGAATATGAAGTATTACACACCACATAGTGATCTTAGTGCCTTAAGAAAGGTTGTGGGAGGAAAGCAATGTAACATACCCATCCTCCTAGATGGGTATCGAGCTCTAATACCAATTTGTAACATACCCAACCTCCCAACTGGGTACTGCACTATGATACCACATTGTAATGTACCCAACCTACTACTCAACAACACTACCCAAAAATCTAGTGCATATATTCTACTCTATAAGATTGGTCTATGCAAAAATATTTGAAGTAACACACTCGATCCCCAAGCTGGGTCGCGCCACTCCGAGTTTCCTCTTCTAACACAACTTATAACAATGGAATTAACACAATATAAATATGCGCAAAATCATGTTGAGCATACAACATTACTCAGTGTGTAATCCACTTTGAACATGTTTTCACTATAGTGCGCACAACCATTATGGTGTCACACGTAAATTGTGTTCTCCTTGTGTGCACATACTACTTCGTTGCATGCACAAGTGAATCCAGCCTCTTGTGCACACAGAGTAATTCCCTATGCACATAACCTTTCTAACCTCACCTCAAAGACTCATAACCAATATTATAAGGATTACTTAATAGGAGTAACCAACAACAACTACCATACTCATCACGCACGTCTACAATTACTGAATATAAACACTGCACTTACATGTGCAAGAAGAAATATACAAAATAAAAACAATTACTTATATGCAACATCACACAAGAATTAAATCCATATTGGACATAGGTAATTAAGCACATAGTAAATGAGACAAGCACATAAAGGACACATCTTTTATGAAAGGTCACCAACTACATTTAGAATGCAGACATTCCTCCCAGACATAGACTCTATTGCTTATAAACTTTCAACAACATGTCACCCCATGATCTGGGGATTAAAATCCACCAAGGAAAATGGATTCCTAATGCCAGGCTAAGGTTTGATAATCAACGAAATTGCTCATTCCAAGGTTCCAAATATTGAAACTAGCCTATAGCCTCTCATTCCCCACATGTATGTCCCACCCCAAGAAGTGTTCCCCTTCTCTACTCAATAGTCCCTCAGCTACCCCACTTCCCTTCCAAGGCTTCAATAACGAGTTAGACAGGAAGTCTCAAAGCCCTGTAACTAATGCCCAGTGCACTAGGAAACAATTCCCAACAAATCTCTCACCTGAAGAGAATTATTATGGGCTTGAAAACCCTCTTCTTCGACATCAAATATATCACTTGGAGAGAATTATTATGGTAATGAAAACCCACTTCTTCAATAACAAATCTCTCACATATAGAGAATGCTTATAGGCCTAACAACCCGCTTCTTCGACAAAAAATCTTTCACCTGGAGAGAATTCTTACGGGCATGACAACCCACTTCTTCGGCAACAAATATATCACATGGAGAGAATTCTTACGGTCCTGACAACCCACTTCTTAGACAACAAACCCAGTTTCTTCCCAAGCACATGGTTATACAATGGCATTCCCCGCCCCCTTCAAATAGTCAAAAAAAATGAAGCAAAAATGAGTGAATCCCCGCAAAAATACACTAAGGCTTAGCAATATATTTGCATGCCTTAAAATGGACACTTGTCACCTTCAAAATTAGCTTTAGCCACATGATGACTCGTTCCCATCCCTCGGGAAATTAGGATAAATAAATATCCACAAATTATACTTTTCGGAAATATTAATAAAATATTCCCTTGGACTCAAGTTCCCCCCTTTTCCCTTTTCAATAGAGTTTATCCCCCCATCTCTTTTATTTTGTTCAGTATGTGCGCAACGATGTGATTGTATTAACAATTTGAGTGTGATTACATTTTACAAGGATAGACGCACTAGCTTATTTGCATCTCGGCTCACTCACCCCATAACCACACAGACTCTTCAGCCTCAAATACATACATACATACATACATATACATATACATATATATAGATATAGATATATAGATATAACTCAGTTTGATGTAATCCATGGGCACTTACTCAAGTGCATGAACATTGTTAAATGTGTGCACCCTTCCTTTGATGTGCAACCATGTGCACTTATCTAGGTGCGCGCAACACTATGAAATGTGTGCACCCCTTTTTTTGATCAATCCTCACACACTACTTAGGTGTGTGCCAAACCAAAACTTGGTGCCAATGACTCACCATCCTATATGTACATTTACATTTACAATTGGTACCAATGACTCACCAGCCTACATATACAATTATAAATGGGGTTCATATTAGGGACATTACATTCCCCTGCCCCTTATTTATGCATTGTACTCAGTGCATTATATACACATGTACATACAAAATTTCAAAAATATTCAAAACGATGTGGATAATCTGCTTGCATAGCATCCTCTTGCTCCCAAGTCGCATCCTTAGGGTCGTACTAGGTCCATTGGACCTTTACTATCTCCATGACTTGATTCCAAATCTATTTTATTTTCCGATCCAATATGCAAACGAGTCGCACCCAAAAATCGCCTTCTAGCTCCACTTGAATTAAATTCCAGACAATGACCTGATTAGCATCAAGAACATACTTTTTAAGTAAATATATATGAAATACATTATGAATACACAAGGATGCATGCAATTCAGGCATATATGTGACAATACCAATCCTCTATAGGATTTCAAATGGTCCACAATAACATGTTTCTTAGAACAATTTCCCAATTTTAGGAAACTACGTCTTTCTTTTACTTTCAAGAATATATGGTTTCCCAATTTAAAATCTCTGTGGGTTATTCCTTTATCTACACATCTTTTCTTCCTATCCTAGGAATCCTTTAAATTATGCCTTACCTTCACCATATTCTCTTCCATTTCTGAGAGACGATCTGGCCCAACCACTTCGTTGTTTGTCGGGTTGTCCCAACTCACTTTGTGTTGCACTTTCTGTCATAAAGTGCCTCAAATGGGCTCATCTTCAGAGATGCCTGATACCCATTTTTATAAGAAAACTCAACCAAAGGTAAATATTTTTCCCACTGCGTCGGTTTGTCCATCGCATACATCCTAAGATAATCTTCAATCACCTGATTTACCCTCTCTGTTTGTCCATATGTCTTGGGATGATATGTTGTGCTAAAGTTCAGATTTTTCCCAAATCCTTTGAATAACCCTTTCCAAAAGTTCGATGTGAACTTGGTGTCTATTTCAAACACAATTGTCTTAGGTACACCATGTATCTTAGCAATTTCTAGCATGTGTATATCAACAATGTTGGTTTCCTTGTGCGCTGACTTCACTAGAATAAAATGGGTAGCTTTAGTAAGCTTGTCCACCACTACCATAATAGAATAATGTTTCTTAGCAGTCCTAGGAATATTAGTAATAAAATCCATGGTTACAACTTCCACTTCCACTCAAGAATGGGAAAAGGTTGTAACAAACCAACTGGATGTTTGTGCTCGGCCTCAACCTTTTGACATTCAAGGCATCTAGCAATAAATCAACAACCTCCTTTTTCATGTCTGGCCAATAGTATTGCTTTTTGACTTCTACTATTGTCTTTTGATAGCCTAGATGTCCTGCATAAGAAAATTTATGCATCTCTGACAATAAAATGTTTTTGAACTCCTAAATATTTGGCACATAAACTATGTGCCAATACATGAGGATTCCATCATGTTTTAGCTCATAACCTTCCAATTTCTTCTACGACATACCTTGTTGAAAATTCATCTTTATGTCCACATAATGTTGATATGATTTGGAAACCTCTAAAATTATGTCACTCAAATATTATTTGTACATGTTAATGGTTGTAGCATGCATTTCCTGCACCCTCCCGCTAAGTGCGTCATCCACCTTGTTCTCTTTTCTTCTGATATGTTTTATGTCAAAGTCATGCTCACTCAGAAATTCTAACCACCTACTTTGTCTGGCATTTAAACTTAGTTTTCCAAACAGATACTTCATACCAATATGGTATGTTATCAACTCAAATATTTTACCCATGAGATAATGCCGCCACATCTTCAAGGCATGCACTATGGTTTCCAATTCTAAGACGTGAGTAGCATAGAGCCTTTCATGTTCTTTTATCTTTCTTGATCCATAAAACATCACATGTTCATTTTGACTAAGGTCTCCACTGAGGCCTTCCTTGCATGCATATGTGAACACCACAAAGTCTTCATCTGGATCAACAATCCTTAGTATTGGAACACTAGTCAATAAACTCTTCAAGTGCTGAAAACTTCTTACACAATCAGAAGTCCACTCAAATCACACACCTTTCTTTTGCAAGGATGTAATTGTGTGCATAATTTTTTGAGAATCCTTCAATTAATATTTTGTAATAACCTACAAGTCCTATGAAGGACCTCACCTCTGTGACATTTCTTAGTGTTGGCCATTCCTCAATGGCCTTTATCTTTTTCGGATCCACAATTATTCCTTCCTTGGAAATGATATGACCAAATAATGAATCTATCACTGGTAAAATGAGAACTTGCTCATCTTTGCATATAGTTGATGCTCCCTTAATACTTGTAGAACCATCCTCAAGTGTTGCTCATGCTCTTGTTCATACTTTGAGTAAATAAGTATGTCATCTAGAAATAAAATGACAAACTTATCTAAGTAATTTCTGAAAACTTCATTCATCAAACATATGAAGAAAATGGGTGCATTTGACAACCTGAATGGCACCATTGTGAACTCGTAATGTATGTACCTCATTCTGAAGGAAGTATTCCTAATGTCTTCTTCTTTAATTCTCACTTGGTGATATCCATATCTGATATCAATATTTGAAAATATTTGTGTGCTCCTCAGTTGGTCAAAGAGGTCATCAATCCTTGGAAAATGATACTTATTCTTTATTGTTACTTTTTTCAACTGCTTGAAGTCGATACAAAGCCTCAACATACCATCCTTATTCTTCACGAACAATAATAGGGAACCCCAAGGTGACACACTTGAGCGTATATACCCCTTCTTCAAAAGCTCTTCAAGTTTCATATGTAATTCCTTCAAATCTGGTGTACTCATCCTATAAGGAGTCTTGGATACATGAGCTTCTCCCGACATCATATTTATAGAGAAATCAATATATCTTTTCAGTGGAAACCCCAGTATCTCTTTAAAGACATCTTCAAATTCCCTGAGTACTGTGTAGTCTTCAACATTTGGCACTTTATCCTTAGGTTCCTCCTTCATGTGTGTTGCAAATACTTGACATCCTTTCCTGTAGCGTTTCTTCAATTGCAAGGTTAAAACTTCTATGATAGGTACAACTCTTGGAATTCATTGAACTATTCTTAAGTTTCCTTCCTCATCCAAGCAAGTAAATGCCTTATTGTAATAGTCCAAAATAGGATGATGTTGGTCCAACCAATCCATATCAATGAGGCAATCATACAATCCAAAAGGTATTATATTCAAAACAACTTGTGTGCGCAATCCACTCATTTCTATTGGATATGCCTTAACCATCTCATTAATTTTCCTTTTTTCTCCTATAGCTAACTACACCAACCAAGGTTTTCCAATCTTGCTTCTCAACAATTGGAGTCTTTCCACCATCTTAGGATCTAGATAACTATGACTAGCTCCTGAATAAATTAAAATAGCAATGGGTTGGTCATTAATCTTACCTTCCACTTCAATCATGTGTGACTAAAACTTATCTTTCTTTTTATCCAGAGCTGTGTAAATCCTAGGAACATTCATGCCCATGTCTTCAACTATCGCATCTTGTTTTACACTGTGCGCAGTCCTCGATTTTTCACCTATTTGAGGGAAATATATGTGCATATAATCTCCACCAAAACCCCAACATTGAATAGGTTGTTGCCTTGGTTTTTTACCCATTGTCTTTGTCATTCTGGGCTCCTTGGGATTTGCATGTCCTTTCACAATATTTATGAAAAATGGTGGCTTATTCCCCTTCTTCCTCTGTTCCACCTTTCTTTTCATCTTGTCTTCCCAAGCCTTTTAGAAAGTCGATCTTCCCCTTTGTTGATCATAAAGACATTTAGTGCATCTTATGGTTTCCCCCGATGTCCTGGGGTAATCATATTGTATCTTTTCATTGATAAATGAGGGTAGCCCACTCAGGTACCTTTGAATTTTAACTTGTTCATCCTTGATGAATGTGACATATTTCAACAATTACAAGAATCTTCTTTCATACTCATCTACTTCCATACTCCCAAGCTTGAGTTCAAAGAACTCATTCATTTTCTTGTCGTAGTATCGCTTGGTTAAGTATTTATTTTAAAAATACCTCTTGAACTCCTTCTGACTAACCTTCTTCTCATCAATGTGTTGAACTTGCACGAACTGATCCCACCACATTGATGCTTTTCCCTTTAGCTGGTAGATGGGAATTATCCTTTCTACATGGGCAAAGTAATTATGCAATTGGAAGTAGATCCTCATACTCAGTAGCCATGTCTCCACATCTTCATCCTTCTTGTACTCACCATCAAAGGTAGGAGGCTTGATCCTATTTATTTCTCCTTGTAGCTCATCCACATTAGTTCTTTTCTTATCCTTTCTAACAGGAGATGGACTTGAGATATTGTGCACTTTCCTAAATGAATTCTTTTGTGAGTGGTGATATTTCCTTTCAGCACATCTTGTTTCTTTTCTTTCACCATGAGAGTTGTGACTCATTGAATTGCTTGACTATGTATTCTTATCCATTTTCTTTTCTTTTCTATCCAAGAATTGCATCAACTTGATATTGAAGCCATCTTGTTGCTCCTTGGCTTTCATAAGCCTTTCGTTATCAAATTTATAGATTTGGACTTCCTTTTGCAGTCCCTTTTATGGTTTCTACCAATTTTGTGTGCTCCTCCTTGGATTATGTACCATCAACACCCAAACCGACATACAAATCCCCAAATTCATCATCTTGGTTGTAAGTTATTTTCACATCTTCCATGTTTTTTGAATTTTCAGGTTGATTATGTCCTACTCTAATCATTGTTAATTCTAAAAAATAGGCAGGAAATAAGATTTTTTAGATGAATTCATGCAACAACTTCATGAAACTCTGCACCATTTTTTCAGAACCATTTCTTTGGATTCCTTGGATGATTTTGACATCCCAAGTTCTGGTGCACACACCCACACATCAATATTTTGTGCGCACATATGTTTTTCTCCGCGCAGCCACAACTCTTAGTGCACACACCCACACACCATAGATTTTTGTGCATTTCCATCGTTTCACCCTGCAACATCAAAATTTAGTTTATACACTTGTGCGTTATTATTTTATACACACCATGGTCACGTTATAATTCCAAATTCGACCACTTACCAGTCTTAATTTTTCCTTAAGTAGATACTCAGCCCATGTAGGCTCAATGTTGAAACTGGAGCTCTAATACCACAATGTAACGTACCTAGCCTTGTATCTTGGTATCAGGCTCTGATACCAATTTGTAACCTACCCAGCTTCCTAGTTGGGTGTACTACTACGCACAGAATCATGCTGAGCACACAACATTATTGTCTGTGTAATCCAATCCGAACATGTGATCACTATTGTGTGCGCAACAATTTTGGAATCACACACAATTATGTTCTCCTTGTGCATGTGGACTATTGATATTATGGTAGCTGCGGGAGGTATTAACCTCTACATGTAACCCTAACGAGACTAGAATAAGAGAAACTCTAAAACGTTGGATAATAATCCTAGGAGACAAGTCGACTCAAGAGAATATTTATTACTCATTTATTAGCCTCCAGAAGTAGAAGTTGGCCTAGTTAGGTCACTTGGAGGACTATAAATAAGAAGGCGCTAAAGCTCATTTTTCACACTCACTCTCACAACTTCATAAGACCAGTGGTGCATAAGTTTGGAGAGGAGTTGCAGCTACAACTACTACAACTGGCATTTCGGTTTTGTCTTGGAATTTCTCTTTGGTTATGGTTTAGACTTTCTGCTTGGTATGCTAGTTCTGGAGAGAGGTACACTACATTGGTTGGTTATTGGTTCTAGGGTTTTCTTCCGAAATTATTCTCTCTGTCAAGGTTAATGTGCTCAGGGGTGGCCTTTGTGCTTATGGTTGGGTGAAAATATTTCTATATTTTCTATGGTGAAATGATCACATCTATTTTTCTAATAGGTTATGGGCCCACACTATCTTCAGACAGTCTAACCGCTGGAAGATAGATTGGGAGGATTTTCTTAGTTACAGTTGTAGTTGCAGTCAAAGTTTTGTTGCAACAACGAAACCTTAACTCTCTTATTAAGGCACCTTAAGTGAAGAGCTTGACCTAATTCCTAGATAGCCTAGTGCGCCCTAGCTTAGCACACCTCCTGGTACTCTCAGCAAGCCAAGACGCCAAGTTTGAGTTTTTGGTCAAAGTCAAAGGTTGACCAAGTCAAAGTCAAAGAAGTCATGACTTACTCTTTGAAGTAAGAAAACAAGATAGAAGGGGCTTCTAACTTCAGAGCATGGAAGAAATGGATTGACCTCATCCTTGCCAAGAATAAAGTGTTGGATATTGTGAAAGGAAAGATCATGGAACCACAGTTTGAAGTGTGAAAAGAGAAGGAACCTCAAAACATTTCACTTGTGGAGAAGTTCAAGGAAAATGACATCAACGCTATGAGTATCATAGTGGACTCTGTAAAATACCACTTGATACCCTACATCTCTCATCTTGACTCATCTTGACTCATCTAAGAAGATGTATGATGCCTTAACTAACCTCTTCTTAGTTAGAAACATTGGACAAGTAATGAGTTTGAATAATGAGCTCTGTGACATGAAAATGAATGATGATGATAGCATAACATCATACTTTGTGATAATATCTCAGTTAAGATATCAACTACAAGCTATTGAACAAATCATTTCAGAAAAGGAACTGATAAATATAGTACTCAATGGCCTTCCCAAGACATGGGATGCATTTTCCGCAAGCATGAACACAAAAAAAAGGAGTATCCCACATTTGAAGAACTTTTGACTTGTTGTGCACAAGAATAATCAAGGATTAACACAAAAGAGAAATCCCAAAAAAAATATGATGAACAAGCTTTCACAAAAAAATTCAAGAATTCCAGGAATAAGAGGAAGTTTGGCTTAAGGAAAAAACCAAATCAAGAAAAGGATATGTCAAAAATACAATGCTTCAACTATCGAAAATATGGTAATAATAGGAACCATTTTCCTGAGTTAAAGAAAACGAAGGAAACTAACGAAGCAACAGTTTCCGAAGAAAGAGAACCCTCAAAGAAAGCCAAGCAAGATAAAACAAACCTCTTCTTCTAGTCAAGGTAACAATATTCTTCTATAACATAGTTCTTGTACATACCATGTTTACATAGTTCCTGTACATATAATGCATATCTATTTCTTAGAATAAAAGATGGTCAATGAAACAATACCTATGAGAGAATAATAAGATAAGGATTTCTATTACGATGACTACAAGAAGACGAAGTACGTTGGAAAATTCATGAGGAATCTATTATATAAGTAACAACTGCTAGATAATCCAAAATCATAATCAAACTTGAAGAGACCCAGAAGGAGTCAAACCAGAAATAAGTCAGTAATCAAGAGGAAATTAGAATAAGACTTGTGACACTTTGCAAAAGGCAATAGGGATGCAGATGGAAGCATGAACTCTCTTAGATGGAGGGAGATGATTACATAATTCCAAAAGAAGAGCATGCATTCATGCATGAAACAGGGATTAAGAGGGAGATAATCCTAAATGATATGATCCATTGAATAATCCATGAAGAATATGAAGTATATGTCCATGTTCCCATTGAAAGTAGCATCCATGATAAGCAACACATGTTCAGTTTGACTCAGAAGAACTCTTCTTAAAAAATAAGTCTTAATTATCCTTGGTTGTCCATCTACATCCATGTTCCTATGATGAAATGAAGAAGTTGGAATCTTCAGGAAGGAAGGGAATGGAATCTATAGACTCCATGGACCCAAAATCTAAAGAGGAACATGAGGAAGAACATGAAGATTCCAAGAAAGAAAGAAAAGATAGAACAACCAGTTATTATAACGAGAATCATAATACTACAAACTTGGTTTGAAACCACTAGAAGCAATCAACTAGAAGAAATGGAAGTTCTGATGAAGATCAATGTATGTAAGAAAATGTGAAAAAGATTTATGAATGGAATCATTGGGAGATTCAGAAATAGAGGTTCTTCCAGAAGGAGGGAGAAGACTATGGCGACAGCTTGTTCCAGTAAACCAGATATACCTCTTGCAGTATCCATGGATTGAAATTTACATGTAAAAGATTGTTCTTACCAATAAAGAAAACTAAGAAAGAATCGTATGCCAGAAAGAGACCCACGTATGAAAATGGAAGAAGACCTTGTATGGATTCAAGCAACTTCATGCAGAATATCTCATATACAACAAAAGCATGGAGAAAACTTCCTATGATGGAGAAATTTGTTGGGCCCAAGATATGACTGATTTTATGACGTTAATTAGATCCTTTTGTCAAATGCGTATATGTGTTTTCATGTTTTGAAGAAGTTTTTGAAGAGTTTTTGTGTCAAATCTCTATGATCCACACCAGGTATGAAAAATTAATGTTTTGCGATGATTTTGAGTTTAAATCAGTATGTTTTTATGATCCCATGAAACTAATTCATGTTTTGTATGTCACAGGGAAAAATTGCAGCTTCTTTTTGCTTCTAGCACTCAGTCTGGTACTCCATTCAGCACTCCGTTCGACACTCTGTCCTGCACAAAAATGATGGGCGGTTTGGAGGTTATGGTATTGGCGGCCAATGATGGATGAATCATAGACATGGTTTTTTCTCTTTCTCATGCCCTCTAGCTACTGAACCCTTGACAACTCATTTTGGGTTTTTATGTTGGGCGATTATTGGCTTGCTTCATTTCGACAATTAGGGCATCATTAATGTAATTTACTGTTTTTAGAAGAGGTTCGACCCTCCAGTGGTCGACCTATCGGATTGTAAATCTTATAAATACCACCTCAATGGTAAGACAAAAGTTAAGAAGTTGTGTGTTAGAGACAAAAATGATTTTAGCTCTGTTTTTCCATTTTCATTTTGCCAGACTATGTAAACCTGTGTTTTTAAGTTTTAATGGTGAAATCGCTTTGTTGAGTTCTTGGTGTGCATCTGAGGAGTGACCACGACTTGTTGGGGGAGCCACCAACAGTCTAGGTAACTTTTTTATGAGTTTGTTTAAGAATTACATAGCATAGATGTCTTTTTCTTTTATTTCTTCTACATGAATTGTTAGTTTACTTCTTTGTTCTATAATTTGTTGTTTATGATTTAATTGGTTTAATTCAGTTTTGCAGGTTGATATGGAAGTTCTTGTTAATATGCAATGACTTTGTAGATGATAGAAGCAAGCTTGCAAGATTAGACACTAACCCCATGTGTGATTAGATGATAGACTAGGCTTTCTTTATGTTGAAACAAAGTTTAAAATCAAGTTTAAAATAGAGTTTAAAACATAGTTTTAAGAACATAATTTTAATTCATGCTTTCTTTAACAATGCTTTGGTGGATGGATAGTGTTAGCTTTAGTTTTTATTTGTAGATTTCTTATTCAATTACTATTTAGTTTTTGCGTACCTAGTTGTTAATTAATTCGCTCATTTGTTTACTTGTCATATGCTAGAATAATGTCTAATTTTTGTTTATGAATATTTTCTCTTTTTGCAAATTGAATTGTTAAATAGAATTAGTTTAGTTTACTCCATGCAATTTCTTTCTTGGATTTAGGTTGCAATTTCAATTTGTAGTTAATGATTGAATTTAGTTATGAGTTTGTTTACGTAGTATAGAGTGCAATTGAATTTCATAATCTCTTTATAATTGTTGATGATTAATGCATGAGTAATAATCACATGGAAATGCATGATAATTGATGTTGTTTCCGTAATGGATAAGTTCTCATTGGATTGCCTAATTCACACTTTTCACTTTGCTATTGAATTCAATATCGAGTTTATCCCTCTTGAATTATCTTTCATTGTTAAGTGCCATCGTGATATTATAAGACACCAAAGACATTCACACAACCATCAACACTATATTTGAGTTTTCATAGACTAGAAGGTAGTTTTCTTGATTTTGGGGGGTAGATAGTCTTTTGCTTTCGTAGGTTGAAGAGTAGTTAGCTTATCATAAGAGATTAGTTGTTAATTTCTTTTATCATCATAATGCGTTCAATTCAGTAGATTTCCTTTTATGAATTAGAAATAGTTGTGAAGATTAGTTTAAGAATAGAGTTCACTTGCCTTTGAGCTTAGTTAGTTGCTTATTGAGTAATCTTAATTAGTTTACTTGTTGTAGAAGTTATCCTAGGTTAGTTACTTGTTTACTTGCTCTAGAATTTATCCTAGGTTAGTTAGTTATTTACTTGCTTGAATAGTTTATTTGCTTACTTGTCTATTCTTTCTTTGATAGTGTAGTTGATTGTTTATTTACTTGCTTTCATAGGATAGTTGCTTATTGAATTTAAGTAGGTTAATTACAAGTAGTTTGATCTTGTTATTTGCTTATTTGATGAATAGTTTTCTTTTTCTTATTGTTATGAATGAACTAGTTTGCTTTAAGTAGGGTTTCCATTTGCTTTCTTAGAACTATCCGTCGATCCTTTGTTCAAAGGTTACTTAGGGTACATAGTCTGAGTTGCTTAGTAGAGTTTGATAATTAATAGTATTTGCTTGAGTAGATTAGCCCTTAGATAGCCACTTCCTTAGTTAGACTTTACTACTACCAGCCCTTCTACCTTGGCATATATTTTTCGACAAATCTAAGTTTACTTACCCCAGGTTGACAATTTAATTGAGGGATTTTAGTGTGTTTTTAGTGCATATAGAACACCCATCATTTTTGGCGTCGTTGTCAGGGAGTTGTCTCAAGGTAGGAAATAGATCATCTCTAGACCTTAGCATTAGATTGGTGGTTGGGGAACTTTAAGACGAGAGGTAAGAACCTGTGCATCTGCTATTGTAGGCTCCCCCAAACCCAATGGTAGTTTTTTTTTTTCTTTTTGTTTTCTTTCATGAACAGACCTAGAGACCCAAAATGTAGATACATTAAATCTAAATCAGAGATTTCAACCAAGGTTCATTTCGACCTTTGTAGGGGAAGGAATGTTCCACTCATAAACTTCACAGATCGATACCGAAAAATAGGAGCTAGCTCAAACCAAAGAGCTAAACCAGTCTCTGAAGAGACTAAAACATGGAGCACTATAGAACAAGAAATTGAAGCTTCAGTAATAGTGGGACACGAGGCAAGACCACTCGAGCCTTCCATAGAACCAAATAATACAACCTTTGTTTTCTTACCACCATCAGGATATCCTAAATTTGTGGACATCATCTTTGTGTGAACCAAGTTTTATCAAATGGCAAGATGAACTCAGAAGCAACCATTAGCTTGAGGGAACTTTCTCAAATCCTAGTAGCAGCCGAGATTTCTTCTTTTCAAGAAGAACATATTTTGGCAACAGCCAAAAGTGTATCTACCTCTCTGGAAATATTAGAAGAATCAAGGTCCTATGAGCTACAAAATGATTTTACTTTCCAAAATGCGAAGGAATTTGAAAAATTATGGACTACACCCACTGGAGAGAAATCATTAAGACCTGAGATTGAGGAGTTATCAACATCCATCTCAGCATATCCTTTATGTACTTCAGAAATCAATCATCTAGAAGAAGAGGATCTACATAGCATGATGAGCATAGAAATTACTGTTGATAAACATCAAGATTACATTGAAATTTTGTTTCAAGAGGTCATCAGGCCACAATACTATTCTCTTCTTCAACACCTTTTGATGCCAAAACAAGTAGGTTGGTTGGTTCTTCATATCCAGGTAATCACTGCGGTAACTTTTTCATATATGGATATGAGTATGTTTGTTATCTTGCTCTGCACATGGTTACATTGGAAGAGTTCTTACACTTGAATAAAGATTTTCCCTTTCTTTTTAGGTAGGGTAGGATAGTAAATAAAAGTTGAATGTTGTTAGTTTAGCTTAAAGTCTAATGCAACCTCATTTTACATTTTTTTTTTAATAAAAGAACTATGAGATACATGTTCCAGTGACTTGATCTCATTGATCTTATTAGTTTTTGGTATTTTAGAGTGTGGTTTTTGACAAATAGTCATAGAGATTTCTGCAGGTATTTAGTTCACCAGGAGTAGACAATTTCAAGGAGATATAAAAGAAGAATTTTTCTTCAAAACATTGTTATACTTGAACCTTGTTGTCTTCTAAGCATCAAATGAATAATGACTTGTTGTAGTTAGCCATGTTTTTGCAAAAGATTTTCATCTTCCTTTTCTCAAGGCATATTAAGAAGCAGTT
Source organism: Picea glauca (assembly GCA_000966675.3). Lineage (NCBI taxonomy): Eukaryota > Viridiplantae > Streptophyta > Pinopsida > Pinales > Pinaceae > Picea > Picea glauca. The sequence continues at coordinate 17,582 of JZKD02S0232559.1, forward strand.
GCTCTTGAAAACCTTCACCAATGTATAAGGAAGTGATACCATAACCATCAAGATTAGAGGTTTCTCGTACAGTTTCCCCAAGAAACCTGAGTAAGTAAGTAAAGTATCTTTATTAAAGAGTAACAATGAGGTCTGATTAGTGGTTAGTCATGGAAACATCACAATAACTTACAAAAGAAGAAAGTGAGTTGAGCCTAAAGATACACTTTTGTTATTTCCCAATGGTACCATCCACTACACACTAAAATACTTGATTATATCATATCTTTAGATAGACCACGTCCGCTTAAGTACCCCTTACATCAGGACAATCACTAAGTAATATATATAACGAAAATTCATCCTCCAACATAAATACCATCCCAATAAAAAGAAAGAAAAAGTTGTTTTTAGAGCTGTCCCCCCATCTTCTTGCATAAAGCAATCTTATACTAAAATCCTAAAAGATGGAGGGCCAGTCTCTGAGGGTGTAAGAGGCCAACCCTCTGGGATACTGAACAGGTATGATGGCAGTGGGTATCGGCCTATGGTATGACTAGGTAAACCCTCTGGAGTATTGAACAAGTTTGCTGGCAGCGGGGCATTCTACCTAGCGAGGATGATAATCTGACAAAAAATAAATAATAAATTTAAACTTGTCTTAATGTACGACATTACTTGTAGACAAAGATGACATGAAGTATGTATGGTTAAGCTAAGGTTAATGAATTCCATAAACTTAACATTTGGAACTAACTCTGAGACTATCTTGAAACTCTCTTTCCTACCTCTTCTTATCTATATATAGGATCTCTTATCCTATAGGTGGGGCCATCGTTTAACCATCTCGTCAAACCAATCTGTGAAATTTATCTCTACACTTAACAAGTTGTAAATCTTTGGCTATTGGGAGAACTGACTAGTTTCCTATATTTTTTATCATGAGGTGTCAAAATACTTAGTTGTGGGGGAGGGGTTCACGAGTTGACAAATGATAACATTGCCTAGAAGAAGTAAATCTTTGTAAAAATTTATGTGTGTTTTTTTCATAATACAGGCTATTATTTTATTTTTGAAATGCTAATTCCCTGTGTGTTATAAACTGTTGTACATTTCCTTAACATACCACTTAACTGGTTTATTTTCGTTACAAACTGTTCATTACAGAGTTATGATTACATGCCTTATATAATGCAAGATAGAGGAATGGATTGTGTGAGAATGATGGAAAAACAAATAATAATGGAACACTCTTAACCTGCCTCTCCTCCTATTCACTGTGTTCGTGGTCTCTGAGGAATCAATTACCTCGGACACAAAACTCCCAAGAGTTGGAGACCGCTGGTTTAAACAACACCAGTTGCCAAGAGAAAGCTATAACATAGTTTTCAAAACTAAATTTCAGAACATCTCTGGAGCTAAGGGATACTCCAAGGAGTGGATAAAAGAGGAGCTAATCAACCCTCTCATAGTCATCACTAGATTGATTACATGTGAAGGTAGATATTCCGTCTTTAAATCCTGTCACTTTCAATTATTAGCTCACTTTCAGTTCAATAAGCCATTGAATTTTCCCTTTTTACTTCTTAAAGAGTCTTGAGAATATGTCTTCCCAAGCGAGGAAGGATGTAACCAATCCCCATAACAACCTATTTCACCACTGCCTTATCAAACTACTTGTCTTAGACGAGTTGGGAAAACAGGGGAAATGTGGGATGAGTTCATTTACCAATTTGAAAATCCTCATCTTACAATCAAGACTAGCAAGAAGACTCTTGATCTAGGGACTGTTACTCCACCCAAACCCTCATTCTCAAGCTATTCCTCTACCAGACCAAAAGTCCAAGAAACTTGTTGATACCCCTGCAGCCTCATTGGGAAAGAAGACCAAGAAGCCTATTGCTAATTCATGGCACGAGGATGTGCCATATCTTCTGTCTGGGGGGGATTTCTTAAAAAAAATCGCTAAACACTGCCCATTTTTATAGCAAACCCATGAGAAGAGGAAGTAGGATTTCTGTCAAAATTCTGTCATACTGTGTTTTTACAATGTCTTGGGATATTATATCAGCAGTTGTTTGTATTGGTATGCTAAAATCTATATTGCTGAAATCATTGTGTGTTTTATAATATTGTTGTGCATTTTTATGTTTATTCTATAGAAAACTTTGTATACTTAACTACTCTTTGTGACAAATACAGAGCGATAACAGCCGCTAAATACTTACTACCATCTGTATTACAAGCTTATGAAAAGAGGAACAGTTGTTTGAATTGTTACAGATCGATGACATGAAATAAAAATTCTCTTGTTCACCATGCCTACCATTACAAACCAAGCCTTTTGTTAGTATCTTTCAGTTCTGTCAGTCACCAGTGATCAAATTTACTCTTTCATTTGATTGATAGGGTTATTAGGTCAAATTGTTATATTTTCAAAATAAAATTATCAAACAAAATTTGACATATATTGGTTGTAAAATGGTCATTTGTGTGTCTAGGTGTCATTACTACTCCCTCCACTCATCCAAGTTCATAAATTTTTATCATGGTCATGTCATCATTCCTTGTCATAAATTTTCAAATGATTGCCTTGGTCAAAGTTCTACTTCAAAATTGGTTTCTGAATTAAGGAAGATTAATTTGACAAAATTGAAAGAGGTTTTTGTCAATCATAGACCAATAAATAATAACTTCCTTCATTTTATGCACAGGTGTTATTATTTGAGATAAATCCCCCAAATACAGTTGCCATAGGAGGGTTTCTGCACATTTGGACAGCTTGACTTCAAGTCAGTTTTTCAGAGGTTTGGAGAAGGAATTTTAAGTTCTTGATGGCTCCATTGTGTATAATACATCATAAAATTTCTAACCATACCACTTTAAGTCCAAAACTCCTCTGGTAAGGCCTCCACAAACCCTCTCAAAGACCACATTGTGTTTCTACTAAGAGCACGTTGCACTTCTGTAAGTTTTGAGTAACCAACTTCAAGCTTGGATTATGAACAAATGGGAAATTATTTTTGAAACCTGGAGGAGTTTTATGTTCATAAAATACCAAAAAATAATAACCTCTCTCAGTTTTTGAATATATGTTATGGTTTGGTATATATTCAATTCTCTTAGAGGCCTACTTTTTCAGAAAATAAAACACTTTATTTTTCCTGTTTTAGTCATGTTTTCCTAACAACTGGAAGTGAGTTTTTGAAAACCAAGAGAGGTTTCTATCAAGGAAATATTCAAAAACAGTAACCTCTCTCAGTTTCTAAATATACTTTATGGTTTGGGATATATTCAATTCTCTTAGAGACCTAGTGTTTCAGAAAATAAAACACTTTGTTTTTCCTATTTTAGTCATGTTTTCTTTTCGTGTTTTCCTAACAACTAGAAGTGAAGTTTCAAAAACCAAGAGAGGTGTTTATCAAGTAAGTGTTCAAAAACAAAAACCTATCTCAGTTTGCACACAAGATTTACTGTCTTGTATTTACATGTGTCACTTAGATACCTATTTTTGACAAGTTCGCCAGGCCAGAATTGTTGCGCTTCTGGTAAGTCACTTTTGGAACTAATTTTGCAGAGGTAAAATTATTGTTTTTCATGATTTAAAGGATCACGGGTATAATATACATCTCAATTCTTCTTCACATGTCATCATCAGCCTCCAAAAAACCCAAACACTCCAGTTCAAACTTAGAGAGCACGAAACACTGAGTCGTCATTTACGCCATGATAACGTCGTCCTACAAGCGAAGATGAATTCTCTATAGTGTTGGGTTGATGATATGACTGCCACAAATAATAGTCTCTAAATGAAATTGAAACATCACAAAAGGCCCAAGACAAAATCCCCCGTGCAAGAGGGAGAAGCTTCTAAAGATAATCCACCCCCTCCTTCGCAAGTCTAGTCATGTTGGGTGATTCATTTTTGTTTGTAGTGGGAC
>JZKD02S0232570.1:0-17569 GCA_000966675.3 Picea glauca
TATGAGGGTCCTCCAACTTCGTAAGGCCATAACTCTCAAACCATGAGGATTTATGTGACGTTCCACATACCACCAGAAATGGAATGACATGTACTATCCATATATAATAGTATTACTTGCAAATATATAAAAACTCATACCATTATCCATCAAACAAACTTGGTTCCATTACCCAAACCTGGGTTCTCCAACTTCTCACGGTCTTAACTCTCTAACTGTGAGGAGTTATGTGATGTTCCACATACCACTGGAAATGGAATGACAAGAAATATAAATATAGGATAGTTTCACTAACAAATTAACTAACCATCATCTCATTATTCCACAAATAAGCATGGGTTCTCCAACCATACTTCTAGGATAACTCAATCCACAAAGAGTCTTCCCGTGAGGGATTTCACCATAATGGGACTACTTTGAAGTTCATCCATTTGTACTTATTATCAACAATGACAAGACAATAATGAGTCATATTTACATCAAACAAACTTGGGTCCATTACCCAAACCTTTGTGCTACCGGGCTTTCTTCAAGGGTTGACATCAATGACAACCAACCTTAATCAACACAGAGTTCCAATGTAAGACTTTTTCATTGACCTTAAACTGGACATATTTGGAATGGTTATTGAAGAACTTCTTGACTGTCTTCTATATTTTCTTCATATTTTCCAATACATGGTTTCCTTTTTCTTCTAAATCCAGCAGAGCATTCACCCTCTTGGAAACATTAGTGGAGTTTAATTCCTTAGCCTGCATTGCTAAACGAAGGGAAGTAAGTTGAATTTCAACAGGAATTATAGCTTCTTGACCATATAACAGTGAGAAAGGGGTATGGTTAGTGATTTTTTTGGCCGTTGTGTGATCAACCCACAATGTGTATGTGAGAAAAGTATGTCATTGATGAGACTTATCATCAATAATCCTTTTCAGGATTTTGACCAGGTTTTTGTTGGTTGACTTGGATTGCCCATTTCCCTGAGGGTAATAGGTGGATGAGGTGAAGTGATTGACTCCAAATTCACTCAGAAACTGAGAAAACTTTGCAGAAATAAATGTTGATCCATTATCTAAGATTATTTCTATGGGAGGCCAAAGTGTGTGAAGATATTAGATTCTAATAAGTTGTTCACCTTCTCATCATGTGTGTTTTTAAGAGGGACAGCTTCAGTCCACTTGGTAAAGTAATCTTTTGTCATCAAGATATATACATGTCCTACAAAATATGGAGGGTTGATAGGGTCGATGAAGTCTAATCCCCATTTATCCAATGGGAAATCAGGTAAAAATTGTTATAAAAGCATAGCTAAAAATTGTTCCCTGTCAGAAAATTTTTAACATTTTTCACAAGATTGAATGAACTTGAAATAATATTGAAACATCAAGGGACAAAAATAACCATCCCTAATGATCTTGAAAGAAGTATCCTTTGCTGCAAACTGGCCATCAATATGGAGGTTAGAATCTACCAAGCCATGAAGTTCATTTAAAAATGTTTTGGCTACTTTATCATCAACACATCTTAGTAGTAAACCACCAGCAGATCTATGAAAAGGGATGTTTCCTAGGATGAGGTAATTTGGGGCTATCAAGCGTAGCCTTCTACGCTGATGCAAATCTAAATGACTTAGGAAATTCTAATGCAAAAGATAATAGATGATATCCTTGTACCAAGGATGATCAGCCAAATTAATATCAAGAGTTTCCAAGTAAAATAGTGTCGACAAAGCATTCTCATCTTCCTCAAGAGAATCACCTGGTTCAGGGTGTTGAGACAAGTGAAGAGCTAGATCAAGTCCCTTAACAGTTTTGGTTGTGGTGATTGTTAAATTATGTTCATGAATCTTGGCAAGACAATGAGAAAGTTTTATTGAAAGATGAGTCTATGTAAGAAAAAACTTGATTGTAGGCAAAGGGACTCTTACCTGCGTTTTCTTTCCCAAAATGAAATTTTTGAAATTTCCTATAGATTTTTCCAAGGAGAAGGTATGTTTTTAAATTAGAGTATACTTCACCTCATCATTTGATAAAATTTGACTCATATAGGCTATAGGATTTTCTTGAGTTTGGTCATCCATTTGTAGAAGGATGGAAAACAATGCCTCTTATGTGGCATTGGTATAGATGATGAAGTCTTTATTGAAATTAGTCTTGGCTAAAACTAGTGCAAAGCTGATTTCTTTCTTGGTTCATATAAAATCATTTTCTACCTCATCAATCCAAGAAAAGGTTCTATTCTACTTCAGCAAATTATGAATGGGATTAACCATCACAACAAAGTCATTAACAAACCTCCTAATGAAGTTAATGGTGCCCATGAAAACTTGAACACTTTTCTTAGAGGTAGGAGCAGGGAGGTTCATGATTGCAACAACTCTCTCGGGGTCAATAGTAATACCACAGTCAGAAAAAATATGCCAAGAATTTTTCCTTGAGTAACTCCGAAAATAGACTTAGAAGGATTCAATGACATACCAAATTTTCTGTAACGTGGAAAGACTTTCCTAAGATGACCAAGATGATATGACCAATTTTTAGAATAAACAATTAAGTCATCAAGATAAAATTGAATTATCTTACCAATCAAATCATTGAAAGTTATCTGCATATATCTCTGGAATGTGGCACCTATGTTAGACAAGACAAAAGGAATCCATTTGTAGGAAAAGGTGTCCCATATGGTGGTGAATGTGGTTTTTTATTTTTCAGCCCACTTGACCCTAATTTGACTATACCCAGAAAAATCGTCAAGTAGGGACGTTATTTGAGACCCGACTACCTGTTGCAGGATCATCTCCATGTTAGGAAGTGGAAAGTTATCTTTAAAACTAGCTCTATTTAAATCATGAAAGTCAACACATAACCTTATCTCACCAGTTTTCTTCCATACAAAAACCATATCTGAGACCCATTCAGAATACTTTACTAGGAAGATGATTTGAGCTTTTAGTAATTTTTCAACTTCCTTTCTGATAATAGCTTGAAGGGTAGGGTTTACAGGCCTTTGCCTTTGCCTTATTGGTTTCTCCCCTTCCTTGATAGGAATAGTGTGTTGGATGAAGTTGGCATAAAAGCCACAAAGATCCTCATATGTCCAAGAAAAGATGTCCTTGAATTCAAGAAATAAATCCATGAATTTCATTTTTCTTCCTGTGAACACTAGGCTCCTATTTTAAGAATCTTGGGATCGTCTGAGGTTCCAATGTTCACGAAGATAATGTCTCCAACTTTACTTTTTGACTCCTCTTCTACAACACTTTCCTTTTTACCAACATCACTCATTGGAAAGGTCTATCTGAGGACTACACATTTTGATGCTATCTATCAAAGGTCATTTTTGTTAGCCTATGGCTTACCTTTACCAATCACTAAGTCTAAAATTGTCACCTATTTTTTTATTATTCATTTAGGATATTAGTAATATATCCTCAAGTGATGACTAATGAGTTAGTTAAGATTTCCTAGCCTAATCATCATGCATGATTTTAGGATCTAGAGCAAATCTCTCTATGAGGTGGCATCACCCATTGTACTATAAATCTGTAACAGTGGAGTGAATAATTAAGTGTTGGATATTATGCCTTTTCTGCCATGTTGTTGTTCTTGTTTATGTTTTATCAATTTTTTACTGTGGCAAGCCCTACAAAAGTTGTTTAGGGCCTCAAAACGGCCCCACAATTCAGGGACCCGAAAACTAGGAAACAAAAACTGCCAAACTGGAAAACTGCCAAAATGAACCAGTTGGAATAGGTGGGAGGCCATTGAAATCCATCTGCATCAATCCTCCCCCCTTAGGAAACAATGGTCTCCATTGTGTTGATTTCCCCCATCAGATGAGGAAATTTCTATTGAATTTGACCCCAGGTGAGCCACTTGCCTTGGTGCAGGAGCTACCCTACTTTGACAACGCGATAAATATGGATCCTTTGTTTTTGAGTGATGTTGGCACAGGGGCAGACCCAAGGTTCACTCCAAAAGCATACCAACAAGCCCTAGCTACTAGCCCTTTCGGCAACACCTACGAAGCAGATGCAGTCTCACCCGAAGCAGCCATGAGGGGGTTGTAGGACAAAGATGTCTACAACCAAAAGGAATATCAAGTGGATCTAACACAAGAGCTATATAGCATTCATCTACCACTTATTAGCGCAGATCTATTCTGCACAACTATAGATCTAATCTACCATAGCAATGCAATAATAGTATATCAAATATAAAGAACAGAGTATCAACCACACACACAACACATAATATACATGGTTCACCCTCTCTCTAGGGCTACGTCCATATAACTGTGCTTATGATATATTAAGGTAAACTGTACAGTTCTTGTCTACGCTCTCATCCAATAGACCTTCTTCTTCTTCTCTTGATATCTCCCCTTCCTGGGAACCCAGCTGCAGGATTGATCCCCGCACCCAGTTGGAGATATTACAATACCAGAAGGATCTCACACTTAGCACTTCTTTCTCACAACAATAGTCTCTCACAACAATAAAAACAAAAATAATACTAGGAACAACCCCCTTTCCTCATATAGTTTCTTATTTATACATTACAATGGCTCACCGATAGCCTTAGGCCGAAACCTAAGTATCAAAACCCTAGATACTAGAACCCTAGGTGTCTAAAACCCTAGGTCAACTTGACCTGCATTTTCAGGGCTTCACCAACCTGTCGTTCCGTCCTCCTCGCGTGGTGCTCCAAAGCATCCAACGGTGGCTTTTTCTACTTGCTGAGTTTTCCTCGATCCATCTTCCTTGTTGATCTATCATCCTTGAACTCCTCATCCAAAAGATTGCTTTCTCTTACTTCACTCCATATTTTCTGCTCTTTTGCTCACTTTGACCCAGTTACAATCACTGTGTCTCCCGCGCAATTCGCGTTTGACCTTTTCTTCCTTGATCTTCGCTTGCTTCCATACCCCAGGGCCAATAGGCCCCCAACACTCACCTATGACTCGTCCCAAGGCACTTCATATCTGATCCTTTTGTTTTACTTCATTTTTTAGACTACGCAGTGTAGTGTTTGCTTTCTGCTCCATGCCTCCCTTTCTTCCCTTGTGCAGACTATATTTTCTGTCTCTGGTACCCAGTTTCAACTGCAGCTAGTACCTAGATCCTTTTCTTCCTTGCATCTACTAAGAGTTGCAAGGCAATCAGTTGTCATAGTACAACTTCATCTGACTCCCATTCACCAAACCTTCCTTCCATTCTCCCTTCAATGTCTTCAGCTGTGCAGCTCCTCCTTTTGTAACATAGGTGATCTCATATAGTCCAAGCCAATGTGTTCTGAACTTCCCTGGATGTTTGATGAACTTGTTGTCATACACCAATACCAAATCACCTTGCTTAATTGCCTTTTTATGGGTTCTCTATCCTTGCAGGGGATCGACCGACAAAAGTATTGAGAATCCAAGATAAGGTCATGGCGAGACGAGCCATTTATCATTACGATAGGTGTCAAGTGGAAGTGCAGTGATGTATGCAGATGAGGCATCCTAACAGACTGAGACCATCCTATTTAACCAGATGTGTTAACATAATTCCTAGAGACATACATATTTCTTCTTCTTTAGCATATTTTCACGGTGTTGAATGCCAATATTTCCTTTATACCTATTCCTCTTCCTTCTGTCCTTTGGGAACCTTGTGACCCTATTCCTTGATTGGTGTTCCTATCTCGATAGGCCTTCTCTCTTTCCTTCCGAACCTACTGATGGAATCATGCAATGAATCTGTCTTCCTCTAGCTCGGCCAACTGCACAAGCCTCTCCTGAACAGCGCTAGCATCATCCATGCATGTAAAAGAAGCAATTCTTAAGCTTGGCACCAAGTATTCCATTGGGACAACAGCTTCAAGGCCATAGACCAACTTAAAAGGGGTCTGCATTGTTAGCTTCTTTCAAGTGGTTCTGTAGGCCCATAGTACTGCAGGTACTCTTAAATCCTAGTCATCCCTATTCACACTACAAATCTTCGTTAGTGTTGTCTCCAAGATCTTGTTAAATGCTTCAACTATTCCATTTTCTTGTGGATGGTAAGGTGTGCTCTTATGATGATGTACTGCAAATTCCTCACTCGAGGCTTCAAATGTCTTATTGATGAAATGTGTTCCTTGATTTCTCATAAGGATCTTTGGGCATCCAAACCTGGTTATGATGTCATCAAATATGAAGCCCGCAACTGTAGTTGCACTATAGTCCTTAACTGCTCTAGCTTCGGCCCATCTAGTCAAGTATTTTGTTGTAGTGATGATGTACCTTGCTCCTGTGCATTTTCCTAGTGGGTTTATAGGTCCCATGAAGTCAATGGCCCACTTCTCAAATGCTTGTAGGGTCAGTTGTAGTGCTAATGGCATATCGTCTCTTCTGGAAAGTTTCCCAACTCGCTAGCATACATTGCAGGCTCTGGAATAATCTTTAGCATCTCTGTGTAAGGTAGGGCACCAAATCCCAGCTCTAAAAACCTTATGCGCAGTTTCTTTCCCTGCGTAATGTCCTCTTGCAATGCCTTCATGATCTTTGGTGAGGATAATCGGTCGCTCTTCTTCCATAACACAACTTCTCAATATCTCATCAGGTCCCATTTTGTATAGTTATCCAGCTATAAGTGAAAAGTCTACAACACGCACTACCAGTTGTTTCTTCTGTGGAATTGTATACTCACTAGGTTCCATTCCTATTGACAGGAACTAGACTATGTCTGCGAAGTGGTCATCAATCTTTCTAATTTCTAGCAACTGTGCATCTGGCAGTGTATCCTCCAAACTAGTGGGCTCTTCTCCATGTTCCAACCTCGACAAGTGGTCAGGACCTTTTTTCATTCTTCCTGGCTTGACCACAACCTCAAAATCATATTCCTATAATAGTAGAAGCCATATGCATATCCTCCCCCCCAACACCGGCTTGTTGACTAGGTACTTCATTGTAGAGTGATCAGTAAACATTTTGAAGTGTCCTCCCAACAAGTAGTGCCAAAATTTCTACAGCACATACACCATGGCTAATCCTTCTCTCTCTGTAGTGGTGTAATTAATTTTAGCTGTAGATAGCTTCCTGCTAGAAAAGGCTAATGGATGGTCGATATCCCCTTCTCTAGGTTGTGCCAACACTATTCCTAAAGTAATAGAGGATGCATCGACATGCACATGAAACTCCTTACCCCAGTCTAGAAAAACCAGGATAGGAGCAGTAACCATATTTTGTTTCAATGTATCGAAGCTCTTCTGGCATTCTTCCGTCTAGGTAAACTGACAGTCCTTCTTCAAAAGCTTCTCCATCGATGTTGTAATCTGGGCATATCCTTTAATGAACTTCCTATAATATCCTGTATGTCCCAGTGCAATGTGTAGTTGTTTGACTGAAGTCGGAGGTGGTAAATCAACTATGATGGCAATTTTAGAGGGGTCTACCAGCAATCCTTGCTTGCATACAATATGTCCTAATAGCACCCCAAATGATGAGAAGAATATACACTTCTTTAGATTCAAAGAAATATGGAACTGTTTTCATTTGTCCAACATCAGTATTAGGCATTCAATATGATGCTTCAGCAAACTAAATACAGTCCAATCATCAAAGTATGCTTCTAGAAATTTATGCAGAAACTCTTTGAATGCTTTGACCACCACCCGGGAAAATATGGTTGGGGCATTCTTCAGTCCAAATGGCATTAATGTATATTGATATGATCCCCACTCAGTTGAAAACATGGTCTTGTGGCGATCTTCCTTGGCAATCCGGATTTGATGGTATCCTAAAAATCCATCTGTAAAAGAATATACCTCCTAGCCTCCCACGTTATCTAGCACTTCGTTAGTGAATGGTGTAGGAAAGGGGTCATGCAAACATGAATCGTTCAGCTTCTTGATATCTATGCAGATCTTTATCTCACCGGTCTTCTTGTCTTGCACCACCATAGGGATAATCCACTCCGACTCCTCGACGGGTTCTATGATCCCTGCTTCCAGCATTCTGTCGAGTTCAATCTTCACTTTCTCCTTGTACTTCGGGTTTAATCTGTAGGGTCTTTGTTTGACTAGCTTCACACCTAGTTTTAAAGGTATCTTCATCTCTCCCATAGGTCCTTTGATACCCTTCATGTCAGTGAACTTGGTCGAAAACAAGTCCTGATACTCGTGTAGCAACTCTGTAATATTGTCAATGGTAGCAGCATCCCAATAATTTTCGACATTGGCAAGTTTTGGTGTCTCCTCTGTTCCAATATTGACTTTGTTAATCTTGATGGGTTGTCCAATGAATGGCAATTCAACTCCTGGTCCTTCCACATCTCGTTGGCCTTCTATCTCTGCAATGTTCACCTTTCTCAGATCATCATCTTCATTAGCATTGATGTTGTAACATCCCTGCATTTTATGGATTGGCGCGGTCCATTCGTCCTCTTCTTGTTCCAAAGGGAGGCTAGATGCCTCCTCGAATACTCTATGCCTTACAATCTATAATGCTTGGTCCACTAAAGGATATTGACTCTCAAATAAAAAGGTAGTTACAAAATTTTTAATCATACCTTCCCAACTTGCAGTGATGAGGCGCAGCTCCGCTTGAAGGTACCAGTTGATAGGAGTAGTATCCAGCGTGCTAATGAATTTGTGCACCCAATGTTCTTGAGGAATATCACTCCAGGTCTCTTCACAGCTTTGCACATGGTCCTTTGGGCAGCTTCGACTTGTGTACCTCACTTTGCAGCATCCTACTTGTGCTGAGAATCGTGCTATCATCAAAGTTCGGCATTGTACCCAATCTGTAATATTGTGTTTGTGGGTCCCCCACCATATTGTTGGTGTGGCTTTCAGAGCCTAATCCATTGCTAGCAATCTCTATTGTGTTGGTACACTTTCTTCAAATTCTGACAAAAAGGTTTCTATAGGATTCAAACCATCAAAGGTAGGTAGGTTACTGACTGTTGTGTCGATCCAGCGAACTTCTTTGGTTAGTCTAGCACATATTCTTGTGGATACTTCATACATATGGTTCTGCCAATTCTCCAGTGCTTCCTCTGAGTCTGATGAATAGGTATTGTCACTTTGCTAGCTTAGGTTTCCATCAACTGTAGGGTTGATGTAGTCCTAATGTCTGGCTGTCTGTTTGTATATGTTTTCCAGTTCATACGCGTGGTCTTCTTCTCTGATAGGATCTGTCTATTGCTAAACTTCATCTGGATCTAAAGGTGAAATGACCCTAAGGCCATCTCTTTCAAATGTCATGTGTATTTTCTTTAATCAACCACAGTGGAATTGTTGAAGGCCCAATCAATTCCTAGCAGTGCAAGGTAAGGGCAGTTGTCATCAACAATTTCAATTACCTCAAAATCTACAAATGTTCTTACTCCGTCAATGTCCACATATACATGTTCCAATCATCCAAATGGACTGATAGCTTGTTGATTGGCCATCCTGAGCATGATAGGGGAATAGATCAACTTTGGTTTTCCCATCAGCACCCAGGTCTTCTTTGTAAGGACATTGACCTCTGACCCTAAGTCGAGGACCACATAGTCTATATCATATTCTCCTATTTGAGCATTCAAGTGTAATTATTTATTTGTCCTTCTCCTTTTTGCAATTTGGTGGACTTCCCTATTCAATAAGGGGTCTACCTTTCCTAGCTCATACTGTCTAATTAAATCTTTTAGCTCTTGTACAGTGATTTTATCCTAAATCAACTTAACACAAGTGCATAAAAATTCCATGAGCTTGCTTACCTCTTTTCCTTCTTTTGGCGAAGTAGATTGATCAAATGCCTGAGGCATTCCATATTCTTTTATTTATGGTCATGTATTTGATGAAGAACCTTTATCTTCTTTAAACTCTTTTCTTTCCTCCTCAAATACTTGTCTCTCTTTATTAGCATCAAAAGTTTGGGTCTTCTCTGCAGCTTTCCTGACTCCTGAATCTTCCGTGCTCTTTCCTTGGGTCGCTCTGTCTTCTCCTGTAATAGAGCCTCCTCGAGTGATAATAGTGACTCCCAGGTCTGCTCCACGGGGTTCTTCTTTGATTAACTGTATCTGTGGGTTATGTTGGGGTCCTCATTTTTCCTGAATCTTGGCTAGAGGCACAGGACAGTCCTCAATAACATGCTCGAAAGAGTTACAATAGATGCAAGTAGTGTTAGGGTTCTGACAGTCCCTTTCCAAGTGTCCTGGTTGTGCATAGTTATAATAGATTATTTGTCCTTGACCTCAGCCCATTCCTCCTCCTCGTCCTCATCCTCTGAATCCACCACGAGGATTGAAGTTTCCTCTCCCTCGAGATTTTTACTGCGGAGTGTTTCCTTCTTTCTGTACTTCACCTTGGATCTTGTATATGTCTCTTGATATTTCATGAATGATATTGTAAGCCCTACAATCCCTATCATCATGTCCTGCTGACTTACAGAACATGCCATACAAATTTTTGGGTGTATGAACAAACTTTTGCATGTAATAGCACTCACCTGGGTGATGTCTATTTCTGCATACATCGCACCAAGATAGGTTGACTTGCTTCAATGGGCTCGGTGCTCCAGAAACCAAATACTCATGAAATAGGGGACAATGTTCCTTATCATGGCCTTCTGATTGGTATCTGACACACCAGATATCTTCTCTTTTGTATTTCCCCTCGTATTTCTTTATTTCCTCGACATGCAAAGACAAACTAATTAGTTGGCTCAATATTTGGCTCATACCCGAGATGGATTCTCCCATGGAGGCGAACTCTAGCTTCATAGCGATCTCCTATGCTTCAGATTGTGAACCAATCTTCTATTGCATCAAAGGAACTCTAATGTGTGGTAGGAGGGTAGCGATGAACCATTCTTTGTTCTTCTCATCTAGGATCTTGAAAGTTAATTGGCCTATTAAGGTCTTGAATCTCTTATCGAACTCCCAGACAGGTTCAACTACCTTCTGCTTGATCTCCTTCAGCTCTAAAATACATTGTGACTCTAACTTGGGTTTCTTGAACTCTAAAATCAATGCCTTCTTGATCTCATTCAGTGGATGAGGCTGTGCAAGTCCCTGGACAAGCTTCATGTACCAGCTCAGTGCACGATCTCGCAGAGTAGTGCTAAACTGGGTTCTTTTGATAGCTTCATCAGTGACATTTTTAATATTCCATACGGCTTCACACAGAAACCAATGTTGATCAGGATCTTCAGATTCATCTCCCCTAAAGATAGGGAGGCTCATCTCATCTACCATAGAGCTGCCTAGGTTTCCTGTCTGAGTAGATGTTGAACTATTGGTAATAGTACTCTGAGGACTCTAGTGGGTGTGGCTATTCTGATTACTAAGCACTACTGAAACAACAAGAGGATTAATAGTACTTACTTCATTAGTCTGCGCAGTTCCTGAAGTTTTTGGCTCATTCTGGCGAAGTTCTTCAGCTTCTCCTTCTTCTTCCCTAGTGGGTTCTGAATGCTCTTTGTCTGTTAAATATTCCTCTTCTCCACTATAGAAACCCTCGTCCCCGTAGTTCTTCTTGAACAGGTTCATAAGATGAAATCCTCTTAATACTTTTCCACTATGAATATGGCCATCTTCTGTGTCATTGTCGTTGTCCGAATTCTTGAACATTAGCTCCTTCAGATCCGATCAATCTATTGTATCTTCAGGATGTCTTTTCATGTAAGAGAATATTCATTCTCGACTTCATAAAATCTAAAAAATTTCCCCTGGGTCCTTTGAAGAAGTATCTCTCGGCTTGGCTATATGATTCTACTCTTTCAATAGAAAACTCGATGATGTAACCTCCAATGGTGCTATCGAACCAATGATCTACTTCTCTGGATACGGTGTTGTCGACTCTCTTGACCTTCTGGATCAACACCGACGTCCAAACTACAAGAGATCTAGACCTGATCTCGAACTGTGTATCTGCTAACCTAGCTAACCACTCATATAGCTCCTGATGGATCCCTCCAAAGAAGATCTCATGAATGTTGATGAAGATATATCTTTCTAGCCAATCCTCAGTACTAAGCTTAGGGTTCTTGTTTTGGGCTTCAGCGAAGTCCTTCTCTTGATCCTCGATCCACTTTTGAATCTCTTTCTTCGATGGGAACTACCTTGACATTCCCTTAAAAATATTCTTGTCCCAACAACGAAACCATTTGTTGGCATAGGGGAAGACCCAAGGTTCACTCCAAAAGTGTACCAATAAGCCCTAGCTACTGGCCCTTTCGGCAACACCTGCGAAGTAGATGCAGTCTCACCCAAAGTAGCTATGAGGGGGTTGTAGGAAAAAGATGTCTACAACCAAAAGGAATATCAAGTGGATCTAACACAAGAGCTATATATCATTCATCTACCACTTATCAGCACAGATCTATTCTGCACGACTATAGATCTGATCTACCACAAAAATGAAAAAATAGTATATCAAAGATAAAGAACAGAGTATCAACCACACACACAACACATAATATATGTGGTTCACCCTCTCTTTAGGTCTATGTCCACAGAACTGTGCTTATGATATAGTAAGGTAAAGCGTACAGTTCTTGTCTGCACTCTCAACCAGCAGACCTTCTTCTTCTTCTCTCAATCTCTCCCCTTCCTGTTCACCCAGCTGTAGGATTGATCCTTGCACCCAGCTGAAGATCTTACAATACCAGAAGGTTCTCACACTTAGCACTTCTTTCTCACAACACTAGTCTCTCACAATAGTAAAAAAAACAATAATACTAGGACCAACCCCCTTTCCTCATCTAGGTTCTTATTTATACATTACAATGGCTCATCGACAACCTTAGGCCAAAACTTAAGTGTCAAAGCCCTAGATACCAAAACCCTAGGTGTCTAAAACCCTAGGTCAACTTGACCCACATTTTTAGGGCTTCGCCAGTCTCTCTTTCCTTCCTCCTCATGTGGTGCTCCAAAGCATCCAACGGTGGATTTTTCCCCTTGTTGAGTTGTCCTCGATCCATCTTCCTTGCTGATTTGTCATCCTTAATCTCCTCATCCAACGGATTGTTTTCTCTTACTTCGCTCTGTCTTTTCTGCTCTTTTTCTCACTTTGACCCAGTAACAGTCACTGTGTCTCCCGCACAGTTCACGTTTGACCTTTTCTTCCTTGATATTTGTTTGCTTCCATACACTAGGGCCAACAGGTTCCCTTGATCTATGTGTCCACAATCTGGTCACTGGATGCATGTTGCATGCAATCAGGGTTGAGCTCTGTTGGTGTCAACTGCTTTGATATCTTTGAGATGTCTAATAATGGTGGGAAATATGGTCGAAGGAGAGCCACGTTGAATATTGGGTGCAGGCCGACGAAAGGGAGAATTTTGAGCACAAAATCATTGTCACCCAAAGCCTTGGTGATGGTGTATGGCCCATACTAGAGTGGGTGAAGCTTCCGATGGGGCCCTGTAAGGTGTTCTTTCTACAAGTGCAACCATACTTTGTCGCCCACCGAAAACTTATATTGCACCTAGTGTTGATCATAGCGCTTCTTGTACTTGGCATTGGACTTCTATAAAATATCTTGAACCTGTTGGTGGATGTGTTGGATCCGCTCAATGAACCAGGTGGATTTGTGAGATTATGGTGGAGCAGGGGATGAGTCGGTCAAGGTGGTCACCAGGGGTAGTGCAACATCCATGGGACCCAATGGTTTGAATCCCAACCACACCTGAAAGGGGTTGTGGTCAGTTGAGTTATGCAGGGCTCGGTTGTAGTTATGTTAGACATAAGGAAGACTCTCATCCCATGTGCAGGGGTGCTTGGAATTGTACATGAGCAGAATATGTACGATCATATGATTGACGACCTCAGTTTGGCCATCTGTCTGGGGGTGGAAATCAATGGATTTGGTGAGCTTGGTATCCAGCAGTGACTAGAGGCTCGACCAGAATGTGTTGAGGAACTAACTGTCCCAATCTAAGACAATGGTTTGTGGGATCCCAAAGTGTACCCAGACACATTCAAATAATATCTTGGCAGTCACCTCTGTGATGATGTTCTTCTTGCAAGCGGATAGAATCACCATCTTGGAAAAGTGATCAACAACCATAAAAACACAGTCATTTCCCCTTTTGGTGGATGAGAGGCCCGACATGTAGTCCATTGAGATGGATTCCCACAGCTTGTTAGGAGTAGGCAGAGGGGTGTACAGGCCATGTTTCTTATTGGTCGGTTTGGAAATAGCATAGGCGGTGTAAGACCTGATATACTTCCCGACATCATGTCAAAGTTTTGGCCAGATGAATTTTTTTGTAGCACTGCCACTGTATTTTCGACACTAAAGTATCTTGCCACCCAACTGTAGTGAGCTTCCAAGATCATCTTCATGCACTCACTTGATGGAACACAGAGATGGCCCAGAAGACACAACATCCCATCCTGAATATGGAAATTAGTGACCACTGAGTTTTCTCCCAACATTTGGTAGGTGGTGGAGAATTCAGGGTCTGTCTCATAGAGGTGGGGCCATCCGGAGGTCTCATGGTCACAAGAGTCTAGTACCATGGTGAGTGCCAATACTGGAGGTCATTTGAGGCAATCATAAACTCGGTTGGTACTTCTTGTTTTATACTTGATGTTGAGGTGGAACTATTGTAGGTATGTGGAAAATTTTTTATGGTGATCATTCTGCAATTTTCCTTGGGTCTGCATGAACTCTAGCAGGTTGTGATCAGTTTGGATGATTGTCTCCTTCCCCAGAATGTAATGTCTCCACTGGTGGTAGGATTTCACAATGGAGTACATTTATTTTTCGTCGGTAGGATAATTATGGACAACACCTAATAGTGTCTCACTATGATACGCCACGGGGTGGTCGTGTTGAGTGAGAACGACGCCCACAACATAGTCTAAAGCATCTGTCTCGATCTCTAAGGGATGCTACAAGTCTGGTAATAAAATTACTAGGGATGAGCACAACTGTTGCTTCAAGTCATCGAAGTCTTTCTGTTGTGATAGGCCCCACACAAACTTTTCCTTACTGCCACCTCTGGTTACTTGGTTGAGGGCCCATGCGATATGAGAGAATCCCAACACGAACCTGCGATAGAAATTGGCAAGGCCCAAGAAGCTCCAAAGCTCATTGAGTGTTGTTGGGTTTGGCCAGTCACAGATGACCTGGATCTTGGTTGGATCCACATGCACACCATTTTTATCAATGATGTAGCCTAAGTAATGGACCCTGTCCATGCCGAAGGAGCATTTTTCCAAGTTTGCATATAGTTTTTGCTGTCATAGGGTGTGCAGAACCTATTGAATATGCTGCAAGTGTTCCTCCCAAATATTGTTTTAGATGAGGATGTCATCCAAATACACCACTACAAAAGTATTGGTGAAAGGTCACAGGATATCATCCATCATCCTCATAAAAGTTGCTAGAGAATTTTTCAAACCAAAGGGCATGACCAACCATTCAAAAAGACCTTCTTTTGACTTGAAGGTGGTATTCCATACATCAGTCTATTTTATTAGGACCTGGTGGTAGCCAAAATTTAGATCAATCTTACTGAAGTATTTGGCCCTCGTGAGTTGATCAAGAATGTCGTCAACTCAGAGAATCGGGTACCAGTTCTGGACTGTTATTTTATTCAGTGCCCAGTAATCAATGCAGAGTTACCAGGTCCTATATTTCTTTTGCACCAGTATGATTGGGCTTCCACAAGGTGATGAGCTGGGACGGATGTGCCCCTTGTGGAGCAGTTCTTGGATCTGTCTCTTGATCTCTTTTTTTCTAATAAAGAGTGACGGTAGACTATCCATTGGGTAGCAGTGTGCCTAGGGTCAGATCGATGGGATGCTTGACCTAGCAGTGCAGAGGTACCCTGGTAGGAGAGGAGAAGATATATGAGTATTCTTCCATGACCTTATCCACTTTTTTCTATTGTGTGGAGAGATTGGTCGCGAAGGCCCTGGATGTGGCTACGATCTTTCACTTACTTTGAGAGAGAATCATGAAGAAGACAAATTTCCTAGTGTGAGAGATGACCTTCCTGCATTTCTTGGCATAGATCAAGGAAATAGCACTAGGAGGGACTGCCTTGGGTATCCTGTAGAATTTCTTGTTCAAAGTAATAATAAAACTATGAGGCCTAGACTCATATACAACATGATGTTTCCATAAATAAGTTTGGACCAAAAGAAAATTACAAACTTCGAGAGGAGAAACATCACGGAATACCTCATCTTTGAAGGGCTTGATGACGTATGACAGTCGACACTGTTGGATGACACGGAGATCGCTTCCTTGGCAGAGCCATCCAATGGTGTAGGGTTATGGGTGCAGCATTGTCGGCAGGGCCAACTGCTTGATGACATCTGCTGAGATGAGGTTCTTCTGGCTACCGCTATCAATGATGAAGTGTAGCGGGTTGCATTTTACCCACATCTGTGAATGGAAAAGGTGCTCACCTTCTTTTGGCTCATCTGGTTCACCATGTTGGAGCTTGGTGGTAGCAACGGTGGCACTGGGTTCTGCATCAATGATTCATCTTCCCCTTTTTGGTTTTGACTCAGATTCAAAACCCACATCTGATTCAGAGGATTTCACTTCAGCCACTAATGATTTCTTTGAGTGGCAATCAGCAGTGTTATGCCAAGGGCTCTTATGGAAGTCGCACCACTTCCCGGTATCCTTCTTTGTCTTTTGGGTGTCCTTCTTTTCTTGTGTCTTGGACTGGTTGTCCCGATACTGTCCATATTTTCTCTGTCCTTTATTCTGTAGGTTGGGGCCGCCCTTTCCTGGTTTTTGCTGCGAGGGGTTCCCAGGCCCAAATTTTCATTTCTTTTGGTTGAGCTTCTACTCGATTTTGACGGCATATCGATAGGCCGCGCCTAAGGATGAGATGTCTAGAAATTCCATTTTGGTATGGATGTATCTATGAAAAGCACCATGATACTTGAGCACTAGATGTCTCTCTGAATATTTGATACCCAGCTTGGTGTGTAGGGTATGGAATATATTTTTAAAATCTAGCACTCCTTGGTCTCTTTATTACCGCAGTGTGGTCCATATGGTATACAAGTCGTCATAAATTCTGACTGGGTAGTATTGTTCCTTAATAGCATCCCTGAAGGATTCCCAGGTGGTTGTGACTATAAATAATGAGGTTTCATCTGTTTCCTTTTTCTCACAGAAAGTTTCTCACCAATCTTTGACATGGGGAACGGCTTTGAGGAGTGCAAAAGTAATTTTTTCTCTATTTGAAAAGTTATGGATAGAAAAATACCCTTCTAGTAGATTCAACCACTTGTCTACAGCGTCTGCGTCTATCTGACCTTCGAATATAGGAATATTGAAGTTGATTTGTACCTTGAAGGGGGCGGCGCCTCCGCTCGAGGAAGATGTGTCACCTATTGGTAGTCATCAAAGGATTTGTGTGAAACTATCCATCATCTCGTTCTTCTATTGCATGAGGGATTACTCAAGAAACATTTTGAAAGTATCTTATGTACTGACATCTTTCTTTTCTCCTGCCATGAGAGGTCATTTGGGCGTGTGAGAGATTTTGTCCTCAAGAGAAACAAGCTCGAGACCCAATTCTTTGTACCCTAACCTCGTTGGGGACATGCATTAAGATGACAAGGAGCAGACCACTCTGATACCAC
>JZKD02S0232570.1:39425-52817 GCA_000966675.3 Picea glauca
ATTGAGTCTATTATGAGACAAGTCAAGCAATGCCAAATTTGTGCAATCTCCTAAATTTCCTGGTATCCTATCTGATAAGTAGTTGTGATGAAGATAAAAGGAATCTTAGTTGTTTCAGATGGCACAAGGAATCAGGAATTTTTCCAGAAAGCATGTTTTTATGAAGATGCAAGAAACCGAGATGTTTAAATGGTTTAAAGTCATCTAGGATGTTTCCTCCTAATCTGTTGTTTTCAAAACTCAATTGTTCTAGTTTTACAAGGCTTTGCAATGATGGAATGCTGCCTTTGAAAAGATTTCCACTTAAATCGAGAAAGGTTAAGTTGCTAAGATTACCAATCTGCATAGGGATGTTTCCTTCTATTATGTTGTTTTTTATTGACAACTGTTGTAGATTGGTAGAAAGCCTTCCTATGGTAAATGGCAAAATACCACTTAGTTTATTGGTGCCCAAGCCTAGTATTTTTAGGTGAGAACAATTGGTATTGCAAAACTCAATTGTTCTAGTTTTAAGAGGCTTTGCAATGATGGAATGCTGCCATTCAAAAGATATCCACTTAAATCGAGAAAGGTTAAGTTACTAAGATTACCAATCTGCATAGGGATGTTTCCTTCTATTATGTTGTTTTTTATTGACAACTGTTGTAGATTGGTAGAAAGCCTTCCTATGGTAAATGGCAAAATACCACTTAGTTTATTGGTGCCCAAGCCTAGTATTTCTAGGTGAGAACAATTGGTAAAAGATGTAAGAAAGGGCATGGTGGTACCACTGCCACTATCAAGTTGATTAGAGTCCAAAGTTAGTCGATTAAGGAGGGACAGCTTACCTAGTTCCACTGGCACAGTGCCACTCAAATAGTTGTAATCTAGGAAAAGTATGATGAGTTTAGAACAATTCCCAATGGAATTTGGTATGCTTCCACTGAGCTGATTTCCCCATAAATCGAATGCACTCAATTCGTTGATCTTGGTGCCAAACTCTGAGGGGATATGCCATGTTAATCTGTTCTGGTAAATAAGCACCAAAGATAAAGAGGACATGTTTGACAAAGAAGTGGGAATACTACCTGACAATTCATTTTGAAAAAGACAAAGAGCTGGCAATTGGGTGAGAAGGCCTATTTCTTGTGGAATGGTGCCAGTGAGTTTGTTTGTATAAATTTCCAAATCTGTCATCCTAGAGAGATTTGAAATAGATGTGGGAATGCTGCTGACAATCCATTTTTACAAAGGATAAGCTTTTCCAGACTAGTGAGGAGGCCGAATTCTGGTGGAATGTTGCCAATGACATTGTTTCTAGAAATCTCCAAGTCAATCAAATTAGAAAGATTTGACAAAGAAGTGGGAATGCTCCCTGACAATTCATTACGAAAAATACGAAGCACTTGAAGAGTGAGGAGGAGCCCTAATTCTTGCGGAATGCTCCCAGTGAGATTGTTTTGGGAAATTTCTAAATAAATCAACGCTGAAAGATTTCCAAAGGAAGAGGGAATAATACCTATGAAGCTGTTTGCTGCTAACGAAAGACTCTGCAAATGTGCGAGGGAACCCAACTCAGTGGGGATACTTCCACTCAGAATGTTAAATTTGAGTGAGAGTTCTCTCAAACGAAAGCGACGTCCCAATTGAGGTGGGATATCACCGTAGAGCGCATTCTCTGAAAGATCGAGCAATCGGAGAAACGACAAATTCCCAAGGAATGGAGAAATGGGGCCTTTCAGATCCATAGCAGTGAGGTTGAGTGCAACGATTCTGTCCATTTGATGGCGGCGGGTGCAGGTAATGCCAGTCCAATTGCCCAACGGATTCGAGGGACTCCAGTCGGCCATGGAATGCTGAGGATCCTTGGCAATAAGGGACTTGAATTCCAGCAATGAAATTCGATCATCGTGAATTGAGTGAGCAAAGGAAGAGGAAAGAAAGAGGGTAAACAGCAGACAAAAAGAAAAACAGAGAGACGACATGATGTTTGAAACTAAAACGGAAACAGGTGGAGGGGAGGAAGGAATGAATCAGTGTGCATTCGCCCTTATAAAGTGTGAGGGACAGATAGGAGACACGTGTAAAAAACTATCCCGACCATAAAAAGAGGAGGGCATCCATGACTTTGCACTGAAATTAATTTCCATGGCCATGAGAGTAACAGAGTGGACGTTGGAACCCCAATAGAGTACTGTTATTGGTACAATTGTAGTTATAAATAGTTACACAGTGGAGGAAGACGAGAAAAAGAGGAAACACAAACAATTGCAATGGCAACGGAGGGAAGAGGGCATAGTGGAGAAGGACGATGGGATCTCCATAGTGGGGATGAGTGGAGCTCGTTGGAAAGGGTGGAGTGGATGCTCTCCATCACATCTAATAAAAGATAATATTATTGTTAAAAAGAAAGATTAACAAATTTCTTTTAATAATATTATTGTTAAAATGAAAGATTAGCAAATTTCTTTTAATAATATTATTTATCAATAATATTATTAAAATGATTTAAAAAAAAAAATTCAATTCTAAATAAATATAACAATATAATACGATTGTAAAATAAAAAAATTTAAATTTCTTTAAAAATATTTTAAAGCTTTTTCTTTTCAACTTTAAATAATTTAGATTTGGATTTTATCCGCTGGAATGGGTGTGAAAAGATTTTTCGTTAGTCAAAGCAGCATAGTGGGAATGAGTAAGATTTTGGTTGATTTGGAGATATATTAAAAAAATTAAAAAAACAAATTTAATATATAAAATGAGTTTTTAAAAATAGAAAAATATATTTATAAAAATAATATGATTTTAAATAGTTAAATTAAAATGATTTAGTTTGAAAATAAAAAAATTAAGAACTTTTAAAACATAGTGGGATTGATTGGAGATATATTAAAAAAAAACTAAAAACAAATTTAATATATAAGAAATAATAGAAAAATATATTTATAAAGATGAGTTGGGAATGAACGAAGCTACTTGGAATGGGTGGAGTGGATCTAACATTTTTGTTGATTTGAAAATATATTTAAAAAATAAAAAAAATATTAATTTAATATATAAAATGAGTTTTGAAAAAAATAGAAAAAAATATTTATAAAGATAATATGATTTTAAGTTGAAATTTGAAAACCAAAATGATTTAATTTTAAAAAACAAAAGATAAGAATTTTAATATTTTATAATATGGACAATGAACCATTATATTAATTGGAGGAGGCATAGCTTCTTTCTACCTATTTTTTGTCTATTGTTATTGGAATAAGGACTATGGTATATTGGAGCTTATATATTGTTGTGGGCCACATTTCTCAACCAATGTGGGATCATTTTTTTTGTATAGAGAGGTATTGGATAATGGTATATTGGAGCTTATATGTTGTTGTGGGCCACATCTCTCAACCAATGTGGGATTGTTTTTGTATATAGAAATATTTATGTCATAGAAACAATGTGTAACACCCCGTTTTCCCCCATAATTGTAATTATGCTAAGACTTCATATAATGTGATTATGAAGCTTGTGATTATATTCTGATTAACGAAAAACACCAGACAATTGACTGAGAGGGAAAAGCCTTGAAAGTACTAGCCATGATGTCACAAGTGGGAATTGATGAAGTGGATAGATGAGGTGGAATGGAGAAGCTTCAATGATGAAAACAGGGATCTTGCTTAACACTTCAACCTACACCTGCAAATTGAATATACCACATGTTCATGTACTTGAATCTGCATAGAGCCACGTGAATTGTCATGAAGGAACATGATTGGTGGTTGAGGTAGTTAATACTGTTGACAGTCCTAATCTATTGAGAAGAAAAAGGGTCAACTGAATAACCTGACAAACAGGACACCCATAGATTTTACCCTTCAAGAATTCGGACTCTAGACAACAGGTTTCATCTGGAAGAAGTCATGGGAACCTCGAGGAGAATAGAAAAGAAGAGGAAAAAGTTGGAAAAGACACGAGAGACGAACATATGGGGATTGTCCCATCAAGAGTAGTGAAAAATGGTATCCAAAGAGAAACCAGAGCACGAAGAAGACGCGTGAGGATAATGATACGGAGAAGAGTAAGTGAGCAATAGTCTCACAGGAAAAATGGTGCAATGAATAGAGGTGTTCATTAGCATAGATTGAAAAAGAGAAGAATTTGGAGAGTTGATGTTGGACAGAGGGCTGCAGCTTGGTGCTTATTGGACAAAAACCGATATTGGTAAGGGGAGGTCATCGAGGGACTGTATAGCAAAGAAGGGGCTCCCTTATGCAGAGGAAATCTAGTTGAAAGGGCACCTGCGAAACCTGTGGAAGCCCTGAGCTCAGTGGGAAGGGGACAACTTTTGTTGTTTTCAGTGGGGGGAGGAGAGTAACCTTCCTAGATCATACTAAATTTGATAACCAACTGAATCATTTCCCTTGTGATATCGAGGCTTGGCATAGGGGTGGCATGTTGTAGGAAGGCACTCTATAGTATAACCTAAGGTTGGGAGGAAAGGCATCCTCTCTTAGTCAGTTGCCTAGTTGTCACATTCACTGAACATATAAGTGTTTGACTTGGCTTGTGAGATGAATGTAGAATATTGTAAATATGTTGTTTATGGATTGACTAATGAATATGAAAAGAAGATATGAAATGGTTAAATTCCTGAGTGAAATGGAATATGAATGTTTGTTTTCATTGTTAATCGTTTCCCTTGTGATATCAAGGCTTGGCACGAGGGTGGCATGTTGTAGGAAGACACTTTGTAGTATAGCCTAAGGTTGGGAGGAAAGGCATCCTCTCTCAGTCAGTTGGTTGGTTGTCGCATTCATCGAACAGATAAGTGTTCGACTTGGCTTGTTTGATGAATTTATAATATTGTAAATATGCAGTTTATGGATTGACTAATGAATGTGAAAAGAAGGTATGAAATGGTTAAATTCTTGAGTGAAATGGAATATGAATGCTTGTTTTCATTGTTAATCTAATAACTCATGAAAGTATGTATATAATGTGTGAATGACATGTATCCCAGAAAATTCTTGCAGCCTGAGAGGAAAGTTTGCAAGATATGGAAAAAAATCTTCGTTTGAGGAAGGATGGGATGCCCTAGTAGCTAGGAGGTCCCTGTATGGATAAAAGGACCTTATGCCTGGGGGAAACTCTAGTACTTAAGTGGAAATCTTGCAAGATATGCAAGAAATTCCCTTTCGATGAAGTCAGAAATCATTAGTTGGTCTCAGAGTAGTACCTGAACTCTCGAAGATCTGGTAAAACCCTTGAATAACCCATGAAATTGGCCAAGTATCGATTTCATACCATTATCCAATAAAAAACCTTATGCTTGAGTGGAGGAAAATTACATCCATCGATTTGGTGTGGTGAATGGATCTCATTTGTGGATTTGTTGTAGGTCCCACCTATTCACCCTATAAAAGGTTAAAGGAGTGGACATTAATCGACGTTCAAGTTAGAGGCATTGACGCATTTAGAGTAGTTAGATGTCAGGGTTTGAGAGTCGTCAGATCCGGGGATAAACCCGTTAGAGTGTTGTGACCATCAATTGTCGCAATGGATGCAAAGGTGGTGTAACCACTTGAGGGAAATCCAACCTACTATTTGGCATTGAGCCCTATTATCACAATATATATCACTTGTGCAAATCCCTCACAAGAAGCATGATAAGTGTAACATATGGAAGTAATTTCCGTTATCATCTAAGTAGTTACTTCCCTTGTTTTAGTGAAAGATTGAGATCCAAAACAAGGGAGGCTTCCCTAGCAACCTCAAGCAAGTCCGAGCAAGTTCAAGCGAGTCTATGACCCATTAACTTGGTTACTTTATCACACCACCAACTAAGTCAAGGTTCAAAGTGAAGACAAAGTGGTTAAAACAAGGAAAATTCAAGGCTTGTGTGTGAGGTGTTCCAAGAAAAAAAGAGATATTTACGAAGTCCAATAAGTCCAAATAATGCCTCGAAACACTAGCTATCAAAAGAAAAATAATGTCTATAATAAAACTTGAATAAAGAGATGATTTACTTCAATAAATGACAAATTATAGCATCAACAATATAATAGTCTTAAAACTCGTAAAGATGCAATGAAAGAGACATTAAATGCAAGTTAAAACTCACACATCAATAACCAATGATTGTTTAAACATAAAAGAGCATGAAACTACTTCAAAGATGCAAGACGTCAAAGCCCTAATAGGCTGAAAATTGTAATAATGCAATAAATGATGTCAAAATGTATTCTAAGTAAGTGAAAATGAAACCCTAGACATTAGGCTAACAATGAATAGGAAATGGAGATGTAAAGCAATTAAACCTAAAACTATCATAAGACATCAAAGAGAGAGGGAATTTAGGGTTTAAATCACTTGCAATGGAGAAAAGACTAGTGTTGTTTAGCTTCCTTGGGCATATGGAGTCTAACATGCAACTTCTATGGAGAGCAAAGGCTAGGATAAGACTCAAGAAACAAACACTAGGGTAGTCCACTACAAACCCTAGGTATTGGTTCTTTAGAAAAACAACTTAAGGTAGTCCACTACAAACCATAAGAGGTCGTCCTATGTCTCCTAAATACCTTAAGAAAGAGATATAGAAAATATTTTGGTTAAATCCCTAGACTAGTCCACTACAAACCCTAGAATCATAACTTATAAGAGCAAAGACTAGGGTGGTCCACTACAAACCCTAGAAAAAACCTTATGTCCTTCAACAAGCTTTATATGAATGATAACATGGAAGATAACCCACTACAAATATTCCTTCAGGTTTCAAAACAAAATTTATCCAAAATAAACAAGATAACATGAAAAATTGCCACTTTGATCGAGAATTTACTTAATACATTCAAGAATAAATCATCCAAGACTTGAAAATAACACTTAATAGCCAAATCGTTTGGCATGAAAGAAATCCTAGAAATTAAATCATCCAAGAAACACTTGCAAAGCATCCACTAGATCATTCTCAATAAAGTTCCCACAAATACTCCATGATGAGAAAGAAAGACAAGAGACAAGTAGTAGTAGTTCTCCACAAGATGAGTTATGATTTAAAAATGAGAAAACCCTCAAGTATATATATGAGACAAGCCTAGGACTTTATCTCTCTAAAAGCCCCTATGACATAATAAATCCATGATACAAGGTGGATAGTTCTCAAGCCGACCCCCAAAATAGCCTCCAACATAAGAAAATAAGGCTAAAACATCAAAAAATTATCTAGAATCCTACACGTGTGAGTGTGAGAAGTTCCAAGTGTTAGAATAAAAGAGATATGCTCATTTTTCCATAGACAATATAACAATATTGTCACCCAACCATAGGCATGCAACCACCCCCGAGCACCTTTAATCTTGACAAACAAAATAATTTCAGAAGCAAACCCTAGAACAAATAACCAACCAAAGTAGCGTACTTCTCTCCAAAGATAGTGTACCAAACAAAGAATTCAAACCATAACCAAGGCAAAAAGTCCAAACCATAACCAAAGACCAAAAATCCCAGTTGCAGTAGCTGCAACTGTGTTAACTCCTAGATTTTCACCCTTGAAAGTCTTGAGGGTTAAGAGTCAGCATGCAACACTTTGGTTGGCATACTGAGATTTCCCCAGGGTTTTAACACTTATGTTGAGCAGGAGGTTGGTTCACACATGAGGCAGGTACATGATCAATACAGGGTTACTTAGTTCAGAGTCACAATCTACATGATTTCCATGCATTTTTGAGAGAGAGATGTATACACACAAGTGTTGCTAAATTTTAGGAGACACGGTTTGAGTGGGTCTGTTGACAGTTTGAGGCCGTTTTGATCATACAGTATGAGTCCTTGCAGGATTCTATACCTGATTACAATTTTCTTAGCAACGTGCAGAAAATTTCTATTTTTGGCAGGTTGTGATTTAGGCCCCAGGTTTAGATTCTGAGAGCGTAGTATTGATCCTTGAGGCATCTAGAGGCCTTTGGACCTTTTTCTAGATGATGTCACCTAGATTTCTATTTTTAGTAGGTTGAGTAGCAGGGCTCGCATGTCGGTTCTAACTACATATTTGGATCCCTTGCAAGAAGACGAGATCAATGAGAATAAATTCAAGGGCATTTAGACAAATTTCTATTTTTAACAATGTCTATTTTTAGCACTAGACACATGATGGTGCTTTCCTAGTCATGTCAAACATTTGTGGAAAGTTTGGGTTAGTTTCGACAAGTTTCAAAATATTGGGACTGTTGGCACCAGGCCGAAGTGGAAAGAAGGATGATCATGGGGAAAGAAAGCGTGAAGAAACTGAAGTAACAACTGGAGGAAGAACAACACGCACGCATGCAAGAAAGCATGCACAGGGAAAGCGACAACTGGAGGAAGAACAACACGCATGCATGGGAGGAAGACCTAACGTCAGTAGGGTTAGGGTTTTGGTAATACATTGTAAATGGATGAAGAGCCCGATAGATATAAATAGAGATACGTAGGTATCATATGGAGGTTCACCTTTTGTATTAGTTCGTCTTTTGTATTATTCCATCATAGTTATGTATGAGTTGTTGCGTTATGTAATACTGTTATGAACAATTTTTGTAAGCTGTTGAGCTAAGAACAGAGGGGAAAAGGAATATCTGAGGATTAGATCGCAGGCTGTGGAGCTTGGTGCGATCTAGTTCGCCTCATACAGATCTTACCCAATTTGAGGAGAATTGTAAGTGCGCGGCGCTGGAGATGCAGAACTACCATAATAAAAGAGCCTAGAGCCAAATCTTTGTGAACGTAGCCTAGGAGGGGTGAACCACGATAATATCTGTGTAATTTGATGAATGCATGTATATCTTTGTTTCCTTTCAGCAGTTAATTGTTATGCTAATGAATGAGTGAATACATTGTTATGAAATACGATTGTGTTGTTCGGGGAATAAACTGTGGTAGATAAGCGCATAACCAGGAATAATAGTAGGTTGCAGCCACAAGTCATAGTACATGGCTCTGGATAATAAACCCCTATCTCATACTCAATCCTAGGCTGTAAACACCTGAGTCTTACAACCACCCATTTAAAGCTATCTCGGGTGATATTGCACAGTCCATTCTGTGTACTGTGTTGCCTTCTGGTTTACCAGGAGGGTCGATAGTTTTAGAGGCTTTGTTGGAAACCTGAAAGACATGAACCCTGGGTCAATAACTTAGATGGTCAAGAAAGAAGAATAAGTAATTAAAACCAACAAATGGTTCCGTTGCCGCGTTAATAGGAATGAGAGAGAACTGAGTAGACGAGATAGATTGAGCGAGAAGAGAACGAAGAAAAAAAAAGAGAAATGAACCACTAGAAGGGAATGTTGAGACCTTGGAACCCCACGAAAGCAGAAATTGAAGGCTGGTTGAGAACCAAAGAGCTAGAGTTTTCACAGGAAGACAATAGAAACCCTAGAATCACACCTCGCAAATATCTGGATAAATACGTATTTACTGATTTACACGAAGTCTTTTTCTATGATTTTCCGCATCTACTACAGGAGTGGATACTAAGGTTGAAGGATAACCACGCGATGAACTGGATTCGATAGTTAGATTGGACCCTAGTACAGATTGAGCAATTACAGTAGGTGAACAACAAATTCACCCGAGCAGTAGACTTTTGGTTTGACAGTATTGTGGCAGGCTTCATCACAGAGTTTGCAGTTGACACAGCGAAGTCATATAGCGCAACAGAGAAAGAATTTCTTCATGGACCTCGAGGAAGGTACATTCGATCCTTGTATACTTCTATTAAGATACTGCTATATAACAAAGGTGTAATGACAATGGAATCAGACAGCTAAACTTCCCCACGTGCATGGGGGAAGGGGGGAAGCACTGATAGAGAGAGGATAAATGGAAGGAGGGAAGGATAAAGGCAAGAAGTAGGAGGAACCCTTGGATCCAATCATGATGGATAAGAACCAGATCAAGTGGATATTGGTGTCATCAGGAACGACGCGTAGCGGAGTACCATACCAATATAAGGTGAATACCAAGAAGAGAGCCGTAGGCGCAAGGGAGGGCTTGGCTAGTGATGAGGAAGAGGTAGAGGATCTCCGAGATGTGGAGCAGATTGAGGAAATCCTGCGTGCAACATACGAGAGGAAGACAAGAGGTCTAAGAATGGGAGGAGAAGGAAGCCATCCTATCCATATTAATGTCAGTGTGGAACCCATAAACCCATGTGCGACTAATACACCAAAGAGAACACCATCGTTTAGGCAACCGAAGTTTGGAGAAAGTCCGATAGCAGGAAGTACATCTACACAAGGAGAAACAATTGGAGGAGCCAGTTCAAGCAACACTAGTCAAGTATCTACACCACGTGGAGGAGGTAGTAGTTTCATATTCAGAATGGTAGGACACGATCCCACCATCAGATTACCAGAATTTCGAGGAGAATAAGCAGAAGACCCTGAGAAGCATTTGTTCATTTGTGCAAAGATTTGGGAATCAAAATAGATCACTGATGAAGATACCAAACTCGCGTAGCTAGTGATAATGCTAAGAGACCACGCACTAGACTGGTACATGAGTCTAGACACAAGCAGTGCCCCTGGGACGACAAGGACACTAGCCAACATTAAGAAATTATTGATAAATGAGTTCCATAAGCCGACCTAGGAGGATCAGTACATGAACGAGATGATCGAAATAAGACAGAAACCAGGAGAATGTGTATGGGAGATTGATCATATATTCAAGCGACTGAAGGGAAAGTTAAAATACATCATGACCGATATGCGACATCGACACCTATTTTTCAACTCACTACTACCACACTTAAAATATCCCTTATTGTTTGCACCCAATTCGTCACTTGGTGAGCAAATAAAGGGTGCTTACATGCCCAGTTGGGCTCTGCTAGGCATGACAGCTGTAAAAGGAAAGGTTAGAAAGAGAAACTACAAAGTTATAAACAAGAATTAAACTAAAACAAAATAAAACTATGAGCATATGGAAAAATGAAAAATAAATACAAATGGACCAATATCACCAATGTATAAGCTGATCTATTGATGAAATCCAAAGGCACAATGAAGAAAGGGTACTTGGGTCCCTTCTTTCTCCAATGGAAGGCTCTTAAGGCCCTCACAAGCTTGCTCTCCTTACAATGAAAAGATGAAAATGTGGGTGAAAGAACTCCTAGCTTATCCACTCAAGAGAGAGGTGGAAAGCTCTATGAAATGGTACTGATTATGTTTATTGCCAAAGAATGAGTCCTTAGCAATCTTAGCAGCATAACAATACATAGAATTCCTTGAGAAAGTGATGGTTCTTCATGGATTTTTATAGCATGGCATTGGGTGATTATGTAACCCTTTTGAGGTGTGAAAAGGGGCTCTTTAGGGCTTAATTAGGTCTTTGACCAGCCTACCATGTGGATTCAGCTCAGATTTGATGTCAGATCGGCTTGGGAGCTGATCCATTAGTGGTTGGGAGGCCGACCAATTTCAATAAATGCACCGTTTAGCAGGTGCAAGGGTTTTTCACCCAACAGTCGCGCATCGTGAGCTTATGCACGCATTGTACATTGTTGTTACGTGCATATGCGCGCGCACCTAGGTTTTGTAAAGCGCCCTTCAATTTTTTGGTCATTTTATATAGTTTTTGACCCTTTTGCCATGCTGTGGGATTAATCTTGTGCCATGAATGACTTCTTTCCTGTTTTGACGATGCGGAGTTCTTGTCACCATGTGCGGACAAAATTTCAGTGATAACAGATGCCCCCTAATGGATGAGGTTAGGAGCAAAACGTATAGACGAAATCCATCAATGTTTCTTCTACTGAGAATGGTGTTGCAAGGGAGAGCAAGAGTGGGACCGTGTAGAGCAATCCTTTGGAGAAGAAAGGAACCGGTAGAACCCGACCTTCCATAAGGTGCGTAATAATATACAAGTGTGTACAAACGAGGCGGGCATGCCCCATGCTCGTGTAAGGTAAGTCTGAGAAAAGATGACTAAAGTGTTGGTGTAGACGACTACAGCGCCCTCGGGGGCGGTAATGATAAAGGCAAAAGACAATTCTACAAAGGAACATGCTCTGAACAATAGGCAATGGTCGCGGTAACAAGCAGCGACGATGATGCGGGCATTGAGGGCCCTACCAAGTTCAGAGGTCTTTGGCGACTGATAATAAAAACTACAATAGTCACAAAGTAAGACCCACCGTAACATGAGAAAGTGTTGGCATCGAATGTTATGGGGGTCAACTACATCAGGGAGCAATGGTGTTTCCCCCTGTGCCATTCGAGATCTCTCATTGAATGGAAAATGAGAATCAAGATACTGTCGCCCTTCTGGAAAACTGTGTTGATGTCGACAAAAAGGGGGACGCAACTCCCAGAAGCAAAAAGGGCTCCATGGAATCTACTGAGGTGAGGAAGTGGCAGAGGTACATGGACGCAGTCAAGAAGTGGGAAGACTCAAGACTGCCCTTGGTTGGAGGGTGTATGATATAAGGCGTGGCCGCAACCGTGTGACAAGATCAAGTGTCAGGGGGACGACAAGACCAGGGATAAGTTGTGCCAGAGGCGGGACAAGGTGGACAAATTCAGAGGATAAATGGTAAGTGACTTGGGTAGTATTCTGAATATATAGACAATGCCAGCGAGGATAAATGAGAAGTAATGCTCCAACCAAGGGTGACATGGGTTGCGTGTGGCCAAAAGGAAAGCAGGTCGCCAATGGTGACGACAAAAGTAAATAACTGGAAATAAAGGTGTTTGTACAAGAAATAATGAATAATTGTGGAAAAATGTACAAATACAGAGACGGGTGCCCCAGTGTGAAATGAGTGCCCCAGGGAGGGCAGAAATTTCTTGGAAAACTGATGAAGGGTGGGGGCCCCATTGGTGAGTTTCTGTATGAGGTAGGTGAAATGAAGATAGGTTCGCAGATGGGAAAACTGATGGTGGATGAAATGGTGGGTTCACGATCCTGCGGAGGTGCAGGTAAAAAATAACATAACCATAAAGCAATGATCTGGGAGTCCATATGGGAAGCTAGCAAAATGAGGAGAAGAAGTATGTGGTTGATTCGCAACATGATGAAAGACTACCAGGACTCCCATCCCTAAAGGGTAATGAAGAATAGCATGAGTGTCAAAAGTGCAAAAAGGTGCTATAAATGAGACAACTCATGTGGGTAAGAAAGCTAGCGGGTATCAGTACCGTAGATGCAAAATAGAGGTGTGAGTACTACAGAGCCGGAAATGGGTGTCCTAAAGGCCAATATCAGAGGGTGTGACTGGAAATGTAAATGCAATACAGCGGGAGAGACTACATGCCAGTGCGGAGTATATACCTGAAGGAATGATGTGGAGAGATGATGATCAAGTACCTGCACATAGAACAACCAAATACCCAAAGTGAACAATATCTGAAGAGAATCAAAGATATGAGCATGTAT
>JZKD02S0232570.1:52827-82221 GCA_000966675.3 Picea glauca
CACAATGAAGAAAGGGGACTTGGGTCCCTTCTTTCTCTAATGGAAGGCTCTTGAGGCCCTCACAAGCTTGCTCTCCTTACAATGAAAAGATGAAAATGTGGGTGAAAGAACTCCTAGCTTATCGACTCAAGAGAGAGGTGGAAAGCTCTATGAAATGGTGCTGATTATGTTTATTGCCAAAGAATGAGTCCTTAGCAATCTTAGCAGCATAACAATACATAGAATTTCTTGAGAAAGTGATGGTTCTTCATGGCTTTTTATAGCATGGCATTGGGTGATTATGTAACCCTTTTGAGGTGTGAAAAGGGGCTCTTTAGGGCTTAATTAGGTCTTTGACCAGCCTACCATGCGGATTCAGCTCAGATTTGATGTCAAATCGGCTTGGGAGCTGATCCATTAGTGGTTGGGAGGCCGACCAATTTCAATAAATGCACCGTTTAGCAGGTGCGCGCATTTTTCGCCCAACAGTCGCACATCGTGAGCTTATGCGCACATTGTACGTTGCTGTTACGCGCATATGCGCGCGCACCCAGGTTCTGTAAAGAGCCCTTCAATTTTTTGGTCATTTTATATAATTTTTGACCCTTTTGCCATGCTGTGGGATTAATCTTGTGCCATGAATGACTTCTTTCCTGTTTTGACGATGCGGACTTCTTGTCGCCATGTGCGGACGAAATTTCAGTGATAACACTTATGACAACAAAAGTTTCAGACGCAGGAAGAGGCTCTGCAAGTAGCCTTGCAACTGGAAGAGAACCAGTACCAGCAGATGGACCCAGCTATCGAAGAACTAAAGGAGGATATGAATAATTTAACATTTCAGTTGAACCAGAATAAGAACAAGGAAAAACTAGAAGCCGTTTGGTGCACCACATGTAGGACGGAAGGACACCACAAGAACGAATGCCCAAGATTCGCACAGTATATGGAAACAGGTATGCCAAATCCGCTACCACAGGGAGGATTATGGTGTGAAATATGCAAGAAACTGGGTCATGACCCTTATCACTACACAATGATGCAGAAATACCAGACAGTTCCAAAGAGTTCATATTGCACCTTTTGTAATTCAGTGGGCCACGACGACAAAGATTGTAGAACTATGGAGCTGATGTGGGAAAGAACATCAGATGCATATAGGGTACAGGCCGAAATGATGACTGGGCAAGCAATGCCACAGTTCAATCAAGCCCTAGCTCCATACAACACTGTGCAACAATAGTATAATACTGCGCATCAACCCTACAATAACGTGCAACCGCGGTACAACCTGGAACAACCCCAGTACAATACCACGTAGTACAATCAGGAAACATAGTATAACGTGCCAAGAGGTGATTGAGTAGGCTACAGAGGAGGAGGATGAGACAGAGAAGGTTTCAAATAGGATAGAGGACCAGTCACATGTCACCATTGTCAACAACCAGGACATTATTCATGGGAATGTCCACTTCCACCAGCAACTTGTATGTATTGTCGTGAATCGGACCACGATACAGAGGAATGTCCGACACTTCTAGTAAATATTTAGGAAAAGAGGAACCAGAACAATCAGAATGTTCAGTGGATTTCAGCCGAAGCAAGGGATGATAGACGAAACATCAATATAATCACTCGTGGAGGAATGAAAACAGGAAATGACGCAATTCGACAGGAACCAGCACAGAACCAATGGGTAAAGAAGAACACTGACCCCAAGAAGCAGTTCAATGCACAAAAGGAAAAGGAGATCGTTAAAGAAGCTCGACAAGAATTTCAGAAGGAGGACATAGTGTTGACTGCACATCTAAGCAAGGAAGCCCCAGAATATGAGATACTGCCATCGCTGGACCATACCAATGAAATGCAACCCAAGGGAAAAGTAAGTACAATCAAAGGATTTTGCAATCATGCGTAAAAGTATTAAGTGATCCTTCATCTATGAAAATATTGCAAAACATACTAGAGAAATGTAGCAGTCGGACAGAAGAAAAGCTAGAACCAAAAACCGTCAATCACCTACACACAAGAAGAAGAACAAGTAGGGAATTTAGACTAAATGCTAACATTGGGGATTTCAATATGGGAGACATTATACTAGACCTAGGATCCGAAGTGAATGTGCTACCAAAGACGACATGGTAATGCATGGGAGAACCAACATTGGGATACTCAACCGTTCAATTGAAACTAGCAAATCAACATAGAGTCCTACCAATAGGTAGACTGAAAGGAGTGACAGTAGATCTTGATGGAGTGTGCACTAAAGCAGACTTTGAATTCATTGAAATAGTAGATGGCATAAAACCTTACCCGGCATTGCTTGGTCTGGATTGGGCATTTGACAACCAGGCCATAATCAATTTGAAAACCAAGAAAATGGCATTTGAGTCTTGAGAATACAAGGTTATAGCACCACTAGATCCATCGGAAGGGGAGAGTTTCGTAGAACCCACTTGCCTAGA
Organism: Picea glauca; assembly: GCA_000966675.3. NCBI lineage: Eukaryota > Viridiplantae > Streptophyta > Pinopsida > Pinales > Pinaceae > Picea > Picea glauca. Next base: position 55,272 of record JZKD02S0232570.1, read on the forward strand.
CTTAGACGAGATCGGGCAGTTGTATAGAACAACTGCACACGATGAGGATTACGTAAACCTAACTGCAGACGGGGCACTCAGTTGGTGGATCATTACTTCATGCGCAACAGACTCAGACACTAGGTTAGAAAACTAGCAGCAGAGACTACATGAAGTATCCATGAGAAGATGTGCAAGAATAGACCGCGCAGTAAGGTGGGTAGGCTTAGAAATCATAGAACCACCTAGTTTCCATGGACTAAATGAATTGGAGAATCAGATTAGCACTTGACTAAGCACTCAAGGCCACACCCACAAGATGGTGGGGTGCACATAAAGAGACCATCACAGACTGGTATCAATGTAAGAGATGATTGTGCATAAGGTTCGACGCTGAACAAGAATAAAACAAACAACAAAAATATGAAGGACAAGAGGCACCAACAGAACACTTGGCGAAGTGCAAAATGTTGTGGAAGATGACACCACCAGAGGAATGGCCTCATCACTTCATACATACTTTAGAGGGCATACCAGTGAACTGGTATACAGACCAGGAATTGCACAAAGGAACTATGACATGGATGACATTGCAATATAACTTTATAGTCACTTTCTCATTCGAGCATGAGAACCCCAACATAGACGTAGCCCTGGAACGGATTAGAGGAGTCATATTCATTAAAGAACCAGAAATAGAACTTATCACAGAAGAACAATAGCGGAATAAACAGATAGTCAAGGAACTGTTGTCGTGTTACTAGGTATAGGAGGAAGCACCAGATGAAGATGATCCACACGATATTCAGATTGAAGAAGTAGAAGGCAAAAGAGATGTGGAAGGACCACCCATAGAATCAGAAGTCATTTCCATGCCAATTAAGGTAAAGAAAGTTAACATCGGGCCAGTTGAGCAGCCCAAAATGACCAACATTGGAGACTACTGGGATGAGCAGACAGTGGAAAGAATCATAGAATTGTTGCGCGAATATAGTGACCTTTTTCCCACAACATTTACGGATATGAAGGGTATAGCCGAAGAATTAGGAGAAATGAAGATACCACTCAAATCCGACGTGAGACCTATTAAACAACGACCCTATAGATTGAACCCCATATATAAACAGAAAGTTAAATATGAGATCGATAGGATGCTCGAAGCCGGCATCATTGAACCAGTCGAGGAATCAGAATGGATAAGCCCGATGGTAGTAGAGGCCAAGAAACAAGGAAGAGGGATCAGGATATGTGTCGACTTGAGGAAGTTGAACAATGCATGCCTACATGACCCATTTCCTACACCGTTCACAGATGAAGTGTTAGAGAATGTGGGGGGACATGAAGCTTACTCATTTACTGATGGATTCTCAGGCTACCATCAGATTAAGATAGCACATGAGGATGAAACTAAGACCACGTTTGTGACAGAATGGGGATCTTATCAGTACACAGTCATGTTGTTTGGACTGAAGAATGCACCCGCAATATTCTCCAGAGTGGTCAATGCAACATTTAAGGAATTCATCCATCAATTTCTTGAAGTATACCTGGATGATTGGACAGTTTATAGTCTATTGAAAAACCATGTGGAAGTTTTACGACTGATTTTAGAGAGATGTATACAGTGCCAGATATCACTGAATATCAAGAAATGCATATTTGGAACACCGTTTGGGATACTATTGGGCCATATAGTATGCAAACAAGGCTTGTTAATGGATCCGGCAAAGATCACAGTCATTGTTAACTTACCAGCACCAAAAATAGTCTTCCAGCTAAGAGTAGCGTTAGGACACACAGGATACTACAGGAAATTCATCAAAGGATATGTACAGATCACAGAACCAATGGAAAAATTGTTAAGGAAGGATACAAAGTATCAATGGAACGACGAGTGTCAACACAGTCTGGATACCCTGAAGGAAAAGATGGTTACCGCGCCGATATTAGTATTTCTAGACGGGGAAAAGACATTCCATGTGCATGTAGATGCATCAGTGATATCACTTGGAGCTATCTTAGCACAGCCAGGAGAAGGATACTTGGATCACCCGATAGTGTTCACAAGCATAAATTTATCAGAATCTGAACATAATTATAACATGACATAAAGAGAAGGCCTATCCATGGTCTATGCACTACAGAAGTTCAGGCATTACCTATTGGGAGAACACTTTAAGATGTTTACAGATCACTCAGCCCTGAAATACCTAGTCAACAAGCCAGTGTTGGGAGGGGAGCATCTGTCGATGGTTATTGTTATTTCAAGAATTTGACTTTGAAGTAATAGTTAAACCAGAAAAATTGAATGCAGGACTTGACCACCTATCAAGGGTCACTAATGGAGAAGAACCTACAAATTTAGAAGACAACTTTCCGGATGCACAGTTATTCTCAGTACAAATTGTTGATGACTATTTCGCAGAGATCACCCAGTACTTGAGCATAGGTACTACATCGCAAGAATATACCACCGCGCAGAAGAAGAATCTAGTAGTCCATGCAACCAACTATCAACTAATCACAGGACATCTATACAAGATGGGCACAGATAGCATCTTGCGAAGGTACATGTTAGAGCATGAACAACAAGAATTTTAGCAGAAGCCCACAAGGGAATGGCAGGAGGGAATTATGCAGGAAAAGATACCATGCAATACTATGGTGGCCAATGATTCACAAAGACTCGAAAGATTACTGTCAGAGATGCGATGTCTGTCAAAGGGTAGGAAAACCCAATAGAAGGGATGAGATGCCACTATGACCACAAGTAACATTACAGGCATTTGACAAATGGGCAATAGAATTTTTGGGACCAATTAACCCACCAACCAAAAGGACAAGGGCAAGATACATTATCACCATGACAGAATACCTAACAAGATGGGCAGAAGCCACGTCGATAAAAGATTGCAGCATAGAGACAACTACACACTTCTTGTTTGAACAAGTAATCACTACATTTGGGTGTCCAAGAGTTTTGATGAGCGACCAAGGCACACACTTCATAAACAACACCATCCGCACGATGACTGAAGAGTTTGAAGTTCATCACCAGAAGAGCACACCGTATCATCCACAGACAAATGGCACAGTAGAAGCCTTCAACAAAATTATGGAGAACACACTGACAAAGATCTATAACATCAACAGAGGCGAATGGGACCTCAAAGTACCAGAAATATTATGGGCGTATAAGACTACATGCAAAAAGTTGATAGGGCACACACCATTCAAACTAGTCTATGGCCAAGAAGCAGTAGTTCCATTAGAATTTTTAGTACCAAGCTTATGCATAGCAGCTATCACACAAATGACAGAACGAGGCGCAGTACAGGAGAGACTGAATCAGTTATTGTCAATGGAGGAAGACCAAATATTGGTAGGATTCCATCAACAAGTGCAGAAAGAAAGTGATGACGCACGCCACCCTCCTCAACCCGCAGGTCGGAAGGTCCACGTACACAGGATCTTCTTCCTTCACTGGCCCAAAGAGCTCCCAGAAATGGCTCCTCTATTTCCCTTTTGGGAAATCTGCACCCACAATTAACTTCAAGAAATTCCCCCTTATACTTCGGGAGATCGGGCTTTTCACTTTCGCGAATCCAGTGGTCAAGCACCTTGTCTCTCAATCTCTGAAAACCTGAAAATAGTCAACACTGACCCTTTCTCTCCCTGTTTCGTATTTTCTCCTTATCGCGATTTCAGTGGTCGCGATGTCGAGCAACTCATCTCCTCGACTCCCGAAACCTGATTTGTCGAAACTCTGATGCGCTCGCAAGCTTTGACCTTTCAAAAGCCTTTCACTCCATCGGGACTCCGGACTTCACGATATCGTGAATCCTAATGCAAGGAATTCAGGACCTCACCCCACAAAACCCCGAAACGGTCAACGAAGTTTGACTTCCACGTCGATAGTGCGCCACCTGTCCACCCTGCTGATTTTTTGGCCCACCAAATCCTTTCGTCCCTTCGGGACTTCGGGTTTCGTGATTTTGTAAGTCTTGTTGCATAAATTTCGGGACTTCAATCTACGAAAAACCGAAATGGAATCCACGGGTAAATTCTATGGCTCCTGTGGCTTGGATCTACGACTCTACTCCTCTTGAGCTTAGAACCTTTGGGAATACCCACCGTAACTCCCCTGCTCCTCCGTGAGATCTAACGGCTCACGGGACTTCGTGAATTCTCTGCAAAGAATTCCGACCATCCATTCCTTCCTCTTTCAAGGATGTCTGCAACTTCTTACCAAAGTGGTTTCCCACGGTACTCAATCACCTATGACCCAACTTGCAACGCTTTCTCACTGTTTTCAGTGCACAATCTTCCTGTGCTTCCTTCGACAGTTTTGAAGGATTTATCCTTTCTGAGCTTTCCCCAACTCTAAGTCTTTCGAAAAACTCCTGCTCGCACTCCTTGCGGCAAATTCCTTAATTACTCCAAGGAATTGGAACCTGTTGACTCTGCGCACTCCTGCAGCAGCAGTCTCTCAACAAGTCATTTAGGTTACGAAACCTGAAGCTCTATTCGGCCTGTGCACACCTTGCATGGCTCCTATGCCCAACTGCACTTCTGATAGAATGAGAACAAAAGCTATCTCTCCTGAGCTTTCAGAGACAAACCTCTGAACACTATGTCGACGCAATCCTTGCGGACAATTCAACTACACTCCTTGCAGAAACTCTTGCTCAGATAGAGAAACAATTGAAACTCATTCCTCTTACTCTCTCTCTCTCTCTCAGATTTCCAACGTTCAACAAGAAAACATTCATACATAGCATAAAAGCAATTGCATGACAGAAAGAGTAAAATATTCATGAGCATAACATTCAAAAATGCATATACAGAGAATATTTGAACACCATGAGTCTGAATCAAAGCCTTCTTTGTATTAATCTAGAACTTCTGTACATGGAGTTCTTCTACACAGCTCTCTGCTTCTCCTCTCTATGCTCTATGTTCTCTATTCTCTTCTCTATGTTACAATACACAATGAGGGTATCTATATCCTATTTCCCTCTCTCATTCTAAACTATCAAATCTAGAATTAAATTCTATCTACTTGCATTAACTACCATAAATGCCTTCTACCTACTAAGGATGAGAGCAGATCGCTCAAGGTCCGTTTACATTATACAAGTGTGCCTCCACTTGATGGTTTCATTAATGTTTCAATATATTTCAAAATTCCCGTTGGCGCTTTTCCAGCTGTCCATTGTCTCCGCGCTGGCTCTCTTGAGATGCTCTTGCATCAGAAAGAGACAAAGCTTGGCACGATTGACACATCAAGAAGAAAATGTTCAAGGAAGGAGATCTATTATTGCTCTACGACAACAAATTGTTTTAGCACCCGGGAAAGATTAGAATGCATTGGTTAGGATCATACGAAGTAAAAGTTGTCACAGACAAAGGAGCTGTACAAATAAGCGATTTAGCAGGTGCAAAAATTAGAGGAATTATCAATGGGAGCCGACTGAAGTTGTACAAGGACAGTCGACCACCCACCGCGCAGTAAAAAATAAAAATAAAAAAAAATTCAAAAATCAAAAAGAGAACAAAAAGGAAACAAGACTAAAAAGCACGCAGTATGCCAGAGATAGAAAGGCCACATGATGTTCGAAACACAAATTCAACAAAACAAAGTACAATGGTCATATACAAAGGGAAACAAGCGGGAAAAGGAAAGTCGGAAAAAGCAGTATCACAGGACAACACTAGGCGGAATTAAAGCACGACAAGGACCGATGGGACATCACATTAAACATGCCAACTGGAGATGAAAAAGAAAGCATAATGGAAAGTATGAAACCACTGCAGATGCATTGAACCCACAGTTATGATGCATTAAATGCATAATGGAGGAAGCGCCCTCGACAAGCTTCATGACAAGCCCATACAACACGTGAGCACAGGAGCAACTAGTCTATTCATGAAAGGAGCACAGAGAGAGAGTAATAGTATCCAGAACAAACAAAGTGAGACCACAGAGCTCACCAAAGTTATTCGAACTTAGCAAATGTTCGACAGTCACCACTATGGCACCATCGAAGCCAACAGAAGAAGGCCAGACAGCCAGACCGACCAGGGTTCAAACTAGGTCACGAGGACCGTTGGAAGAAAATGAACAACAACAGCCAGAGATTGTCAATATCAAAGAGATCCCATCTCCATAGACAATATCGGTGAACTCTACACCGATACTATAAGAGATTCAACAACCACAAGTAGAGGCCATAAAAGAGGATACGCCAACAGCGGCGTAGGAGCCTCAGAATGAGGAAGCAGAAACCCAACAGGAAGTGCAACGATAAAGCATCAAAGCAGCCATGGAAGTTATTAGAACGAAACAAAACCTGGAAGCAACAGTGCAACTAGACGAGTCACAAATGACCATCTCAGGTCAACCAACAGAGGAGACTGTTGGAAATGTCATGGCTTGGCTAGAATGGCTGATAGGGGAACAACCATAAGTTGTTGAAACTTCAAACCAGCCACCGGAGTAGGAAGACAAAGTACAGATACCGAGCTCACCCCGCAAGAAACCTGCAGCATAAATTGTTCTACCACGCATACCAGCTAGAGTACAGGTAGAACTGGAGCTAATGGGTCACATTGAGAAGCTCAAGTATTCTGAAAATGACATATCAAACGAAACCAAGTTCCCATAACTTATGCAGAGGGTCTTTATGTAGATCATAGGCGTAACCCGACTTGGAGAAATGATCAATCAACCACACCAGTGGGCAAATGGGCTAGAGAGAATAAGAACCTTAGGTTTGCTGAAGCTACCACATTTTGGCAGAGGCTAGTACGCGACAGCATGCGTCAAGTAGTTGTTAGCAGTCACACATGGAGGGGATATATGGTTGGACAAACCCATCCCCGTAACCATTGAGCTTATTGTGCAAATAACAGGATTACCAATTCAAGGTATGGATCTCACGTTGATTCTGGATGACAAATCCAAGGAGAAAGCATTGGCAGAAGAAATGAAGAAGAAATATGGCACCGCCAAGGTAACGAGAGGCATCATGATCAAACAAATCAACAACGCAACTACACAATTGGGTGCAAATATCCTATCTTGAAAATTGCTCAGAAAATGCTGCAAAGACAAAGTACCAGCTGGAGTCATTGCAGTTGCAGCTCAGTGCGTGGAAGGCACCTCAATGCGTTGGGCGCCATATTTATTGAACTTATTTCAAGAGGACTGCAAGGATGCATAGTACCTAGTCATAGAGTTCCATTACTCATGGTTGATCACCCTAATAGCCTTCATGGGATGACGAGAACCAAGGTATGTAATTTTTTGTACTAGACCACACCCAGCGGGAGCGAGATACCTATTACTGAGATTCGGGCCACATGCCAGGCACAAGAGGGAGAATGGAATCATATTTGAAGCATAACTACGAGACATATAAGAAGCTATTAGCCGATCATGGAGAATAACACCAGAGGCTGTCGCGAGATATGCAGACATCACCAACTTTTGGGCCACACGAAAAACAATGTGGATACAACCAAGGCATGATCTAGATAAACAGTGGCTACAGATGCATTATTGCATCACATAGGGTGATATCGACATGGTCATCAGTGAATGGCCTGATGAATGGAGGATCCCAACCATTACTTGGGGAATACCAGAAAGAACAACAGAAGGAGAGGCAGCGCAGGTGGAAACACAGCCTTCGAAAATCCCAGTGCCCAAGAAACCAAGGATGGGCCAAAGCAAGCCGACTCAGGCATACGAAGGGTCAAAGAAGACAGGGACCTAAAAGGGGAAGAAAGAGACTACACAGCCGACCAACAGACAATAGAAACAGACTGAGGGAGCGTAGGAGACTGGCCCAAATCCAATCACACAGGAACCAGGGGGAACTAGGAGACCAATTGCGTAGGCAGGAGGTGCGCGCAAGAAATTAAAGGTGCAACGAGCATCACCAGACTATAGATCACAGAGGATGATGGGGAAATGATCACCAGAATGGTCTAGGATTACCTAGCAGAAGACTTCGATCATGCAGTACATCACAGGGATAAACTGCAAAAAAAGTTGGAAGAAATGGGATAGTTCCTCAAGAAATTCGGGGAAGTACAGATAGAAAGCAACAACATAGGCATAGAGCCATCAACACTATAGACCAAAGAAAGAGTGGAGGAAGAAGAATGAGACCCAGTCCACTCAATGCCACACCCAAACGTAACGGTCTACATCAAACCTAGCATGTTGTGCATGGATGAAATCGTGGGGCAGACACCCTTGAAGGATTTAGACCACATCCAATTGGTCTTGACGTGGATGTCATCAAGGAAACTAAACAAGTTGAAAGTTAATGTCAACCATGAGGTACAGTCTCATGCACATAAAAACTTAGTAGAGCTACAACAAGCAACAAAGAAGCGGGAGGCGCTGGAAAAAGTTTGTGAGCAGGCCAAGTTCGAAACTCAGTAGGAAAAAGAATGCAGGAACGAACTGGAACGAAGAGTGGGAGGAATTTTTGAGAACCTCCCAAACATCGTGTAGGGAAACAGACTCCCCGTAGCAAAAAATATCGATCAGATTGTGTAAGACATCAAGCAATATCAGAAGGAGATCAAGAATCGTTGAGAGCAGCTCATACCCACCACTCCACCAATAGTGAAGGAGCAAAGGAATCAGGAAGCAACAATGTAACTGCATGAGATAGAACATCAGGTTATCACAACATCTGAATTGTTCGATAAAGAAACACAACTTTGGGAAAGGTTGGAGGAGGATCCATTGGTCCAACACTGGGACAAGGAAGAGGAAAGGATCAATGCAGTGATCCAAGAGCTCAAACAGAGGTAGAAGACCATACCAATCCCAGAACGAGTCAAAGGGATGCAATATATGAAGAAGATGCAGACAGAACTTATCACTGTGCAAACGCAGAAACATGAGCATCAGGCTCAAATAGAGCCATTACAGGAATGGGTAGCAGAAGTACTCGCACAGGTGGATGGAGACAAAACACAGATAGCACAGACCCAAGCAGAATGTGTAGGACTACTGAGCGATGAAGTGGTAGTTCAAGTAGTGGACACCATCAAGGAGAAGACCACGCAGGCACTGACAAAAGCAGCAGAGCTCAAGGAAAAGTTTCAGACAATCACCAAGGAGATCGAGGAAGCTCAGAAAGATTAGGTGACTTGGGACGAGTCACATGTTAGTGTTGGGGGACTGTTGGCACCAGGCCGAAGTGGAAAGAAGGATGATCGTGGGGAAAGAAAGCGTGTAGAAACTAAAGTAACAGATGGAGGAAGAACAACACGTGCGCATGCAAGAAAGCGTGCATAGGGAAAGCAACAGCTAGAGGAAGAACAACACACGTGCATGGGAGGAAGACCTAACGTCGGTAGGGTTAAGGTTTTGGTAATATATTGTAAAAGTTTGAAGAGCCTGATAGATATCAATAGAGATATGCAGGTATCATATGGAGGTTCGCCTTTTGTATTAGTTCATCTTTTGTATTATTCCATCATAGTTATGTACGAGTTGATGCGTTATGTAATACTGTTATAAACCATTTTTGTAAGCTATTGAGATAAGAAGAGAGGGGAGAAGGAATATCTGAGGATTAGATCACAGGCTGTGGAGCCTGGTGCGATCTAGTTCGCCTCATACAGATCTTACCCAATTTGAGGAGAATTGTAAGCGTGCAGCGTTGGAGATGCAGAACTACCATAATAAAAGAGCCTAGAGCCAAATATTTGTGGACGTAGCCTAGGAGGGGGTGAACCACGGTAATATCTGTGTAATGTGATGAATGCATGTATATCTTTGTTTCCTTTCAGCAGTTAATTGTTATGCTAATGAATGAGCGAATATATTGTTATGAAATACGATTGTGCTGTTCGGGGAATAAACTGTGGTAGATAAGCGCATAACTACGAATAATAGTAGGTTGTAGTCACAAGTCATAGTACATGGATCTGAATAATAAACCCCTTTCTCATACTCAATCCCAGGCTGTAAACACCTGAGTCTTACAACCACCCATTTAAAGCTATCTCGAGTGAGACTGCGCAATGCATTCTGTGTACTGTGTTGCCTTCTAATTTACTAGGAGGGCCGATAGTTTTAGAGGATTTGTTGGAAACCTGAAAGACATGAACCCTAGGTAAATAACTCAGATGGTCAAGAAATAAGAATAAGTAATTAAAACCAACAGGGACCGAATGGATATTTTTAAAAGCTGCTATATTTAGCAAGTCCAATCATCTCCAGCAGTGACAAGTGGCGAGATCAGATATTGACATGTAGCTGAGTTTTAATGAGATGTGGCATCTACATGGTGTTATTTGACCAAGGGAGCATGGGGTGAGGTAGCACTTCCATGGACAAAGTTTAGCAAATTAGGCTAACTTTTGTCGCTAATTCTTCTTCACCTATCATAAAACCACTTTCTGTACATTATCCCTAAAACCCATTTCCCTTTAATTCTATCCTAATCTTAAACCCAGATCCCTTTGTCCTAAACCTCTATTCTAATCCTAAACCTATTTTCCCTTTCCACACTACCCTCACTCACCTTTTTCCTAACCCACTCATTTAACCCCTTTAATTAATTTAATTAATTAATTAATTAATTACCCTTTTTCCTAACTCCCTCCACATATTTGCTAGCCCATACACACTTTCATGACCCACCCCCTTTCCCACCTTTATTAAATGATTTAATTAAATGTTCACTTTAATTTTTCCTAACTCCCTTCACATTTTTTCTAACTCATACACTTTCTAGACCCACCCACTTTCCCACCTTTATTAAATGATTTAATTAAAGGTTCACTTTAATTAATTATTAAAATAAAAAGACACTTTATTTTTTGTCCCCATTTAAATTAGTTAATTCATTTAGGTGTATCCCATGTTCCCCATGCTCATACGTACTACCCCTTTTCCTTATGGAAAGAGCTATACACCATGCAACAACCAAATAATTAGTGGGCTGTTGCATGGTCCAACCGTGCAGAAATTGTCAGTGCATGTCATGCATGCATCTCCATCCATCAACATATGATGTCACTGACCAGATATCCGACGAGTTTCTCCGGCGAGTTAGGATACATCGGATTAATGGCCACAATCACATGCTAATACCTTTGATAAATGTCCAACAACCACCACCGTGCCATCGTTATGTAATTGAAATTTCAAAATTCAAAATTTAAACTTGCCGGCTTCATTTGAAAGAATTGAAATTTTGAAATGTCTTGGTTCAAAGGCCATGAGATGTTGACAACTAACTTGGCATGTTGGACATCAGGGAATCCGACTCTATGATTTGTTGCATAAATTATAGGCAACTACCAAATATGTGGTTTATTCCTCCTCCATTGGATATGATTTGAAGCAGGTCCATGTCTCACTCACTCCTACGCACTCGAAACAAACCGAGGGCCCCATAAAATCTTGGTATAAGGATGAAGTCATCCTCTCTATCTCCTTCTAGATGTAGGAGTTGAGATGGTGATTTAATTCAATCTCCCAAATAGTTATAATCCTCATATCCTGCCCCTGTAACACAAATTGGATGACTATGCTCTTCGCAACCAGAATCCACGACCCATAGATGATTAGGTGAGGTGTCCATAAATTTCTCAGTAGTTTCGACAATGGTGCAAAAAACACAGGCATCCTAGCCTATGCACTAATGTTGAAACTGAAAATCCCCGTGGCATGCACCCCATGTTGCCTGGTTAAACAATAGAAGATACTGTCAAATAAAACCAAGTCATGCATTATATCCAACTCCTCTAGAAGATTTCCAAAGGTTCGCCATGACTTGGTACAAGATTCATAGATTTCCAAGATTGTTCCTGGACTACCATCAGGCATTGAATTTCCCATTGCCATCACTTTGTAGTTGTTATCCTGATTCTTGCAGTCACTGCCAGTTTGCGCAAGGCATTTGGCAACATGGGAGGTCTATATTTGTAACATGCGAGGAAGTTTGATGCGCATCCAGCTATAAGGATTGTATACATATGAAGTAGTATCAGGAATGTATGCGTCTGGAGGACAATGACATTCATTGGGTAACTTGTCTACCAACAACAGGCTTGTCATTGATCCACAAAGAAAGACGCGAAACCCTATTGGTCCCCTGGATATGGAGAAGCAGGGCTTCCAAGTCCTTGTGTAGAAGCAATAAGCCATGCAAGGAGTCATGGAGAAGCTATCGCACACAAGAAACCATGGCTCCCTGTTCATAGGCGCCTTTGCCCATATATCAGTTATGAATTTGTTAGAGAGTAGGGCATTCCATTCCCTAGACACACAACAAAATCTATAAATGCTTTCCACATGTAGCCAAGCCAATATATCCAATTGCAAATCCTTGTGTAATCTATTCCACTTCTCAGTAGTTAAATTTGATTCACTGGGATCCACCATTAATGGAAACTATGAACTGATTTGCCCCTTTCGTCAAAGGGCATAGAAGTGAATTAATGGAAACTATAAACTGATTTGCCCCTTTCTTCAAAATGGAAAAAAGTTCATGATCGGAGGAATCCTTGAGCCAACATTTATACTGTTAACTAGTTACATGTAAGACTTTTGAGAGCATGCAGTTAACAAAGATAGATATTTCTAACTTTTAGTTTAAATTTTTGTGGAGATTGTTAATTTGCGTGGATAATTTTTATTATATAAAATTGGAACATTTTTTCTAATATTGCATGGATATTGCATGGATATATGTAGTGCTTTAACGTTATGGATGAGAAAACTTACTTTTATGAAATTCTTTATATAGAAATTAAATTCATTCTTTATACAAAAATTAAATTCATGTGTGTTTGTTTTATAATTGTGTATTCTAAATGTATGATTTTTTGGAGTTTTTACTGACATATTTTCCTATCAATTTTTACTGAAAATGCAATTTAAATAATAGAAAATGGTAATTTCACCAAAATCTATTTCGTCAGATTCCCATGAAAAAAGTTAAAAATATCAAATATTTAGACAACATCTTTTATGATGAGAAAATCCAAATTTAACTAAACAATGTAATAATGATCAATGATTATAGCAAGATTCAACCATGAAAAGTGTTTTAAAGTGTTGTTAAACTCGATTTCTATTTATATAAATATTCTTATATATATATATATATACCTTACGAAGTTTAGTGATTATAGCAAGATTCAACCATGGAAAGAGTTTTAAAGTGTTGTTAAACTCGATTTCTATTTATATAGATATAAATATTCTTGTATTATATATATATACCTTACGAAGTTTAGTTTAATTCAACCAAGACATTAAGATATAAATATATAGATATTTTTATATTCTATATATAACTTTGCAAGCTTAGTTAATTCATGAAAGAATGAGATTCAAATATAAGTTAATAAAATATATATTTGGTTTTCAAATTGTGCGAGGATGGTAATCAATTAACTGTGGTTGAAATTTATTTCATGGATTTTAAGTGTTAGTGGTAGTATACTGGGATGGTGGTGATAAGTTACATTATAATTGTTTTTTGGGATGGTGGTCATAAGTTACATTATGATTTTTTTGGATAAGTTTTTATTAGATTTTTTTATGGATAAGTTTTTATTAGACAATTTTTTGTTATATAGTTAATAGAGATAGTTTAGTTGTTCAGTTTTTAGTTAGTAAATTGATTACTAAATTCTATGAGTATTTTGTAATACATTAACTCTATTCAAATTTAATTTGTGGGAAAAAAAATCACTCAAATCCTTTAATTGGTCGAAAAAAATTGTTTAACATATTAATATAGACAAAGAAACAATTTGAATACCCCATATCAAAATCTATTAATAAACTATTGTTAATACTTAATAATAAGAATAGATGTTTTTCATTAAACCATTCATGCTCACATCCCACCATTAAAATTAATTGTTTTTATTTTGATTTCATAGTAAACTTTGATTGCATTGATACTTAAACAAGTTTTGATCATTTTGACTAATTTAATGGGGTTTAGGTATTTTAATATTCCTATGGGAACATATAGTAATGGCTTTAGCTACTAATTTGGTTGTACATGTTTGATTTTTCCTACCTCACCTCCTCTCCGAGAGACAAGATCCTATCATGCTTAATCCCTCATGCTTTATTCCTTAAGGACCATAGTTTAACTTAGAGGATGATTTTTTGTATTTTTTTTTATTTTGTGAAAATTAATTTAACTTATATTTTGTTGGTGCTAAGTTCTAGAGCAGGGAGGGGGGTGTGGGGGGTTGAGGTCAACTCGATCTACATGCTATACATACAGTCAATGTTGGAAGCCATATTGCATTGCAATTTTGAACTAGATCTCAGTTTGCATTTCCAAGTGTTGCTTGCACTAGTTATTTCAGGGCGCATTTTAGATTTATGCATTCACCTCCATTGCTTGTTTGCAATGGTGTTTTGAGGGTTGTCTAGTTGGAATTTTCCTTAGTAATATTTTTCTATATGGTTGTGTGAGAGGTTGGTTACCTATGTACAAAGTGGTTTGCAACAACCTCTGCAGATTTAAGTGGCTTGTTTCTAGTTTGGGGGTCACCTATGCTCTCGAGGTGGTTACTTGATTGAATTGTAGTTGAATTTTCCCTTTACTTTGGCCACTTATGATGTCTTCTTGGGAATTATTCATGTCCTACCTATTATATCTAACCATGATTTCACTGTTCAGTTTCTAACAAATAATATTTTATTAATTTTCACAATGGTGATGCTTCACTAAAGAAGTAATAGCTTGAAAGATAATTGGAACAACTTGATTTTTGGTATTAAACCTTAACATAACTTTCTGATAAAGAAATGTTTCACCTGAAAACATATCTATTTATTAGGGTGATAATTTGCCCAATTTATGTTTTAGACGTCTTCTACACGGCCATAATGGAATGAGAGAAAGATAATTTGTACATTGAAGTAGTTGTATGTTTGCGTGGAATTTCCAGGATTGATTTTTCATAGATGGTGTTATTATATCAGCTTAGTAAGAATAAATGTAAAACATAGATCCATCTTAATCCCAAAGATATATAAAAACTAAGAGTTTTTTTTCTTCATTTCTTTAGGGTTATGACAAGCATATTCACACATTGTTTTAGATCCTACCAATAGAATAATAGATATAAAGTTTTAAAAAATGAAGAGAACTAAGAGATATATTGTTTTCCACTTCTTGAGGGTTACAACAAACATTCACACTAGAGTACTTAAGATTTCATTCTCCCCACCTGGACACCTGACTTCTGTCTGGGAAATTCTAGCACCATAGTAATAACAATTCATCCCCTCTTAGGAAATGCTATCAACTTAATAATAATAATTCTTTGATTAGGCATCCTTGCCTAGGTTGCAAAGCACATCACATATTTGGGGGGAATTGTACTAAGAACATTTTTTATGCAAGGCACATAATACCATTAGTTTTAACTATTTTCACCAGGAAAGATTATTCATATGCCTTCTATGGAGAAAGGAGGCACAGATAGGGTGAAACCCTAACCCTATGGACATAGATCCTTGATCAAAATTAAACACTATCCACTATTATTAGTTTTCTTATTCCAAAGAGAGAAAACTTTACATGGCTACAATTATTACCAACTTTCCATGAATTGTTCAGAGTGAAAGGCACACATAGGACATTAAATATAATATGACATTATATTATATCTAGGATTCCTTCAGTATAGTTCCAATAGTAACTTATTGGGTTTCATGCAAAAACCTTCGTAGACTTTACCAGTCAAATCGTTGGGCGGAGGGGGTCTCATACACCAATTTGGTGTCTGGCTTGGCCATGACCTTAAAAAAGATTATTATTATTATTATTATTCAAAAAATTGAGGTTTTGACCTCCAGGTTTTTCATTTTGGCTTTCGTAAATGGAAATATTTATGTTCTCTACTCAACAATCCCTCATCATGAATCTTCTTTCCTCCAGTTGTTTTTAGTGTGTGTAAGAGTCTAATATGTTGTTGATCTTTATGAAAACCCCAAAATTTTTAATGTTGGCTCATGAGCACACAACAAGCAATAATATATAGAGAAAGGGATGGTTTCCCATCAGCACAGCCTCTACGCTCCTCTGCAACCTCCCATCTCTCTTCTTTGGTCCATAATATTCTCTTTCATGGCTCTACTTTATTATCTATAGGTTTGAATCCCTATCTCTAGCATGAGAACACAACTCTAGAACCTCAAAGGTGTGCAGGTATGGATAAAGGTTCAAATGAGAATGGTTGTGAGTGTAACATGGAGTGCATGGGATCGAAGGAATGGAGTGAAGGAAGTAATTGTATGAATGGACCGGATGAACTGATAGTAATACTCCATTCGAGTTTTCATGAAGAGATTGCATGATAAAAGAGATGGTTTGAATTTCCATGAGGTTGAAATTCTCATGGCAGTGGAGTCTGTTACACTCCCCATGGCTTCTACTCAACACCCATGTCATCATAACTATGGAAGGTGGACTTCCCCACCAACTACCCCTAGCATTAAATGATTGGTGGTTAGGGTTATTTAATAAGAAAATTGGTGAAAAGGAATGAAAGTTAGGAAACTTGGGATTATTTTTCAACCCTAGACCCCTTTTCCTCTTCCCCTCTAGTGAAATCATAGCCCCTTTCATGCTCTCAATAACCAGCCTTGGAATTTTACATTAATTTTTGAAATAATATTGACATATCTTGAATATATCATGGAAATCCTACCTCATGGCATATAGAAAACATAATTATTGAAAACACATGCCAAGACATTCACTAGTCAGGCCTTGGCCTTGAGCTCTGCATCAAGAATTCATACAAAATATTTATATCATTTACAAATGGAATCATCTATCTGAGCTCACATATCTCAACTCTTATCATTATATACATTTATTTACAATTCAATACAAACTATCCAAAGGGTCAAAACCAGATATTATAAAAGTTTTACTTCTTTAGCAATTACAATAATCATTTTCATATTAATAATCAAATTAATCACTTTAATATATTCCATTATATACATTTACAGTATGATGAATTTTCCTCACAATAATTATTTTTCCATCAAGAGTAGCAAGGTGCATTTATAGTTCAAGTCAAATACGTAAGCCATTTACGGAAGCTTGCCATAAATGCACATTTATAGAGGTCGACTTCCATAAATCTGCATTTATGGAAGTGGATTCCGTATATGCACATATACGGAAGATCACTTCCATAAATGTGCACTTATGGTTGGCTTTTGTAAATGTGCATATACGACTTGCTTTGCACATTTACAGAATCCAACCATAAATGTGCATTTAGAGAAGTCAGCTTCGCTAATGCACATTTATGGAAGTGGCTTCCATATATGCACCTTTTTGAAATCCAACTTCTGTAAATGCGCATTTACGGTTCGCTTCCGTAAATGCGCATTATGGAAATGGCTTCTGTATATGCGCATGTGCAGAAGTTGGCTTTCGTATATGCACATTTATGGAATTTTTTTACGGAAGCCAGCTTTCATAAATATATGCTTCCGTAAATGCGGAAATACAGAAGTCGGTCGTAAATGCACATTTACGGAGGTCGAATTTCGTAAATGCACATTTATGGAAGTGGATTCTATATATGCACATTTGCAGAAGTTGGCTTTCGTATATGCACATTTGCGAAATTCGGCTTCCGTAAATGCACATATACAAAAACCAATTTCTGCAAATACATCTCTACAATACTTGTCTATAACAACCTTACATTGATACTAAAGTATTATGCTTTTACACTTGAGTTGTACTAGTGTTTTACTAACTTCTCTCTTGCATCATTTGATAGAATTTTAGCGTGTTTTTAGCAGCTCTAACAATCTTTATTTTGTTGATATATATCTTTGTTTATTGCTTCAATTAGGAACAACAAGATTAACTTGCTTGTCCACCTAATATATTACGTGCATACTTGGATTTTCTTGTGTCTTGGGAAGGTACAATCACCCTTTATAGATAGATGTCTCCATTTGTAAATAATGTAAATATCTTGTATGAATTCTCGATGCAGATCCCGACTAGTGAATGCCTTGGCATGTGTTTTCAATAATTATGTTTTCTATATGTCATGAGGTAGGATTTCCATGGTATACTCAAGATATGTCAATATTATTTCGAAAATTAATATAAAGGTCCAAGGCTGGTCATTGAGAGCATGAAAGGGGCTATGGGTCCACTAGAGCAGAAGAGGAAAAGGGGTCTAGGGTTGAAAAATAATCCTGAGTTTCCCATGTTTCCTAACTTTAATTCCTTTTCACCACGTGTTTTATTAAAGAACCCCAACCACCAATCATTTAATGCTAGGGTCAGTTGGTGTGGAAGTCCACCTTCCATAGTTATGAGTACATGGGATTTGAGGTCATTGTAAGAGACTCCATGAGAATTTACAAAGGTTGGATTCTGTATATGCACGCTTCCACATATACCCATTTACGGATGGTGGCTTTCGTATATGCACATTTACGAAAGATGACCATTTCTATAAATACGCATTTAAGGAAGTTGACCACTTCCACATATGCGCATATACATAAGGCAACTTTTGTAAATGCGCATATAGGGAAACCAACTTCCATAAATGTGCATATACAGAATCCAAATTCTGCAAATGCGCATTTACGGTTGGCTTCCATAAATGCACATTTACGGAAGTCGGCTTCCATAAATGCACATTTATGGAAGTCGGCTTCCATAAATGTGCATTTATGGAAGTGGATTCCATATATGCGCATTTGCAAAAGTTAGCTTCCATATATGCACATTTACGAAAGTTGGCTTCCATATATGCACATTTACAGAAGTTGGCTTTCATATATGTGCATATACAGATGTGGTCAGTGTACTTAAATCCGCACTTACGGAAGTAGTAATCTTCTGTAAATGTGCATATATGGAACCCCTCATCCCTAAATTTTCATTTATGAAAGTTGGCTTCAGTAAATGCAACTTCTGTAAATGTGACATAAATTGTTATATGATTTAAACAAAGGTATATATAATACTGACAAAAGAACTTGGTACTTTGAAGAAAGGAATTGTAATCGATAATCTTTGAAAGAACCTTCACTTTCACAGAACCTTGAATAATCCTTGATGAAAAGAGCTCCAATTAAAATATTCTAGGAACCTTTCAACGCTACATGTATGGGTCATGTATGAGGCCTCAAACTTCGAAACATGGCCACTATAGGGCATATTGGCCTCCCACTAGGAGTATGACCATTGTTAGGAGGTATTAGGTATTAGTATATATATTGGTATATATACTAGGTATATATGTCGATATATATACAATTATATATACCTAGTATATATACTAAGTATATATGTCAGTATATATACAAGTATATATACCGATATATATACTTAGTATATATGAGTATATATACTGATATATACTAGGTATATATGTCGGTGTATATATACCTAGTATATACCGATATATATACTCATATATACTAAGTATATATATCAGTATATATACTTGTATATATACCGGTATATATACTTTTATATATACCAACATATATACTTAGTACATATACCGGTATATATACTAGGTATATATATCAACACATATACATATACCTAGTATACTAGGTATATGTGTTGGTATATGTATATGTGTTGGTATATATACCTAGTATATATACGAGTATATATACTAGGTATATATGTCGATATATATATACTTAGTATATATGTCGGTATATATACTAAGTATATATGTCGATATATATACTAAGTATATATGTCGATATATATACTTAGTATATATACCAGTATATATATCAGGTATATATACAAGTATATATACTTAGTATATATGTCAGTATATATACTTAGTATATATATCGATATATAAACTAGGTATATATGTCGATATATACACAAGTATATATACCAGGTATATATGTCGGTATATATATTAAGTAAATATACCTAGTATATATACTTAATATAGTGTATATACCAATATATATATACTAGGTACCTAACCTGCAACAACCTTTTGAGAATGAAACATATGCTTCAGACTATGTTGTGGGCGCAATTCTCTCTCAGCACATACATCCTATGGCCTATCATAGTGAGACACAATCAAATAATGTCCATAAGTACCCCACTTATGACAAAGAAATGTACTCCATTGTACAATCCTATCGCTAGTGGAGGCATTACATTCTTGGGAAGGAGACAATCATCCACATTGACCATAAGCCTCTGCAATTCATGCAGACATAAGGAAAATTGTAGAATGACCACCATCATAAGTGGTCCACATATTTGTAGAAGTTCCATCTCAACATCAGTATAAGACAGGGAGCATGAACCATGTCGCTCACTATCTCAGTCGAGCTTCAGTTGCAACACTAACCATGGTGCTACACTCCTGTGGCCATGAGACCATTGGATGGCCCCAACTCTATGAGAGAGATCCTAACTTCACCACTACCTACCTTATGTTGGGCACAAACAAAAATGTCACTGGTTTCCATCTTCAAGGGAGGTTGTTGTGTCATCTGGGCCATCTCTGCGTCCCATCAAGTGAGCAAGCAAACTTGTATTTGGGAATCTCTCTACAGTAGGGTGGAAGGACACTTTGGCATAGAAATTATAGTGGCAATGTTACAACAACATTTCTATTGGTTGAAACTTTGACATGATGTCAGCAAGTATATCATGTCCTGCATGGCCTATGCCATTTCCAAACTGGCCATTAAGAAACAAGGAATGTACACCCCTCTTCCTATTCCTGACAAGCCCTAGGAATCCATATTGATGGACTACATGTCGGGCCTTCCTTCAACCAAGCAGGGAAATGATTATGTTTTTTTCATTGTTGATATATTTTCCAAGATGGCAATTTTGGTCATCTGCAAGAAGAGCATCACAACAAAGACCACTACCAAGCTCTTCTTCGAATGAGTGTGGGTACATTTTTGGGTACCATAAACCATTGTCTCAGATTGGGACAACTGGTTCCTCAACACATTGGGACAACCAGTTCCACAACGAAATCTCTATATATGGAAGAGAGCTTCCGTATATGCGCATTTTTCCTTCCGTAAATGCACATATATAGAAGCTCTCTTCCGTATATGCACATTTTGTCTTCCATATATGCACATTTTGGCTTCTGCAAATGTGCATATACGAAAGAGAGATTTACGGAAGCCAAAATGTGCATATACGGAAGCTCTCTTCCATATATGCGCATTTTGGCTTCCATAAATGTGCATTTTGGCTTCCGTAAATGTGCATTTTGGCTGCTGTAAATGTGCATTTTGGATTCCATATATGTGCATTTTTTCCTTCCGTAAATGCGCATATACGGAAGCTCTCTTCCATATATGTGCATTTTGTCTTCTCTATATGTGCATCTACAGAAGCCATAATGTGCATATACGGAAGCTCTCTTCCATATATGCGCATTTTGGCTTCCATAAATGTGCATATACAGAAGCCAAAATACACATATACAAAATCTCTCTTTCGTATATGTGCATTTTGGCTTCCATATATGCGCATTTTTCCTTTCGTAAATGCACATATATGGAAGCCAAAATTCGCATATACGGAAGAGAGCTTTCGTATATGCACATTTTGGCTTCCGTGTATGCACATTTATGGAAGTCAAAATGCACATATATGGAAGCTATATTCTGTATATGCGTATATACGGAAGCTCTATATGCGCATTCTATCTTCTATATATGCGCATTTTGGCTTCCGTATATGCGCATTTTGGCTTCCGTAAATGCGCATATACGGAAGGAAAAATGTACATATACAGAAGAGAGATTCCATAAATGCACATTTTTGTTTGCTATAAATGCGCATATATGGAAGATCTCTTTCGTCTATGCACATTTTTCCTTCTATATATGCACATTTTGGCTTCCGTAAATGCGCATTTATGGAAGCCAAAATGTGCATATACAGAAGAGAGATTTAAATAAGCCAAAATGTGCATATACAAAATCTCTCTTCCATATATGCGCATTTTGGCTTCCGTAAATGCACATTTTTTCCTTCCCTAAATGCATGCATATACGGAAGATCTCTTCCATATATGTGCATTTTGTCTTCCGTATATCCGCATTTTTTCCTTCCGTAAATGCACATATACGGAAGAGAGATTTCGTATATGTGCATTTTGGCCTCCATATATGCACATTTACGGAAGCCAAAATGTGCATATATGGAAGCTAGCTTCTGTATATGTGCATTCTATCTTCCATATATGCGCATTTTGGATTCCATAAATGTGCATATACGAAAGATCTATATACGGAAGAGGGCTTCCGTATATGCGCATTTTGGCTTCTGTAAATACGCATATACAAAAGATAAATTGCATATATATGGAAGAGAGCTTCCATAAATGCGCATTTTTGTTTTCTGTAAATGCTCATTTTTTCCTTCCGTAAATGTGCATATACGGAAGCTCTCTTCCGTATATGCACATTTTGCCTTCCGTATATGCGCATTTTGGCTTCCGTAAATGCACATTTACGGAAGCCAAAATGCGCATATACAGAAGAGAGATTTACGGAATCCAAAATGTGCATATACGAAAGCTCTCTTCCGTATATGCGCATTTTGGCTTCCGTAAATGCACATTTTTTCTTTTCGTAAATGCGCGCATATACGAAACCTCTCTTATGTATATGCGCATTTTGTCTTCCGTATATGCACATTTACAGAATCTCTGTTCCGTATATGCGCATTTTGGATTTCGTAAATGTGCATATATAGAAGCCAAAATGCACATATATAGAAGCCAAAATGCACATATATAGAAGCCAAAATGCACATATACGGAAGCTCTCTTCCGTATATGCACATTTTGGCTTCCGTATATTCGCATTTTGGCTTCCGTAAATGCGCGTATAGGGAAGAGAGATTTCGTATATCCGCATTTTGGCTTCTGTATATGCGCATATACGGAAGCTATCTTCCATATATGCGCATTCTATCTTCCGTATATGCGCATTCTATATGGTCATTTTTTTATTTTCATGGTTCTAGTTCTTGCAAGCTTCTCTGACATTTATTTCTTATCTTTTTTTAGTTTTATTTCTTTTTTTCATGTGTATTTGGTTATCTAATCAACTCACAAACTTCTATCTTGTTTAGCTGACTTAACTAAGCATGCAAGTGTTGTGTTTTTTCTCACCCATGTGATAAAACCAACACAACAATTTGTTTACTTTTTTATTTGAGAACATACACACATACATTATAGCATGCCAAGTGTTCTGCCACCATAGTGGAAACTAGAACGCGTGGACATGACGAATGTTCATTGTTCCAAAACTTTAAGAAAAAGAAAAAAATGTCGGCATACAAACATGGGGACTTGCCACATGTTCTGCCAAAAGCATGGAAACTAGAATAGGCAATGGATTGAGTGCCCTGACCACCTATCGAACCTAAGCTAGAGACTGTGGTATGAAAAAATTGCAAAAACTCGGTCATTAAACCAGATAAAAAACCTGTGAAAGTGATAGACATGGGGCAAACCTGGGCGTCCATTTTGACGAATTCGGAAGATGAAAGGTTGACAGTAAGTTGGGCATTGAATATTCTCAGGCTCTCTTGACAAGGAGTCATACAAGACATCTAAACACTTGTTGAAGATGCTCTAGAGGTGTTGTTGCTCTGCCAGGTCCTTTCTCATCTAAAAGATCAAGACCAGGTGGTATTCCACGAGTTTGCAAGAGCTGGGAGATGGTTGATTCTATTCATCAACTTCATAATAATGAGCCTGTTCATCATTAGGGTCTTCATCCATGGTAACAATGACGAAGTCGTTTGGAGTGGTGGAATCCATGGCAGGGTCCTCGTCCATGGTGGCGGTTGAATTTTGTCCCGAGTGTTCCTCCCGAGGCGATAATTCTTCTTCCACAATGAAACTCGTCTTGACTAGATCCTGGAAAGGTGATCTAGATGGATGTTGGTGGCCTCCCACCTATTCCAACTGGTTCATTTTGGCAGTTTTCTAGTTTGGCAGTTTTTGTTTTCCTAGTTTTTGGGTCCCTGACTTGAGGGGCCATTTTGAGGACCTAAACAACGTTTTTAGGCCTCGCCACAGTGAAAAATATCCTTTGATAACTAGCATCAAAATGTGTAGTCCTCGGATAGACCTTTCCAATGGGATATTGCGCACCTAAAACGAAGATTATATGCAAAAGTTATGACCCCAGGAAGTTGATGTACTAACTTACCCAAACGGGACCCACATGACTTTTGGCGCTTCATCTCCTAGGGTTAGGTTTTTGGATGTATAGGGTTTTTTGAATTCTTGTTTATTGTGAAAATGCCTTCAGAGCTTAGCCAAAAGAATCTCATATCAGCAGAGGTCATCAAGGAACCCTGTTTCACTTCATCATTGATAGCGGTAGCTAGAAGAATCTCATATCAGCAGAGGTCGTCAAGTGGCTGACCCTGCCGACAACACCGCACCCGCAACCCTACACCATTGGATGGCTCCACCAAGGAAGAAATCTCTGCGTTAGCCAAAAGTGTCGATTGTCATACGGCATCAAGCCCTTCAAAGACGAGGTATTGTGTGATGTTGCTCCTCTCGAAGTTTGTAATGTTCTTTTGGGCCAACCTTATTTATGGAAACATCATGCTTTATATGAGTCTAGGCCTTGTAGTGTTATTATTACTTTGAACAGGAAATTGTATAGGATACCTGAGGCAATCCCTCCTAGTGTTATTTCCTTGATCTATGCCAAGAAATGCAAGAAGGTCATCTCTCAGACCGGGAAATTTGTCTTCTTCGTGATTTACTCTCAGAGTAAGCGAAAGATCGCAGCCACATCTAGGGCCTCCATGACCGATCTCTCCACACAACATAAACAAGTGGATAAGGTCATGGAAGAATACTCAGATATCTTCTCGTCTCTTAATGGGGTACCTCTACATTGCCAGGTCAAGCATCCCATCGATCTGACCCCAGGCGCACAACTACCCAATGGGTCAGTCTACCATTGCCCTCTGTTAGAAAATGAGGAGATCAAGAGGCAGATCCAAGAACTGCTCCACAAGGGGCACATTTGTCCCATCTCATCTCCTTCTGGGATCCCAATCGTACTGGTGCAAAAGAAAGATAGGACCTGGAGACTCTGCATTGATTATCGGGCCTTGAATAAAATCACAGTCTGAAACCGGTACCCAATTCCCAAATCAACGACCTCCTTGATCAAATCACAGGGCCAAATAATTCAGTAAGATTGATCTAAAGTGTGGCTACTACTAGGTCCCAATAGGACAGATAGATGTATGGAAGATTGCCTTCAAGTCAAAAGAAGGTCTTTTTGAATGGTTGGTCATGCCCTTTGGTTTCACAAATGCTCCAACAACTTTTATGAGGATGATGGATGATATCCTGTGACATTTCACCAGTACTTTTGTAGTGGTGTATCTAGATTACATCTTTTCTACAAAAAGAGTTGGGAGGAACACTTGCAACATATTCAGCAGGTTCTGCACACCCTGTGACTGCACAAACTATGTGCAAACTTGGAAAAATGCTCCTTCGACATGGACATGGTCCATTACTTAGGCTACATCATTCATCAACATGGTGTGCATGTGGATCCAAACAAGATCTAGGTCATCCATGACTGGCCATCCCCAACCACATTCACTGAGCTTCGGAGCTCCTTGGGCCTCGCCAATTTCTATCACAGGTTCATGTTGCGATTCTCTCATATCGCATGGGCCCTCAGCCAAGTAACCAGGGGTGGCAATAAAGAAAAATTTGTGTGGGGTCTGTCCCAATGACAAGCCTTCAATGACTTGAAGCAACGTTTGTCTCATCCCCAGTACTTTCATTACCAGACCTGCAACATCCCTTTGAGACCGAGACAAATGCTTCAGACTATGTTGTGGGCGTCGTTCTCACTCAACATGGCCACCCTATGGCATATCATAGTGAGACACTATCAAATGTTGTTCATAATTACCCTACTTATGAGAAAGAAATGTAATCCATTGTGCAAGCCTGTCGTCATTGGAGACACCTAGACTAATTACAACGCGACATATGGACCACTTTTGTATATGCAGATATACGAAAGTTTGCCACTTTCGTATATGCATAGCAGCATATTTATGGAATGTGACAAAAATAGTATATTTTTAGGATCCAACAACGACTAAGGTGCCCTGATAACCATACATAATGAACGAAAGGATCACCCATATAGAAACTAATTAGAGCTATATCCCCTATCATTTTTCCAAAATAACATGGGTTCTAGGTAATGGATGAGATATTAAAATTTGACATGATAATATTATGGGGAAGTAGGCATTGGATAGAAATCAAGAGATTTGAGCCATGAAAGAGAGGATGGAAAGACAAAACATGAAATCGCTTTCTAATATTTCTTCCCAATCCAATAATTTGGGTCTATGTATGGGGTGGAAATTTAGTTCTCCCCCACCCCATCCACTTCCCCTCATTTCATTTCTTATCAATCACCTTAAAGGTTGTGCACCTTGGAACATCTACTCTTTAGATCACAGAGGATGGGGATCCGATGAATTCAATGTTAAGTAGGGGTATTTATATCTGTTGCATTCTTCGTATCTTCCTCCAAAGTCTACAATATGGAACTGGTTGTGGCATTCTAATGGCCTTCCCAAAGTTAAAATATTTTGTTGGACACTAGTTCATGGGAAGATTTTGATTGTAGAAAATTTGTAAAAGTGACAGATCCAAGGTCCCTCAAAACGTTCTCTGTGTCTCTTTGAAGCTGAAATGATACATCATATCTTTCTTGAGTGTGAATATACAATTAGAGTTTGGCAATCAACTTTCAACGATTTAAATCATAAAACGATAATCCCAATTTCTTGGAAAAGTATGTTCTCCCAATGGGGAAAATTATATAGGGGAACAATAA
>JZKD02S0232570.1:90401-135757 GCA_000966675.3 Picea glauca
GATCATTATCACATTGTTTAGTTAAATTTGGATTTTCTTATTATAAAAGATGTCGTCTAAACATTTGATTTTTTTAACTTTTTTCACGGGAATCCGACAAAACAAATTTTGGTGAAATTACCATTTTATATTATTTAAATTGCATTTTCAATAAAAATTGATAAGAAAATATGTCAGTAAAAACTCCAAAAAATCATACATTTAGAATACACAATTATAAAACAAACACACATGAATTTAATTTATGTATAAATAATTTCATAAAAATAAGTTTTCTCATCCATAACGAACGATAAAGCACTACATATATCCATGCAATATCCATGCAATATTAGAAAAATTGTTCCAATTTTATATAATAAAAATTATCCAAGCAAATTAACAATCTCCACAAAAATTTAAACTAAAAGTCAGAAATATCTATCTTTGTTAACTGCATGCTCTCAAAAGTCTTGCATGTAACTAGTTAACAATATAAATGTTGGCTCAAGGATTACTCTGATCATGAACTTGTTTCCATTTTGAAGAAAGGGGCAAATCAGTTTATAGTTTCCATTAATTCGCTTATATTCCCTCTAAAGAAAGGGTTAAATCAGTTCATAGTTTCCATTAATGGCGGATCACAACGAATCAAATTTAACTAGTGAGAAGTGGAATAGATTGCACGAGGATTTTCAATTGGAGATATTGTCTTGGCTGCCTGTGGAAAATGTTTATAGATTTCGATGCGTGTCTAGGGAATGGAACACCCTACTCTACAACAAATTCATAACTGATATATGGGCGAAGGCGCCTATGAACATGGATCCATGGTTGCTTGTGTGCGATAAATTCTCCACAACTCCTTGCATGGCTTATTGCTTCTACACAAGGACTTGGAAGCCCTGCTTCTCCATATCCAGAGGACCAACAGGGTTTCAGGTCTTTCTCTATGGATCGACGGCATGTCCGTTGTTGGTAGACAATGTACCCAGTGAATGTCATTGTCCTCCAGACGCATACAATCCTAATACTACTTCATAATATACAATCCTTATAGCCAGACACGCATCAAAATTCCTCGCATGTTACAAATACAGACTGCCCGTGTCGCCAAAGGCCTTGCGCAAACTGATAGTGACTGCAAGAATCAGGATAACAACTACAAAGTGATGGCAGTGGGCAATTCGATGCCTAATGGCGGTCCAAGAACAATCTTGGAAATCTATGAATCTTGTACCAAGTCATGGTGAACCTTTGGACATCTTCTAGAGGAGTTGGATATAACGTATGGCTTGGTTTTCTTGGATGGTATCTTCTATTGTTTAACCAAGCAACATGGGGTGCAGGCCATGTGGATTTTCGGTTTCAACATTAGTGCATCGGCTAGGATGCCTATGTTTTTTGTACCATTGTCGAAACTACTGAGCAATTCATGGACACCTCACCTAATCATCTACGGGTCGTGGATTCTGGTTGTGATGAGCATAGTCATCCAAGTTGTGTTGCAGGGGCAGGATGTGAGGATTATAAATATTTGGTAGATTGAATTAGATTACCATATTGGCTCCTACATCTAGAAGGAGATAGCGAGGATGCCTTCATCCTTATACCAAGATTTTATGGGGCCCTCGGTTTGTTTTGAGTGTGTAGGAGTGAGTGAGACATGGACCTGCTTCAAATCATATCCAATAGAGGAGGAATAAACCACAGATTTGGTATTTTACTATAATTTATGAAAAAAATCATGGAGTTGGATTACCCGCTGTCCAACACGCCAAGGTAGCTGTCAACATCTCATGGCCTTTGAACCCAGGCATTTCAAAATTTCAATTCTTTCAAATGAAGCGCGCACTAGTTTAAATTTTGAATTTTGAAATTTCAATTACAGAACAATGGCATGGTGGCGGTTGTTGGAAATTTATGAGAGGTCTTATCATGTGATTGTGTCCATTAATTTGATGTACCTTAACTCACCAGAGCATCATATGTTGATGGATGGAGATGCATGCATGGTTCCACACGGTTGAACCATTCAACGACCCACTAATGATTGGGATGTTGCATGGTGTATAGTGCTTGCCCTTTCTTTATCCTCCCATGTGCTTTTAATATAACCTAGGTCCTTGTTGAGCTAGATATATACCATATATTCCAACACTTAATTATCAACCCGGGAAGGTAGACATTGAGGAACCAGTACAGGAATGGAATCAAACTTATCTTGTTCATAGAAATCTCAAATCTTCACACCTCTATCTAATTCATAATGAAAATGCTCCTACTAATGAAATTCTTGGAAACAATCCTCTTGAAGTAGTCTAATTGAAATAACCTTGCTACAACTATAAATCTCATCTTTGGTTTCTTAAAAGGAAAATGATCCACAATACTCCTTCCTCAATCATTTCTTCATTACATCCAACTTTGAACTATCATTAGAGAATATTTGAGAATTATGAATTCATAATTACAATCATGACTGCAACTAATTCCATCGATTTCTTAGGATAAGAATCTTAACTCAACTTGATATCCTAGATCATTACTTTCAGATTTCACCAAATCACTTAATCTGAGATTATGCTATTAAACCAAGTATTCTCTTAAAATCAAATGACTATCCAAATGTGAACTTAAACTAGCAACTAATCCTTATAACTTCAAAACTTCAACATCTTATTCCAAATAAACTTAACCAATGTGTAACACATTCTGCTGAGAAATAAAAACTGAATTGAAACCACTTGAGCTGCTAACTATAACCTTTTTACTCTTTAACTGTTGTAAGCAAATAAAAACTCCCCAAATCATGAACAGGACTGAAATTAAATTGCTAGAAATTAATCAAAGTTTCTAAAAAAAAAGAATCTACAACAATCCTTCTATTATGACTGAAGATGTACTGCAAACCTGGGCAGGGGGCCCTTCCTATCCAAGTTGCATCGATAATCAATTATCAATCCATTCTCATAGACAAGCTTCAGAATTAATCAAATACAGAAGACTAAAATAAGAAATGCGTTCTTGTTCTATTCCATCTACAAACAAATGATTACATTCCTCTATGCTTTGTTCTATCTATCAGCTATTCCCCATCATATCTACATACATCTCTCATTTCGATCCTTCCTTATATAGAATTTCGAACCCCCCTACATACTAGCTTTCTGGTATCTTCCCATATCCCAGAATAGATAACATAATTAATGTAACAGTTACATAAGGAATTGAATATGTATTTTGCATTAATACAAGAGAGAAATGATGGGCTCAACATCACAGAGCTAGTATAACCATTGCACCAATGTAGGAGAGAATATCATGATGCCTTTTAACTGCCTTAGTCTCATGACACGAAGTGTCATCAAGACAAGTTGTCATTTATTTATAACTGAAATAGAGCATGCGCTGGTTGTTTACGAAGATTCTCATGGAGGGATCATCTTTGAAACATTCATCCTGGTGTTGGAACATCAACATTAGTACAGGAATCCATAATATAATATTATAAGTGAGATTGTGCATTAAAAACTCTCAAAACTTAACTAGAAACAAGAGAACTATTAAAGACAAGTTTTGGGTCTTTAGATATCGATTTAAGTCAATTTTTAAACCAAAGTTATACAAAATGAGGGGTATAAGACTGTTAGAAAGATCATATGAAAAGATATAAGGCATAAAAATTGATCAAATTTGGGTCCTAACATCCCCCCAAACCCAAAGTTTTGCATGTCCTCATGCAAAGAAAAGAATTTCTAACTCTGTGTAGTATCTGGAATGGCTTCTGCCTCATCTGCTTCATTGGCCTCATTTTCCGCTTCCTGCCCTGTACTGTGAAGTTGCTTCCTAAGAGATCGATTTTCAATTAGAAGTATGCGAGTCTCCTGATACCTGCGATTGAGTCTTGCCTGAAGCTTCCTATTTTCAAAACTGAGTGTATTGGCCTGAGAACGAAATTTATCTGTTTGTGCACACATATCAGACTCATGAGCCCAAGATTGAGCAAGGTAACCTTTCAATGTAGTTTTCTCAGTTTTAAGCAATCGATCCAATACCTCGTATTCATGAAAATTCTCTTTTAAGTGTGCATTCTCTGTCTGTAACTTAAAGAATTTTTTAGGAGAAATTATCTCGGGACTACCCAGTCCTATAGGATTCGGTGGAGGTGAACTAGATTGGGAGAAACATGGAGGTAATTCCTTCTTTAAATTTACTATGACATATGCAATGGCCGATGAGCCTCCTTCTATCTCATCATCAATATCTATATAGAGTTTCATTTGAAATTCAGGGAAGGATTATCAAGATTGGGGTTCTTAGATGTCATACTTCTAGTCATTTTCTTGAATTCGGGCTCTAAAGATGACACTTCTTCTATCACTTTGACCTTCCTCTTTTTACCAGTGTAAGAGAGAGACCTTTTAATTCCGGTAGGGACAATAGGACTAGACAAATTTCCAGCTATGAAATTATTCCAGGTGTTTTTACGAGCTTTTAATTCAGTCACAATTAATAATTTAATTAGCCCATGATGAAACAAATGCTGCTCAGGGTTTACAACTGACCTCTTCACTATTTCACACATTTTCTTTAAACTCCTCCAAAGAAAATAAGGAAAATTCATTTCCTTACCTTGTGCAAAATGTTGTAAGATGTGGATATGATAGGTGAAAGTCAGATTGTATCGCCCTTCACAAGTCAGATATCGTTGGAGGACAATTATTGGTTTCTTCCATTCTTCCTTAAGAAAATCCCGTGGAACTCCTTTAGACCAATCTGCATCATGATACTTTTTCTTCAAAAACCAATTCCTCTCTGATATTGGCAAATTTTGCTTCTTAAACCATTTTTTGCCAGTTTGAGGTAAGCCTGTAGCCGCAGCAATAGTCTACTCTATAATCTCCATCACAATATCCTTAAATTGAGTAACCCTGCGATCAAACCCTTGAGCAAACAAAAGTGAGATAGCCCACGGAATTTTTCAAAGCACCTATGCCATCCTCGACTGCGAAACATCTCTCGACAAGCATTGTACTCTGGTGTTGCCTCTAGATCTTGAATTGAACCTGGTTCATAACAAATACCACCATTTTTGGAAAAAATGCAACAGAAAATCGTTCAACAATAATTCAGAACCAATGAAGGGATACAACGATATGTTGATAGGGCTTATTTCAAATCCCGATAGTGATTCAAAATTAGGTGAATAAGGGCGTGTAAAATAATGATGGAAAATAGTATAGAGATGTTTAGAATTTGGAAGTGGGGAAACAAGTTTGCGGTGAAGGGATAAATGGCAGGTACAGGAATGAAATCATGTTTTATATGGAAGTAATCATGACAGGGTAAAGACTTGAAAAGCATAAGGATAGATGGGCAAGTACAGGAATGAATCTTGTCCTGTATGAAGATAATCATTAAAGAATGAGTCTTGTCTTGTCATACAAAAAGAGTTTACAGACTTATAAAATACCTTGGCATACCATTAAAGGGCACATTTCGAATCACTGAAAGGTTTCGAAATGTCAAATGAGAAACAGAGGTTTTTCAATCAAGGATAACCAAAATGAGGAAGATTTAGATAAACTGAGCATAATTCAGATACAGGGTTGTACTTGTCCATAATTTTCTTCTTGTATTTAGTCAAATTAAGAGTTTTAAAAATGCATACCTCAATATTGTTGTTGTACCTGTACCAAATGTGCAGATCAGGATTAGATGGTGACTATGTCCTCTAAGAAGAAGTTGATGGATTGCTGAAGTTATCCTCCCAGAAACTATGTGGACTGCTGATGTCCATCTTTGGTATCAAAATAATGATGCAGAGAATTTTTTAATCTGAACTCTAAAGAAGAACAGAGTTGTCGAACCAACTGATTGCTTATTCTTGCAAAAATAAAAAGGATTGCTGCATTTTTACTGACTATTTGCAGCATTTTATTCCTACCTACTTGAAAATAAGACAAATCTTCCTTCAAGTAAAGGTTGATTTCCAAAGCAACCATTCACGCATCAAGATAGAAAGTAACCTCATGTCCAAATAAAAGAATTGTACCTGAACTGTTGAATGGATATGAGGAACCAACAAGATGTTTATTGCCAGATCCAAGAGAACTTGAAGAAGGAATCTTTCTTGAGGTCTCATAATAGATTGAAACCAATTTTCTATAAATTCTTGCATACCCTGGTGCTCTTGAGTTTTAATACTATCAATATCCATACTCTGCAGCCCTTCAGATATATGATCTTCATATCCTTGACCACCCACAGGAGGTAAGCATGCAAGAAACTTTGGACTTCCTAGTTCCAATGCTTGTTCTATACCTAATGAAGTTCCTACTCTCTTGACCTCTTTTGCAGGCAGACATGCATGCTTGAAGGAACCTGCTAAATCTAATGATTTATCTTTTTCTTCCTGTGTTACAGATAGATCTTCAAGCTCCATCAGAATATTAGAAAGCTGCCGAAGTAACACCCTCCTTCTTTCAACAATTCTTGAACCCATCTGAGTGATTTTTGTTGGTTTTTTTCTACAATTCCTTCGATTAAAATCAAACACAACACAATCCCTATTCTCCAATCCTTTTTAGTGCCTCCCCGGCAATGGTGCCAAAATGTTGAGCTAGATATATACCATATATTCCAACACTTAATTGTCAACCCGGGAAGGTAGACTTTGAGGAACCAGTACAATATGTACAGGAATGGAGTCAAACTTATCTTGTTCATAGAAATCTCAAATCTTCACACCTCTATCTAATTCATAATGAAAATGCTCCTACTAATGAAATTCCTGGAAACAATCCTCTTGAAGTAGTCTAATTGAAATAACCTTACAACAACTATAAATCTGATCTTTGGTTTCTTAAAAGGAAAATGATCCACAATACTCCTTCCTCAATCATTTCTTCATTACATCAAACTTTGAGCTATCATTAGAGAATATTTGAGAATTATGAATTCATAATTACAATCATGAATGCAACTAATTCCATCGATTTCTTAGGATAAGAATCTTAACTCAACTTGATATCCTAGATCATTACTTTTAGATTTCACCAAATCACTTAATCTGAGATTATGCTATTAAACCAAGTATTCTCTTAAAATCAAATGACTATCCAAATGTGAACTTAAACCAGCAACTAATCCTTATAACTTCAAAACTTCAACATCTTATTCTGAATAAACTGAACCAATGTGTAACACATTCTGTTGAGAAATAAAAACTGAATTGAAACCACTCGAGCTGCTAACTATAACCTTATTACTCCTTAACTATTGTAAGCAAATAAAAACTCCCCAAATCATGAACAGGACTGAAATTAAATTGTTATAAATTAATCAAAGTTTCTAAAAAAAAATAATCTACACCAATCCTTCTATTATGACTGAAGATGCACTGCAAACCTGGGAAGAGGGCCCTTCCTATCCAAGTTGCATCGATAATCAATTATCAATCCATTCTCATAGACAAGCTTAAGAATTAATCAAAGACATAAGACTAAAATAAGAAATGCGTTCTTGTTCTATTCCATCTACAAAAAAACGATTACATTCCTCTATGCTCTGTTCTATCTATCAACTATTCCCCATCATATCTACATACATCTCTCATTTCAATCCTTCCTTATATAGAATTCCAAACCCCCCTACATACTAGCTTTCTGGTATCTTCCCATATCCCAGAATAGATAACATAATTAATGTAACAATTACATAAGGAATTGAATATGTATTTTGCATTAATACAAGAGAGAAATGATGCGCTCAACATCACAGAGCTAGTATAACCATTGTGCCAATGTAGGAGAGAATATCGTGATGCCTTTTAACTGTCTTAGTCTCATGACACGACGTGTCATCAAGACAAGTTGTCATTTATTTATAACTGAAATAGAGCATGCGCTGGTTGTTTAGGAAGATTCTCATGGAGGGATCATCCTTGAAACATTCATCCTAGTGCTGGAACATCAACATTAGTACAAGAATCCATAATATAATATTATATGTGAGATTGTGCATTAAAAAATCTCAAAACTTAACTAGAAACAAGAGAACTATTAAAGACAATTTTTGGGTCTTTAGATATTGATTTAAGTCAATGTTTAAACCAAAGTTATACAAAATGAGGGGTATAAGACTGTTAGAAAGATCATATGAAAAGATATAAGGCATAAAAATTGATCAAATTTGGGTCCTAACAGTCCCCCTTTAATAAAGTTTCCCCTTCATTAATTAATTTATTAATTAATGTTTCCCTTTCTCCAATTCGTATCTTTTTTTAGCCTCTTTATTAAACATGCATATCCTCCATTTTTATATGACCACGTGATTCCCTCATTTAATTAAAAGTGCATGCATGCTTAATATATCATATCCCTCCTCTCTATGTCATCTTCCACTTATCCCATACTCCATGCTAACTCCATCCACACATGCACTCATCTACATCATATTCCAAACACACCCTTATGTGAGACTCCAATCAATTCCATGTATGCATCCATTCCCTTCCCATCCATGCCATGCTAACTCCCATCCATCATTCATTCTTTCATATACTAAAACTCATGCATTCACTCACTCTTCCATCGCATTAACTATGTCCCTTTTCCACGTAATTCCCTTCCTCTTTACTCCATGTGCTAAGGTTTCTCCATATTTCACAAGTCGACTCACTCTTACTTAACTCATGTGACTCGTGTGATTGCCTAAATTGGCTTACCTCATGCACCTTCATATTTTTGGAAATGAGCACTTCTCAAAGCCATATATTGGATGTTTTCGATTGGTTCTTGGTTGGTTCTTGCAGTGGCAGCATAGTGTCTCTCTCATTCTCTAGTCTAGTGGCTCCTCTTTGATCAAAGTAGTCATTGTATCGGTTGTAGTCTTGTCAAGTGTGGTGCAATCAACTCTCTTGGAAGCTTTATCAATAAATAAGTGTGTGTTTTTCATTCAAACCTCTTTTCTTGGCGATATTATGGTAAATTTGTAATCTGATATGTCATTTTTTGAACTGGTTATCATGGCTAATTTCGATCATTTTGAATAGTTTTTATATTCTTTCTAGTCTATCTTCATTGTGCTAACCCTGCAGGTTCCCTCCAAGAATATAAGATCGATTTTCTCACTATTTTGGACCACTTTCACACGTTGTCCAAGACAAACAACTCGTTGATTTTTTAGTTTTAATGTAGAAAATCAGACCTTAGATCAGCCAACAAGGTGCTTCATTGTGCCTAGGGACTCCCCCCAAAGGTTAGCAAGCGCTATCCCAAACGGAGAAGGGTTTAGCCCGTGACATCTGGGGATATTTCTCCTATAATCAGCCAATTTTTTACCACTGTCATAACATGTTTATCAACTTAGATTGGAGGGTAGAAATTTGTTCTAACAAATTGGCGTCGTTGTCGGGGAACTCCAGCCTTGGTAACAACGACATTGGTGATTTTTTTATTTTATTTTCTATATTTTATTTGACTCACCTGGCGACTCCACATGGGACTTACACAAGAATATCGTTCAGTTTCTATTCCCTCACAAGGTCTAGTTCCGAGCTTCAACAAACTTTAGTATTTTTTTTTGGAACATGACTTTCTTTTGGCAAGAACTCTTCTCAAATTTGGTAAGCATATCGAGTTCTTAGGTAAGTTCTTTTTCGATGAGCACTATGGTGAGTGTATCTTTGACATCTTCATCTTTATTTTTATTTTCATTTCAAGCTATTTGGGTAGATATGATTTTTTTTATCCAAGACTAACAATATGGATGCAACCGTGAGGCCAATAGTAAGGTGGAGATTCTCTACTTTTGACCCACTAAGTTTTGTTGCATTCCCAGATTATCCTCATGACTTATCTGTACATAAGTGGCTTAAACGCATACCTTTGTTTTCAGGGAGGTTGGGAGGATCAGTTGAGGATCACTTGGCTAATTTTTGCAAGTGGTGGACGATTTTAATGTGGAACATGAAGATGTGGTGATGAGGATGTTTGTGTCAACCCTTGAGTGGGAGGCACGAGCATGGTACAAGTCCCTTCCGGATGCTTCCATTGATGGAAGGGATTCCTTCCAGGAGAAATTCACTGAAATATGGGAAAACACACAGGACATTTTATTCTTATGCACAATTTTTTCAATTATTAAAAAGCATGAAAGTGAAACTATTTGTCAATTTAATGCTCGTTTTTTCAAATTTTACAATCGAATTCCTTATAGATTGAGGCCTAATGAAGATGTTTCTTTGATTTAATAACTTGAGGCATTTGATGATATTTTTGGTGTTTTTATCAGGAATGAAGACCCTCAAAATTTGGAGGAAGCACAAACTGTCGTTATCAAGTTAGAAAGAAATCATCTTGCAAGTTGTGAATTCCCTCTAATCCATGTCCCAGACGAACCAGTGAAGGTAACTCCATTTGATTATCTTCAACCATTGGTTGTTCCAGAAATGCAAGAAGTCTATGTTATTGAAGATGAACCACAATTTGCACCGTGTCAAGTTCCCAAAGATGAACATGAGGGTGATAGCCCAATTTTAGATTATCTGGAAATGTTAGGATATTTAGACACTTAGGAGTTAGTTAAGATCTACTTGTTCTAATGTGTTGTTAGGTAAAAGTGTGTTTCTTAGTGTGTTTCTTTAGTATGTATTAGTATGCATTTGTAGTTAGGAAATCCAACGGTTACGATATGTTCTTGACATAGAGTGATCTGACAGTTCATACTCTCCTTGATATTAACAGCCATTGATCCGTGGCTTAACACCTGATTGGTCCATGATCTATATTTAAAAAGAATGGATGGTCATTTTCCGATGATCGATTGTGAGAAATTCTCGTAAAATTTCTCTGTAATCTTTTTCTTTTGCATTAATAAACTACTCCAAGTGGTCGCGTTGGTTGGGGCCGTGGATGTTTCCCCGTAGGGGTTTTACCACGTGAAAACATCGGTGTGTTGATCTTTGATCTGGTTATGTGAGTGGTTACTAAAGTTTTTCGTCCTCTGTTGGAATACCTATGTTGTCGAACATGGTATCAGAGCCTGTTTGAAGACCCACTCCTGTTGTAGATCGAGATCGTGAAGCCGAGTTGAATCATCTCCATTTTCTATCATTTACATACATTTATGGGTTGATAGGACTATTCCATTGCGTCCAGAGCGCTTGTTTAATTCAGGAACACTTTTCGTTTCACTCGAAAAGGTTTTTGTTTGCCCAAGATACGACCATTTCAGTCAGATCCGGAGGTATAAAGTTTGCATACGCATTTTTTAAATTTTTGCAGAGTATTATTTTGGTTTTGTATGATTTATTTATAGGTTGATACTCTTTTAGATCTGTGTATTCTCTCTCGAAAAATTAGAAACATATAGGAAAATGTGCATCTTCCGGGTAAGCTAACCGAGATCTAACCCTTGTTGTCATCGAGAAGCAAAATTTTTTCCTTGTGTGAAAAGAGTTTTTTTTAGCACACTCTCCAAGGCCGTCTTCCACAACAACAACCCCAATCCTCTTCCTAAAAAATACAATATGTTTTTCTAGACCATTTGGTTAAAAATTGCCTTATTAAGTAAGAGGTCTTGAGTTCAAGTCTCTCTTTTGTTACTTTTTTTGAAAAAGTTCATGCTCAAATTGTAAAGTGTATTTCACTTCAAGTATAAAAGTGAATCACTATAAGTAGCTTTAATATTTTATTTTAGAGTTATTTATTTTGCATACAAATTTTCTTTTATAAAATAACTTCATTGTAAAAATGATCCCCACTTCTCTTTATAAAAGTGGGTCACTTCATAAAACAACTTACACTATCACATGGTCATTTGGTTATCGTTTATATCTTTTTTTAAAAGGGCATAACTCTCACATCTAAAATCCATTTTCAATGCCGTTTTTTTTGAAAACCGCATAACTTTTCAAGATATTTCCATCCAGATCATCAGTTTCAGTTTTTAAATCCATATTATCTTCATATTTAATATGCCTTCTACAAGTAATCTCTTGCTTACCAACACCAACTACTTCCAATGGAAATCTCATATGGAAGATTTATTAAGAAGTAAAGGCTTGTACCAGATTACCTTGGGAAAGGAAAATGCACCCATTGATGATGATAAGAAAGTCAAATGGGATAATAGGAGTGAAAAAGCATGTGGACTAATCAGAATGTCCATCTCTCCTGATTTAAGGTTCCACCTTAAAGAAATTGATGACCCCCATGAAGCTTGGGAAAATATTGAATCTGTGTTTGGTAAAATCAATATTATTTGAACACAACAGTTAGAAAATCAAGTACTAACCTTAAGTCCAAGTGATTTTTCTTTCCTTGGAGACTATCTATCTAAGTTTAAAACACTCAGAATGTTATGTGAAGAATGTGAGATAGAAATGGAGGAAGAGCATTGCATCTATCTTATTCTTTCTAAGCTAGGTAGTGCATATTCTATTTTTGCATCTACCTTTTATGCCGTGAGAGAGGCTCTAGGGAAATCTTATCAAAAACCCACTCTTGAGTCCTTTTGTTCTTCTTTGATTAGAGAGGAAGATAAATTTGTACAAATTGGAGTGATCAACACTACAGGTACCTCCAAAAAAGCCTTAGTTGCCCAGCAGAAAGATAAACCCAAGTATCCCAAGAAGAAACATCCTCACTACAACAACAAGCAACATAAGGGTCCCAAACCTGCTCAGACAACTTCAGCTCCTAATGGTGAAAAATGAGCAAAATATAAAAATAAGAAGACTGACAGACATTGCAACTTCTGTGATAAAGATGGTCATGATGAGTCCAAATGTTTCAAGAAGATGGCAGCTTTAGAAGCATCGATGATGAAGCACAACATCAGTATTGATTCTACTACTTCTTCTTCTTCTCATGGACATGCACTTTCCGTTTCTGGTTTCTCCTTCAATACAACTTCTACTTCTTCTTCTTCTTATGAGTGGCTTATTGATTCTGGAGCATCTTATCATATGGCTAAGGATAAAGACATATTTTCTGCTCTAAATGAATGTAACACCAAGAAAATATTTGTTGGTGATGATAGATCTCTTAGTGTTGTAGGATCTCGAATAGTTCAAGTAAATAATGGTCATTTCAGTGATGTATTATCTATTCCAAGTCTTTCTTGTAACCTTCTATCAGTATATCAAATCACTCATTCAGGTGAAGGTAAAACCATAGAGTTTTTGCCTCACCAAGTTGTAATCAAGGATCTAAAAGATCCTAAGCATGTTTTGCAGCTGGAATTGCTGATGATATTACCAGGTTGTACAAGTTTGAAAACTTTGGGTCATCATCTTTTTCATCAGTTTTTGTTTCTCATAGCGATGACTTGAGCAAACTTTGGCATGAGTGGTTTGGTCATTCTAACTATCGCTCATTGCAACAACTATGTAATCAACAGATGGTGACTGTTCTTCCTCTTGTTTTGTGTAGAGATGGTGTTTGTGCCGGTTGTGTTCTCGACAAACATCATTGGGATAGTTTTGACAAATGTGCCTCTTGGCATGCTTTGAGCCCATTACAGCTTGTTCACAGTGATTTGTGTGGTCCATTTTCTTCTCCTTCCTTTTCTGGGTGCAAGTATTTCTTAACTTTCATTGATGATTTTTCTAGACATACTTGGGTTTACTTTTTAAAACTTAAGATCGAAGTTTTTGACAAGTTTTTGGCCTACAAGGTCCTTGTAGAAAAGCAATATGGACATCAATTTAAAAAGTTAAGAACATATAATGGAGGTGACTATGTGAACAATAATTTTTCAAGTTACCACACTACACATGGCATTCAAATGCAATACACTGTTCCATATACACCACAACAAAATGGTTTTGTTGAGAGAAAGAACCACACATTAAAAGAAATGGCTAATTGTATGATCCAATCTAAGGGATAAAGTCTAAAGTATTGGGTGGAAGCAATCAACTCTGCAAATTACATAGTCAATCGCACTCCCACAAAGGATCTTAAAAATATAACACCGGAAGAAGCTTGGACTAAAATTAAACCAGATGTAAGTCACTTCCGTGTATTTGGCAGTATAGCATGGGCTTACAGTCCTGATGAGAAAAGGAAAGCATTGCAGCCTAAAAGTGAGAAGTGTATATTTGTTGGTTATTCTGAAGATGTCAAAGGTTATAGACTTCTTCAACCACATTGTAATGAAATTATTATTAGAAGAGATGTTAAATTTGATGAAAATATCTTGGCCTGTGAGCCTAATTAAGCGATTGTGCCTTCTTCAGCTTGAGAGCCATCTTTGGCATTTGTGCCTTCTTCTGATCTTATTCTGGTTTCTTCTTTAGATGATGAAAGTGAGGATGAAAATCCACCTCTGCCTACTCACCTTCTTCCAGATGAGTCCTTTGAACCTGAAC
The DNA here is from genome assembly GCA_000966675.3 of Picea glauca. Classification (NCBI taxonomy): domain Eukaryota; kingdom Viridiplantae; phylum Streptophyta; class Pinopsida; order Pinales; family Pinaceae; genus Picea; species Picea glauca. The sequence goes on from JZKD02S0232570.1 coordinate 104,764, forward strand.
CAGCTCCAATTCCACTGCTTCTTAGATGGGTTCATTCAACACGAGAAGCAATTGGTGGTCTTGTCGGTGATCTTTCAGATCAGCGTCGAACACGTTCACAATTCCAATGAGCCTCTTCTCTTTTGGCTCAAGTTTCAGAGACTCGTGATTCAAAGACATTTGCAGAAGCATCAGGTCATCCAGATTGGGATACAACAATGAATGAAGAGTATCGTTCTTTAATGGAAAGCGATACTTGGGATCTTGTACCTCTTCCAAAAGGAAGAAAACTTGTTAGATGTAAATGGGTCTACAGAACTAAGTATGCATTAGATGGAAGTGTTGAAAGACACAAGGCTTGGTTAGTTGCCAAAGGATTTTCCCAAGTTGAAGGAATTGACTATAATTAAACCTTTGCCCCTATAGCCAAAATGAATTCCATCCGCCTTGTTCTTGCCCTTGCTGCCTCACATAAATGGGAGGTCCATCAGATGGATGTTAAATCCACCTTATTGCATGGATACTTGCAAGAAGAAATCTACATGGAACAACCTCCTGGCTATGTCCAAAATGACTCTAGCCTTGTTTGTCACCTTAAGAAATCTCTTTATGGTCTTAAGCAAGCTCCCCAAGCTTGGTATGCCAAAATGGACAACTTTCTTATTGACACTGGATTCTCTAGATGGCATTCTAATCCTAATGTCTATACCAAGAAAGAAGGAATCCATCTCATAATCCTTGTCCTTTACGTTGATGACCTTATCCTTACTGGTAGTGACTCAAAGCTTTTAAACCATGTGAGAACTAGCCTTAAGATGAAATTTGAAATGACAAACTTAGGCTTTTTGCACTATTTCCTTGGCCTCCAAGTTTTGCAAACCAATGAAGGAATTTTTCTTTCCGAGTCTAAGTATGCTTGTGACCTTCTTCGTCACTTTCACATGGATGATTGTAAACCAACCCCTTCTCCCTTCTAGTCTGGAGTCAAGATTACTACCACCAATACTTCTTCTGAAGTTGATGCCACCCTGTACCGTCAGTTAGTTGGTAGCCTCTTATACTTGACTCATACCCATCCTGATATTTCCTTTGTTATTGGTCTTATTTCCTGGTATATGAAAACACCCCATGAAATCCATTGGAAAGAAGATAAAATGATACTTTGCTATGTCCGTGGTACAGTTCAGTTCGGGATACATTACAATTCAGGGGGGACTCCTTTATTGGCTGGTTTCACTGATTCAGATTGGGCCGATGACCCTGATGATCGGAAGTCTACTGCAGGTTATGTTTTCAACCTTGGTTCAAGACCTGTCACTTGGGCCTATAAGAAACAACAGGCTATTGCACTTTCTTCAGCAGAAGCAGAGTACCGAGCAATGATAATGCATGTCAGGAAGCCTTGTGGCTTCGACAAATCCTTTCAGAGTTTGGATTTGAGCAGCAACATCTAACCAACCTTTGGTGTGACAATCAAAGTGTCATCAAGCTCGCCAAATACCAAGTTCAAAATCATCATAGCAAGCACATCGAGCTACACATGCACTTTATCAGAAAGCTCATTCATGATCAAGTTATTGAATCATGAATCAAGCTCACCAATTGAGTCACAGGCCGAGTTCCAAGAAGATGAAGGTGAAGATGTGATTACTTTAGAGTGTTCATGGGTTCCTCCCATTAGTGAACATAAAAGACTTCAAGCAGATGAAAAGTTTCAAGAGGAGGAACCACAGGTTAACCAAGTAGAGATCAATCAATAAAGGATTTCATCTGTGGCCATCTTAGTAGAAGCTTCATCCTTGCCTATCATAGTAGTGGTCCAGGAAGAATTTGATCATATACCATTATAGCAGAAGGAGCCACTTTTGGTTCAACCAGAGGATGATATCCCTCACACTTTGCTTACAATTCCACATCCTAAAGTTTTTCTTTAGGATCTTGAGATTCATCACTGCTTGGGTATTAGAGTTCATCGTGACCCAGTTGAGCTCAGAATGATGGAGGTATTTCAACAGGTAGATGCCAAGAGTTTTGACTCTCATGCATTCATGCTTGTCACTGTTGAAATACCATGCTCTAAGTCCCAACCAACCTTTAGTCATCTGGCACCCTTCAGTTATGGCTTCACCAACAAGTACTTCAAGGTGACTTTGGGTCATATGAGATTTCATGGTTGGTCCCCTTGGAAGGTTGATTGTGTTGACCTTTCTCATCAGACTAATCATCTAGTTTCATGGTTACATTGGTCCTTTGAGTATTATGATTTAATCATGGCAACTTTGAGGTAAATTTTTTTTGGTTTAAGGTACTTGTCTTTCCTTTCAACATTGTCTTTTTAGTATTTCTGTCTTGCTGAATTTTTACAGTTTTAGGACAACAACATACTTTCCCTTGTTAGAGTCTTTCAGTTCAGTATTTAATTCTCAGTCTTTGAATAGGTGTCATTGATTTTTCCCTAGTCATGTCAGCATGTGGTCGAGTCTTGTGCGTCTTTCCTTTTCCTGAATAAATGGCTATCCACAACTGTTATTTCTGGGTCAAAATTTCAGTGTCTATCTTTCACATACGAGGCCTTTGTTTCTATCATTAGAGTGAGCCTGGATGGGGGTCCCGTTTGTCATAATTTTCAAAAGTAGTAAGCCTTTAAGATGGGTAGTTTTGAGGAGACATAGGAGTGTCTTGAGTCATCTTATGTCTTGTCTCCTCATTTTTGTCATTCAATCTTCCGCTTTGAGTTAGTCACCCCCCCATCCAGCATAGGGATATGGTACCCAGTTCTTTCATCTTGATCTTCTTGAGTTATCACTTCGTACAAAGGAAGAGAGACATTATTGCTCTTCTTGTCAGCAGGTCATCTTGTATCGAATTCGACACATTATCTACAGATGAACCTAAAGTAGAGCACCTTAGTAGCCATTAGCTTCATTGGCAGTTATTTCGCATCCGACAAGGATGAGCATCATTGGGCCTTGATTGGATGATCCTTGTCACTGTTCGACTTCAGAACATCTTTCATAGTGTCAGGTTGTGCTCGTACCTTAGGACCCACTAACATTATTGGTGGTGTTCCTTCGCACTTCACAGGTGTTTACATTATTGACATCTGATGAAGTGACTTGCTCCCTTGTGTTGACATCAACACATTTACTGCAGGGAGGAGTGTACATCATTGGGTGGTAGTAGGTAGCGGATTTGGATGAGATCCCTTGGTATTCAGTTTTTAGTGGGAGGATTATATTTTTGACTCCATGGCCCATTGGATAGGCTTTGGTAATACAGGTCAGCTTACAAGTTGTTCTTCTTCATAATGCAGGGCCTTTTGTCATCCTTCCACACAGTTATAGGGTTATTTTTGGTACACATTCCTCAGTTCACGGAGCATCAATTGATTGTGGACACAAAGATTCTTATGGTTCTCAACATCCCACAAGGGGATCTCGTCCCCTTGAGTCACCATTGTTAACCCTTAGATTTTCACCCTTGAAAGTCTTGAGGGTTAAGAGTCAACATGCGACACTTTGGTTGGCATACTGAGATTTTCCTAGGGTTTTAGAACTTATGTTGAGCATGAGGCTGGTTCACACACGAGGAAGGTACATGATCGGTACAGGGTTACTTAGTTTAGTGTCACAATTTGCTTGATTTCCATGCATTTTTAAGAGAGAGATGTATACACACAAGTGTTGGTAAATTTTAGGAGACATGGTTTGAGTGGGTCTATTGACAGTTTGAAGTCATTTTGAGAATACAGTATGAGTCATTGCAGGATTCTAGGCATGATGACAATTTTTCGGGCGACGTGTAGAAAATTTATATTTTTGGCAGGTTGTGATTCAGGCCCCAGGTTCAGATTCTGAGAGTGCAGTATTGATCCTTGAGGCATCTAGAGGCCTTTGGACCTTTTTCCAGATGATGTCACCCATATTTTTATTTTTAGCAGGTTGAGTACTAGGGCTCACATGTCGATTCTGACTAGATATTCGGATCCCTTGCAGGAAGATGAGATCAATGAGTATAAAGTCAAGGGCATTCAGACAACTTTTTTTTTTTAGCAGTGTCTATTTTTAGTAGTAGACACATGATGGTGCTCGCCCATTCATGCCGAGCATTTGTGGAAAGTTTGGGCCAATTTCGACAAGTTTCAAAATATTGGGACCGGATGGATATTTTTAGTAGCTGCTATATTTAGCAAGTCCAGTCATCTCCAACAGTGATAAGTGGCGAGATCATATTTCGACATGTAGCCGAGTTTTAGTGAGATGTGGCATCTATGTGGCATTATTTGACCAAGGACGCATGGGGTGAGGTAGCACTTCCATGGACAAAGTTTAGCAAATTGGGCTAACTTTTCTCGCTAATTCTTCTTCGCTTGTCATAAAACCACTTTCCATACATTGTCCTTAAAACCCATTTCCCTTTAATTCTATCCTAATCCTAAACCCAGATCTCTCTGTCCTAAACCTCTATCATAATCCTAAACCCATTTCCCCTTTCCACATTACCCTCACTCACCTTTATCCTAACCCATTCATTTAATCCCTTTAATTAATTAATTAATTACCCTTTTTCTTAACTCCCTCCGCATTTTTTTCTAACTCATACACACTTTCTAGACCCACCCACTTTCCCACCTAATGGTTCACTTTAACTAATTATTAAAATAAAAGAACACTTTATATTTTTTCCCCCATTTAGATTAGTTAATTCATTTAGGTGTATCCCATGTTCCCATTTGGTTGTAGGAAGGTTTAGTCAGTATGGCGATTTTGGCGCCCATGGCGATTTTGAACCTAGAACTGGTATTGACGTCCATGAAAGACAGAACCTAGAATTGGTTTTGGCGCCCATGATCGACAAACGACTCTGTGTCTATGTTTCATAGGATGTCTAGTAGAACCCTCTCGACTGGTGTGAACTTCGGTGCGTTGATAGGACTATCTCTTTTTTAGAACTGTCGGACTGCTCCTACCACTCTCTTGGCGTCTTGTGGGTGGTATTTTCCAGTTTTTCAAGGCGTTTCACATAGTAAGCTGTTATTTGTCTCGACACTCTTGTCTTTATCTGTCTTTATCCGAAATTTGAGCTATTGTTTAAGTTTTTTTGTTGTCTCCAAGATCACCGTTTACCTGACTCCTTTCTGATCATTTTGACTTCCTCTGTGTGACTCTTAGTTTCTCTCCACTCTCTTTTCCTTCTGCTTTCCCTTTGACTTGCCAGTAAGGATGGGACCCCTCCCTACTGACTGATCCTTTTGCCTTTCCCGTTTTCTCTCTTCTCCCCGTTTGGATTCTATTGAAGCTACTCAATGGAGCCTAAGTGTTCAAATCCTTTTGTAGAGAGCCTGGGAGACCCTTGGGACCACTCGGAACTCCTAGCATCGATAGACGATCTCTGCACTAATCATTTCCGATTTAATAATCGTTCTGGCGTGCTTCCACATTTGAACTCCAGACCCACACTTCCATCATACACTGCAAACCTGACACATCTGTCTGCTGCTCCAGCGAGTGTCAAAACTTCTCAGACCCTTTTAGAAGAAGCTCAAGCTAGCTCACCTACCAAACTGAAGTGAAGTCTTGAAGGAATAACACAGCTTGGAACAGGATACGGGGGGAGTTTTTCTCAACCAGGAAGTAGGATCTCGGACGACTCACCCTCTTTCAAAAAACCTGGCCTCCGTAAGCGTCCACAAAAGGTTTGGAAACCCAAGCGAAGACATCCCAAGCTCATACTTGGAATGGATATTGGACTTCCAGAAGCTTGCAACCTATCCTTGTGCGCTTTAGTAGGGTGGTTCGCATATAAAGAAAAATGTAAGCAGAAGCTAGACGATTGGATTGCTAATACCTGGAAACCAATCCTTGGCTACCTACCCAAGTTACATCTGCTACAACACGGATGGCTAGGCTTTATCTTCAAGACACCAGAAGACACTGCATTGATCCTGGGAAGCTTCTGGCCTATCGATGGGGGAAGTCTCATGCTCAAACATTGGCGACTTGGATTTAACCCTTCCACGGAATTATTTAGCCATAGGCATATCTGGGTACTACTTCCAGGGCTCCCATTGCAACTCTGGAATCAGCGAGCTCTCGAACTTATTGGAGAATCCTTAGGAAATTTTCTAAAGGTGGATTCAAACTTACTAGAGGCATCAGACAGAATATTAGCAAGGATTTATGTGGACATAGATATTCAGGCTGGACTTTCTGAAGTCTTGGAGATAGACTGGCGTAGTCAACTTTACTCTCAGCGACTGGACTACCTTGGTATTCCGTTCTGCTGCTCTTTCTGCCGCAGAACTGGCCATCTGCGAAGGGAGTGCTCAAAGTTCCCCCCTCTTGATGTGGTCTTGGATCTAGTGGAAGAGACGAATTTCAATGGTTACATCTCTTCACCAGAACAACCAGTGGAGGCTCCCTGTCCTCAAAGGGATGACTCTACATTGGATGACACTTTAGTGGGTAAGATCCAACAACTCTGTCCATCACTTTACAATACCTTCTCAGCCTGGGACAGAATCTTCATTATTGAGCAAGCTGACTCTATTATGCCTCCTGATCCCATGGTTTCCCTACCATCTCAACCTGTCTCTCCACCTTTACCCACATCTACCCTGCCAAACTCATCTGAGCCTTTTCCACCAATCATCCCCAACACTACTTACCCCTTACCTTCTCCTGCAAGAGAATCAGAGACCGATCCTACAACAGTTTCAGAAGATTCTCCAGATCCTATCACCATAGCTGGCTACACAGAGCCGTCCTAATCTAAAACCTAACTAGATACCCTGCTTCAGGATGTTACCCCTGTTACCTCTCTCCCTTTTGAGTCGATCCCCATCCATACCTATCATGGGAACAATCTTGTTCAAACTACCATACAATGCTTTGATCTTCCCTCTTCTTCAAGAGTTATTCCTTCACCAGAGCTGGATCCTACCTGGTCAAGAGGTATTGGGCTTGAACTATCGCCAGTAAAAATTCACAGTGCGCGAAAGAGGACAATGGCTAGATCGTCGTCAGTAGTATCTACCAATTCTGTTCCAACACAAGGGGCGCTTAGAGGTTTAAAATCCCTTGCAAGAGGGAAATCATGATCCTTTTATCCTTCAACATCAGAGGGGTCAGAGGACCCTTGAAACAAGCCTCTATGCGAAGACTCCCTGAGCAGACTCAACCGTTAATCATCTTCCTACAAGAAACAATGGTGGACGCTTCAGTGGCCAGGGATTTTTTGCATCAGTTCCGTCCAAGCTGGCTGTCCTACGCAGCAAGTTCTGTGGGAAATTCGGGAGGCCTACTGGCCTCTTGGGACCCTACCATTTTCGACCTTTCTCCGATGCTCAGTCCAGGGGGAATTCTACTTTCCGAGATCTGCCTCAAACTTAACAGACCTATCAATTTGCTCAATTTATATGGCCCATGCGCTGATCGTAAAGCTTTCTAGTAGCGACTTGATGATATGGTCTTACTGGCGGCAAAGAACCTCATACTCGTTGGAGATCTCAACTTAATTACCAGTCCAAAAGAAATGTGGGGAGAAAAGGCGTCGATTGATCCACTTTTAAGCTTTTTTAAACAATTATTTTATAAAAATGCATTGATTTACTTGAAGCCAGCAGAGCTCCTGCCTGCTTGGAGAAATGAACGTCAAGGACTAGCAAGTATTGCTAAAAGACTCGACCGATTTCTTATTACTGAGGGGCTACTCTTGCCTTCCTACTGTAGGCGTGCTTGGGTAAATCTACCCTTCCTATCTGATCATATGCCAATCTGTTTACAAATAGAGGAAGGCCATTTTGGAGCAGGACATCCCTTCAAATTTAATCTGTTTTGGCTGAGGGAAACTTCTTTTATTAATCTGGTTAATTCAGTTTGGAAGGACTGTTCCCTCACGGTGCCTGGAGACACCCAAGGGAACTTGATCAGAAAGCTCACCAGATTAAAATCTCAGACTATTCTTTGGTTAAAGGATAAAAAGGAACAGGAACAAGTCAAACTAAACAACATCGAACTTGAGCTGGAAGACCTTCTAATACAAAATCTATAGAATATTAACAACGAGGATCTCAACTATAAGATTTATTGTCTGGAGGAAGCCCGGAACAAACATCTTCAGGATGATGAGGAAAGATGGCGCTTGAAAAGCAAAATGCTTTGGCTGGCTGGAGGGGATAAAAATACGTGCTTCTTTCATCGAATAGAATGCTCCCGCCGATCAAAAAAGCATCTCTGGTATATAAAAGATGAGAACAGAATTATACACCATTCACAGGCAGAGATCAAATCGACGGCCTTCAATCATTATAAAGCTTTTTTCCAGGCATCACCAGCTCCTTCTTTAGCAGCTCAGACAACAACGGCTAGCCTCTTCCCAAAGATGGTTACAACTGAGGAGGCACAAGCTTTAGAATCCCCCTGTACAAAGGAGGAACTTTTAGAAGTTATCAAAGGTTTTAAGAAGGAGAAAAGTCTAGGACCCGATGACTGGTCGGTCGAACTATACCTCCATTTTTTTGATCTTATGGGCCAGGACATCCTGGATGTTATGGAAGATGGAAGAAGAAGAGGAAAAGTAAACTCTCAGCTAAACAACACCTTTATTGTTTTGATTCCTAAATCTAATCTTCCCATGCATTTTAAAGATTTATGTCCTATTTCACTCTGTAACCTTTGTTACAAAATAATCTCAAAAATCATTGCCAGAAGACTTCGTCCCTTTCTCTCCCGGGCACTTTCTGTAGAACAGCTTGGCTTCCTAAAAGGAAGACAGATTCTCGATGTCGTTGGAGTTGCACAAGAATGCATACACAGCATAAAGACAAAAAAACTGAAAGCCATTCTTCTAAAGCTGGACCTCAAAAAGGCTTTTGATTGCATTAACTAGAACTTTCTGCACCTCATTCTTATACAGAGTGGCTTCATCATCATTACAACGAATTGGATAATGGGCTGTATCTCCTCGGCCACTCTTGCTATTCTGATCAATGGTGAAGCAAAAAAGGCTTTTCACTATGAGAGAGGGCTCCGACAGGGATGCCCACTCTCACCTCTTTTCTTCATCTTGATCCTGGAAGGACTCAGCATCTTACTCAAGAACAAACAAGCAAACGGGCTTTTGAAAGGAATAAACGTCGCGGGACTGACTCATATACTACATATCCTTTTTGTAGATGATGTGTTGATCTTGACGAATGCTAATATTGCTGAATGGACCATCATTCATTCTATCCTAATTTCCTTTTGTGGTGTTTCAGGTTTAGAAATTAATGTCACTAAATCCGTCTTCCTGGTTTCGAATGCACAGGATACTTTGCAATCAAAGTTAAAAGAGCTATTCGGAATTGGTTCCCTTGAGCTAATGGAGGGATTTACCTATTTAGGATACTTCTTAAAATCCTCCATCTATACAAAAAAAGATTGGATTTGGCTAATTGACAAATTTGAAGGCAGAATACACAACTGGCAACACAGATTTCTCTCTATGGGGGGTAGGTATGTTCTGATAAAAGCGGTATTGGAAAGTCTCCCAGTATTTTGGATGGCTTTAGCCCACATCCCTGCTTCCGTTTTGCAGATTCTTCGTCAACTCATCTTTTCCTTCCTTTGGACCGGTAGTAAGAAGAACAAAGGTTTTCACCTCAGCAAATGGGAGGATTTATCTAAACCAAAGATGATGGGAGGTTGGGGACTTAAAAATCTACCTCTCTTTTACAAGGCACTTTTGGCTAACACCCTTTGGAGAATTTTAACAAAACCTGGACTATGGAGTAGTGTAATCAAAGATAAATATCTCCATCAACTACCGGTTCACATTTGGATCAGATTCACCTCGGTTCACCCTACAAAAGGCTCACAGTCTTGGAAACATCTCTCATCCTCCCTTCCGATCATTTTACAATGGCTTTCATGGAAACCTGGAAATGGAGGCTTGATAGAAGTTGGCAGCGACAACATTCTGGGATTGGGTAGAAAAGCCATGCTTTCACCTCCTCTTCGTGCGCACCTACAAGAAAAGAGCCTTATCTTCTTGCATCAGTTCTACTGTCTGTCCAAAGGGGGACCGTTAGGCGGCACATGGCTTAAAGGATCGGATCTCTAGCCGGACTCTAAGTTCATAGTCGAATGGGACATCTACATCCAACTTATTAAGGAATCCGGTGTGTGACTGCAAGATAAGCTGGATACCCTCATTTGGACGGGGGGAGACTGTTCCGGCTAGCTCAACGCAAAAAATGTTTACCAAGCTTTGGCATCACTTATCTGGAAACCATTAAACGTCAGCTGGAGACAGAGTATTTGGAGGGACGAATGCCCATTGAAGCTCAAACTTTTTGCGTGGCTCCTGATGGAAAACAAATTATTAGTCTGGGATAAGTTGCAAGCACGAGGCTGGGAGGGCCCGAACCGTTGTATCCTTTACAAACTTGCCAGCGAAATTGCTCTCCATGTTTTCATTCATTGCCCCTTCATCCGCTCGATCTGGACTATTCTATCTTCGACGATAAATTTATCCTCTCATTGGTTGGGTACCAGTGTTCTCGGCTGCTTTCAAAATTGGTTCATTAACAACATAACTCATACAATGCTCCCTATCCACCTGTTCTGGCAAGTCTGGAAGGCCAGGAACGCAACAATTTTTAATGAAAAGACTCCATCAATTCAAAGAGTGTCAAACCAAATTCTGGCTGAGGCGATCAACTCCAGAAAGATAGTAAAGGCTCTGCCATCCGTATGGCACACTTTTATCTTCCCAATTGACAGGGCGGTGGCCTGGTACGATGGTGCCTCACAACAAGGAGGCACTCTTTGTGGAGTTGGGGGGGAAATTGCTTTAAACCCCCACACCTGCATTCGCTGGACATTGAATTACGGATAGGGATCAAACATGAAGGCAGAACTTTTAGGTGCTTGGGCATCTCTCGTTCTAGCTAGCCGCCACACCGATGAGCTGTTACTACTTGGAGACTCTACACTTACTATCGATTGGCTGAATGGACTTGCTGACTTCCAGGTGGTAGTCCTTGATTGCTGGAAAGAGAGAACCAAAGATGCTACACAACTGTTTAGAAAGCTCTCCTTCAAGCACATTTTCCGAGAGGAAAACAGTGAGGCGGATACCCTTTCTAAAAGAGCATTGCACCTTCCTTCGAGCCAAATCTGTTTTACAATATGGGAGGATGGCAACGAAGGACCAGCCTACAAGATTAAGCTTTGATTTGTCATCTTCAATTCTATTCTGAACATCCATTGATCTGAAAGTTGATCATAGATGAGATTTCGATTTGATAGTCTGGACAGTGATGGATTGATCCAAGCATTAAGCGTTTCCTCCTATGTATGCTGTCGTTCGAGAAGACGGTTTTTGTAAATTTTTATATCCTTATGAATATAAAGAGCATTTTTTCTTGTGGAAAAAAAAATGTTCCCCATTCTCATACGTACTACCCCTTTCCTTATCCTCCCATGTGCTTTTAATATAACCTAGGTCCCCCTTTAATAAAGTTTCCTCTTCATTAATTAATTTATTAATTAATGTTTCCCTTTCTCCAATTCGTATCTTTTTTTAGTCTCTTTATTAAACATGCATATCCTCCATTTTTATATGATTTCCGTTAATCAAAGCATAGTCGGAATAAGTAAGATTTTGGTTGAATTGGAGATATATTAAAAAAACCAAAAAAACAGATTTAATATATAAGATGAGTTTGGAAAAAATAAAAAAATATATTTATAAAAATAATATGATTTCAAATAGTTAAACTAAAATGATTTAGTTTGAAAAACAAAAAAGAACTTTCAAATTTTAAATAACTTGGAGTTGGCTTCTCTTACAAAAGATAATATTATTTTTAAAAAGAAAGATTTGCAAATCTCTTTTAATAATAATATTATTTGATAATATTATTAAAATTATCAATAATATTATTAAAATGATTTTAAAATCTTTTTTCAATTCTAAATAAATATTAGAATATAAAAGCTTTTCCTTTTCAACTTTAAATAATTTAGATTTGGATGAGTAATTCAAAGCATAGTGGGAATGAGTGGGGTGGAGCTCGTTGGAATGGGTGTGAAAAGATTTTTCGTTAGTCAAAGCATATAGTGGGAATGAGTAAGATTTTAGTTGATTTGGAGATATATTGAAAAATTAAAAAAAAAACAAATTTAATATATGATGTGTTTCAAAAATAGAAAAATATATTTATAAATATAATATGATTTCAAATAGCTAAATTAAAATGATTTAGTTTGAAAACAGAAAAAAAAAAAAGAACTTTCAAATATATAAAGTGAGTTTTAAAAAAGATAGAAACAAATATTTATAAAAGATAATATGATTTCAAGTTGAAATTTGAAAACCAAAATGATTTAATTCCAAAAAAAAAACAGAACTTTAATATTCACCACTTACTTTCTGCTATTGTTATTGGAATAAGAATTATGGTATATTGGAGTGTGGGATCATTTTTTTTGTATAGAGAGGTATTGGATAATGGTATATTGGAGCTTATATGTTGTTGTCGGCCACATCTCTCAACCAATGTGGGATTGTTTTTTGTATATAGAGATATTTATGTCATAGAAACAATGTGTAACACCCTGTTTTCCCCCATAATTGTAATTATGCTAAGACTTCATATAATGTGATTATGAAGCTTGTTATTATATTTTGATTAACGAAAAACACCAGACAACTGACTGAGAGGGAAAAGCCTTGAAAGTACTAGCCATGATGTCACAAGTGGGAATTGATGAAGTAAATAGATGAGGTGGAATGGAAAAGCTTCAATGAGGAAAACATGAAGCTTGCTTAACACTTCAATCTACACCTGCAAATTGAATATATCACATGTTCATGTACTTGAATCTCCATAGAGCCACGTGAATTGTAATGAAGGAACATGATTGGTGGTTGAGGTAGTTAATATTGCTGACAGTCCTAATCTCTTGAGAAGAAAAAGGGTCAACTGAATAACCTGACAGACAAGACATCCATGGATTTTACCCTTCAAGAATTTGGACCCCAGACAACAGGTTGCATCTCGAAGAAGTCATGAGAAGCCCGAGGAGAATAGAAAAGAAGATGCAAAAAGGTGGAAAAGACATGAGAGATAGACATATGGGGATTGTCCCATCAATAGCAAGGAAGAATGGTATCCATAGAGAAACCAAAGCACAAAGAAAACGCGAGAGGATAATGATATGAAGAAGAGTAAGTGAGCAACAGTTTCACAGGAAAAATGGCACAATGAATAGAGGTGTTCATTAGTGTAGAATGAAAAAGAGAAGAATTTTGAGAGATGATATTGAAGAAAAAATGAAGCTCGTCCAAAAGATTGATGATCATCCTGAAACTGAGAAGACCCAGATCCAAACAGGGGAAACAGAGGGCTGGAGCTTGGTGCTTATTGGAAAAAAACTGACACTGGTAAGGGGACAACATTTTTTGTTGTTAGTGAGGGGAGGAGAGTAACCTTCCTAGATCATACTAAATCTGATAACCAACTGAATCATTTCCTTGTGATATCAAGTCTTGGCACATGGGTGACATGTTGTAGGAAGGCACTCTACAATATAACCTAAGGTTGGGAGGAAAGACATCCTCTTTTAGTCAGTTGTCTAGTTGTCACATTCACCAAACAAATAAGTGTTTGACTTGTCTTGTTAGATGAATGTCTAATACTATAAACATGTTGTTTATGGATTGACTGATGAATATGAAAAGAAGATATGAAATGGTTAAATTCCTGAGTTAAATGGAATATGAATGTTTGTTTTCATTGTTAATCGTTTCCCTTGTGATATCAAGGCTAGGAACGAGGGTGGCATGTTGTAGGAAGATACTTTGTAGCATAACCTAAGGTTTGGAGGAAAGGAATCCTCTCTCAGTCAGTTGGTTGGTTGTCACATTCACCGAACAGATAAGTGTTTGACTTGGCTTGTTAGATAAATGTCTAATACTGTAAATATGTTGTTTATGGATTGACCGATGAATGTGAAAAGAAGGTATGAAATGGTTAAATTCTTGAGTGAAATGGAATATCAATGTTTGTTTTCATTGTTAATATAATAACTCATGAAAGTACGTATATAATGTGTGAATGACATGTAACCTGAAAAATTATTGCAACCTTGAGAGGAAAGTTTGCAAGATATGGAAAAAATCTTCGTTTGAGGAAGGATGGGATGCCCTGGTAGCTAGGAGGTCCCTATATGGATAAAAGGACCTTATTCCTGGGGGAACCTCTTGTACTTGAGTGGAAATCTTGCAAGATATACAAGAAATTCCCTTTCGATGACGTCATAAATACTTAGTTGGTCTCAGACTAGTACCCGAACTCTCAAAGATCTGGTAAAACCCATGAAGAACCCATGAAATTGGCCAAGTATCGATTTCATACCATTATCCAGTAGAAAAACTTGTTCTTGAGTCAGAGAAAATTACATCCTTCGATTTGGTGTGGTGAATGGATCTCATTCGTGGATTTGTTGTAGGTCCCAGCTATTCACCCTAGAAAAGGTTAAAGGAGTGGTGTTAATCCTTGTGCAAGTTAGAGGCATTGACGCATTCGAATCTGTTAAATGTCAGGGTCCAAGAGTCGTCAAATCTGGGGTTAAACCTGTTAGAGTGTTGTGACCATCAATTGTCACAATGGATGCAAAGGTAGTGTGACCACTTGATGGAAATTTAACATACCATTTGGCATTGAGCCCTATTATCACAATATATATCACTTGTACAAATCCCTTGCAAGAAGCATGATAAGTGTAACATATGGAAGTAATTTCCACCATCATCTAAGTAGTTAATTCCCTTGTTTTAGTGATAGATTGAGATCCAAAAAAAGCGAGGCTTCCCTAGCAATATCAAGCAAGTCTGAGCAAGTCAAGGTGAGTCTACGACCCATTAACTTGGTTACTTTATTGCACCACCAACTAAGTCAAGGTTCAAAGTGAAGACAAAGTGGTTGAAACAAGGAAAATTCAAGGCTTGTGTGTGAGGTGTTTCAAGACAATAAGAGATATTTACGAAGTCCAATAAGTCCAAATAATGCCTCGAAACACTAGCTATCAAACGAAAAATAGTGTCTGTAATAAAACTTGAATAAAGAGATGATTTTCTTCAACAAATGACAAATTATAGAAACAACAATATAACAATCCTAAAACTCATAAAGATGCAATGAAAGAGACACTAAATGCAAGTTAAAACTAACACATCAATAACCAATGATTGTTTAAACATAAAAGAGCATGAAACTACTTCAAAGATGCAAGGTGTTAAAGCCCTAATTGGCTGAAAATTGTAATAATGAAATAAATGATTTCAAAAGGTATTCTAAGTAAGAATGAAAATAAAACCCTAGACATTAGGCTAACAATGACTAGGAAATGGAGATGTAATGAAATTAAAACTAAAACTATCATAAGATGTCAAGGAGAGAGGAAATTTAGGATTTAAATCACTTGCAATGGAGAAAAGACCAGTGCGATCTAGCTTCCTTGGACATATGGAGTCTAACATGCAACTTCTACGGAGAGCAAAGGCTAGGATAAGACTCAAGAAACAAACACTAGGGTAGTCCACTACAAACCCTAGGTATTGGTTCTCTAGAGAAACAACTTAAGGTGGTCCACTACAAACCATAAGAGGTCATCCTATGTCTCCTAAATACCTTAAGAAAGAGATATAGAAAGGATTTTGATTAAATCCCTAGACTAGTCCACTACAAACCCTAGAATCATAACCTATAAGAGCAAATACTAGGGTAGTCCACTACAAACCCTAGAAAAACCCTTATGTCCTTCAACAAGCTTTATATGAATGATAACATGGAAGATATCCCACTACAAATCTTCCTTCGGGTTTCAAAACAAAATTTATCCAAGAGAAATGAGATAACATGAAAAATAACCACTTTGATCGAGCATTTACTTAATACATTCAAGAATACATCATCCAAGACTTGAAAATAACACTTACTAGTCAAAGCGTTTGGCATGAAAGAAACCCTAGAAATGAAATAATCCAAGAAACACTTGCAAAGCATCCACTAGATCATTCTCCATAAAGTTCCCACAAATACTCCATGATGAGAAAAAAAGACAAGAGACAAGTCATAGTAGTTCTCCACAAGATGAGTTATGATTTAAAAATGAGGAAACCCTCAAGTATATATATGAGACAAGCCCAACACTTTATCTCTCTAAAATCCCCTATGACATAATAAATCCATGATACAAGGTGGATAGTTCTCAAGATGACCCCCAAAATAGCCTCCAACATAAGAAATTAAGGCTAAAACATCAAAACGTCATCTAAAATCCTACACATGTGAGTGTAAGAGGTTCCAAGAGGGTGACTTTATCTCCTCAAGGGGAATAAAGGATCCAAAGGTCATGTCCATTCCCAAAAGGTGAAAATTATCATGAAAGGTCACACCCCCTCATCAATGAGGTCACATCCCATTATCAATCAAGTGTTGACTCATCATCCATGTGCTAGGTTGGCTCAAGTAAAAGTGACACCTAACTCAAGCATGATGCCATCATCATGTGCACAACATCCCAATATCCTAGGGTGATTTCATGGTGGATAGTGGCTCCATAACCTATCCCAAGAGGGGCATCATCATCATCAAGGGAAATGGGGTCAATCCAAACCCTAACACCCTCAAAGGGTGAAACATCCAAGTGCAAGTGATTCTTGCCCTTTGAATGGCACATCAAGCTACATCTGCAACACCAAGATCATCATTGTAATGTCCAAGGTCCAAAAGATGATGAAGGATGTATGGAGGGATGTTAAGTCATCAATAAGTCCAACACTCAAATCTCAAAGGTGCAACTTCCTCCCAACATTGTATGACATCATCATCCAATTCCTTCAAAGGACCATATCCATGGGGTGCATGATCAATAAGAAAGGTTCACATAATCAAGTAAGACCAACCATTAAAACATACAAGAGTCATTAGAATCATACAAAGTAAGTCACAACCTAATACAAGAGCCATGTAAGTAATTCACATTAGGAATCTTCTTCAAAATTCACACTAGCTCAATATTTTATGAAATTTTCCAAGTTTAGGTATCGGAGGGCCATCACAAGATCCTTATTAGGTGTGCGAGTACCCAAGTACAGGAGTAGTTCCCAAGAAACCCTTCAAAGTGTAAGTATAAGTGAATGAGATGGTATTGGGTTTACTTCATGCTCATGGTGTCACTGACACACAAGACCACATGTGGGTTCATCTCCATGAACACCTTTGTAGAGGGAGCACTTGGTGCTTGAGTTACCCTTTCCTTGACAATGTGTGTATTCCAAACCCCTTCTTGCATTTTGATATTCATTTATTTATTTGGAAGTCCCCTTTTCAAGTTCATGAATGCATTATTTTGTACAGGGAATAAGTCTGTTTAATTTGATATGCATTCAATGCATTAGGACTAGGGGTGATTGCCTCATAGCGAGGGGGTAGAGCTCAATATGACTTTGGATTTTGATTTTTCATTTGTCCACCCATTATTCTTTTTTTATAACGTTCTTCTTTTTATTCTTTTTACCACCTGCATTAACCTCGAGTATTCTATCATTTTCTTCTCATAGGAGGATGAAGGCACATACCTTTTTGGTGTACATGTAACAACCATTTCCAAAAGATAGGATAACGGGAGGAATCAAGATGAAAAGTGTTAATTATGAAAAGGAATGTTAGGTTACCCCTATAAATTCCTCCCAGTAGT
Organism: Picea glauca; assembly: GCA_000966675.3. Taxonomy (NCBI): domain Eukaryota; kingdom Viridiplantae; phylum Streptophyta; class Pinopsida; order Pinales; family Pinaceae; genus Picea; species Picea glauca. Next base: position 122,496 of record JZKD02S0232570.1, read on the forward strand.
ACCCACATTCCCCAAGGGTGACAACACTAGACTAGGACACATATGATGGCCACCAAGGTGAAACACAGTTAAAAGCATAAGTTCCAAGAAATCGAGATCCATTATATGTCTTCAATCCATGATCATCACCTAAATGACTAATGCATTATATGTGACACTTTATATGAAACAATGACTAATGTACCTCATGTGTGTTGGACCACCATTATCAAATGAACCATGTTGATCAAGTGAAATGAGTTGAGTTGTGATGAAGCATCTAAGGGGTTGTTGTCTGTGGAGAATGATTATAACCATCTCCAGTATCATTGTCTGCAAATGTGAACTATGAGACATGATATCCTCTAGTTACCCTTAAGTGAGAGGGGGTGACAATCCCCATGAAGGTTCAGTGAAAAAGCCTAAGTCAAATAGAGTCTCCTATTATGCTATTGGAGGAACATCATAAATGAAAAGTCATTACATGATTGGATGGGTCCTCACCATATTTTCCTTCAAATTTGGCGATGTATGATGACAACTTGGTAGGCATGGGTGGCCAAGTCGCATCATAAAGTATGGGTTCATTGATAAGTTTTGAAAGTTATGGAACATTCAAACTTTCCCTGGATAATTAGATTTTTGAAGGAGGGGGTCTTTGATAGGAGGATTAGTCAAAGGTGGAGGGCATGGTGGAGGTGGTGGTCCTCTAGATCCTCCAAATCTATGTGCCTCATGTGCCTACCATAAGGTTTGTAGCTATATTCCTAGTAGTAGCACACTTGGTTAATGAGATGGGAGATAATATAAGGCCATGGAACCTGTTGTGAAAAGCACTGCAATGCTCCATTTTCCTTCTTCGATCTTCCATGACCTTTGGAAAATAGGCTCCCTTTTTTTGAGCCTAGGAGAAATTTTCTTTGATATCTCTCCAACTTAAAATCCTCAGAGGAATCAAGTTTTCCTTAGAAAATATTGTTTGAATGGAAGCATTTGAATACTTGGTTTTTAAAGCAAACAATTGAAATTATCCAAGTTAATAAGAACTCCTCCGATACGAGTTAGAGGAGTTACTTCTAACTCCTCCGGTTTGTATCAGAGGAGTTCTTTCCTTCCTCGTCGATATAACTTGTTATCGCATAAGTTAACACCAACTCCTCTGATATGAATAGGAGTTAGTTCTAACTCCTTTGATTTATATTGGAGGAGTTCTTTCCTTCCTCGTCGATATGACTTGTTATCGCACAAGTTAACACCAACTCCTCTTATATGAATTGAAGGAGTTAGTTCTAACTCATTCGATTCATATCAGAGGAGTTTCTTCCATCAGCTCCAATATTGTTAGAGAACTTGTCTTCAGACTCTCTGACCTACCCACATTTAATTCCTAAATGACCAATAAGCTATATAAACAGAGCATAATCAAGATTATTGTTATCTTGTCGAAGAGACCAAGTGAGAAAGGTTCCAAAATGTCGAGCATGCCCAACCCGTTCCATTCAAGCTCATGACTTATCCGCACCCTCCACGTGGTGCTAGGATTCAGGTAAGGGCATCTTTGCTCCTCTTTTTTTTTAGGGTTAGGGGTTCTGTCTAATTCCTACCTACCACTTAGTTTTCCTTTCTTCCTCTCATCAATCAGTTAGTTCTCGCTACCATATCTTTGATTAACTCTGCAATAAACATATGTCAACACCCTTTTCACCCTCTTACCATTACCATGACATTCCTCACTCAGATACACTATGATAGACAACCCTAATAACAACCATGAAAACATATTTTCTCCGAGCTCAGAGCAAAGATCTCATTCAATGCCCTAAATATTGCATTCCATGCAGTTTTCGATCGTAATAGGTCTTGGTAACCCTCCCGATGAAATCTAAACAGTTGCAAGAAACTCCTTCGATTCTATTCTCATTCCCAAAGAAATCATACTTAGCACTCTCTCTCGAAACCCTTAGAGTTCTTGCTATCGAAATAATTTTCACTAACTCCTCCGACCGCATCGAAGGAGTTATTACTAACTCCTTTGATGTGATCAGAGGATTTGAAAACAATTTCTCTGCATTACTCAGACTGCTTGGATATAACTCTTTCGATCATACCGAAGGAGTTATTACTAACTCCTCCGATATGATCAGAATATTTTAGATTAATATCGTCTATTTTTATAAAGTCTCAATATTTGGTAAAACCTTCCAATGGCTTATTGAGGTAATTGAAATGAAATCCTCCAACCACGATCGAAGGAGTTGTCCTTAAACTCCCTGATCAGATCTTTTTCAATCAGTTCCCCACTTGTATCAGAGAAATTGTTATGAACTCCTCCGACTTGCGTTGAAGGAGTTAATTTCTAGACCTCTGATATTTCTTTTAAATGTCTATTTTTCACTTGTCTTCCCCAAGTTTCTACCAGGTCACTTAAACATGCCTACTATTATCCTAACATCCTCAGAGGATGACTCTTTATCTCATAATAGTCTCAATAAATTTGGTATTTCTAATAATTTAGTTTCATTGAATGGTACATTATATCCTATTATGCATCCTAAAATTATCTTTTTGGCAGGTTCTAACATGTCACCATGAAATAAAATGGTAGGAAAGGCATCTGGAGCCGAGGCCTCTAGCAGTATTTAGCAAGAAGGAGGAGAACTAGATATTGTAGGGGCCATATACAATGACACGACATGGATTTTAGAGAAGGATGGAGAGACATTAAAATGGGGAGAAATTTATCACATGTTCAAAAAATCAAATTTCTCTACCGAAGTTGAAGACCCAGATGAGATTCAAGCATTCAGTAATATTATAAAATCATGGATGTTCAGGGTATCAACACATCCAACATTTTTCCCTTGTGCAAATTCCTTCTCCTGGATTTTGAAGAACACCGACATAAGAAGTAGATATGTCTGCAATGCAAGAAAGGAGCCCATAACTTCTTTTAGACCAAAATTTTTAGCCAAATGCTATCACATTGAGGAGGGAAGCACAAAATTGGATGGTAAACTCCTAAGTGATTTTGAGTATACACCGAAATATTTGTTCCCCAAATGGTATAAGGTAGACAAGTAGGTTAAATACAAACCTAAAAGTTGGTACCCCACGAGTTCCTTAAGAAGACCCTACCAATATTTGGTAGCCATGTTGTGCAGGTTATACGAGGAAACCGATGCAACACAATTCCCCTTATCATACATGCCTTTGATTTATTTATGTGCATATGTGGGGATTTCATTCAATTGGGTCAACATATTGTCTGAGAATATCACGACTGTTATTTCCACAGTAAGGTAGTCCCAAACGGGAACGTTCCCTGGATTCTATATGTCCTCCTACCTCCTGGACATAATGTGTATAGATCAAAAGTACCCTAACATGGGATGGATTTGGTTTCCTTCTAACCCTGCAATCTACATATATTGTAAAGTGCTCTAGGAGCACAAATACCATGTATAGAACCAAAGGATATGTGAACACTTCCTTGCTCCATTATATGAATTCATCTTTTGCACCACGCCCCCATGCATGACTGACAAAGCCATAACATTTATAAAAATGATCAGAGATTGGTATCTTATGAAGCATGGCACTTACATAAGAATATATGGCATAATGAAGCCACCACATCTACTTCCACGATTCATACATGACAAGCTCGTCCTTCGGGAAGTATCATATCAAACTATTATACACGGATTTGGAGGGATGTTGTATAGATTGAAGAAAGAAATTTGGCCCCCACTACCTCTATACATCGACAATTATTTCTTTGAAAATACTAAACAAGCATATGCAGAGGTAGATACCCATCTTTCTTATCACTTTGGGGAAGAGAGGTTCATATGACATGATCCTAAGGGTATTGTCAAGGAACATTTCAATAAAATAAAGATGCCTTATGAATATACTATAGATCTGTGGGAAGAGGAAGAAGTACACCGAAACACCATGACATATGATGAAGTTATTTTCAACAGGCATGGCCAGCAGAAAGGAAGAATTGCAGATGAGGAAAAGGCAAGGGAAGTAGCCAGGAAAGAGGCATAACAAGGAGAAGTTGGGAACCTCTCCCCTATTTCCATCTCATCACACTTAGGATCTGTAGAGGGAGAAGAAGAGGTACCAACAGAGAAAAAGAGGAGGGATAAGAAAAAAATTTAAAGAAGAAAAATGACGTGAAGAAGCGAAATATTGAAGTTGACAAAGCTAGAGATAAAGTTGAAGTAGAAGAAAAATATGCAGCAGAACAAGAAATGAAGGAATGAGCATCAACGAAGAAAGTAGAGAAAGCAAAAAAAGAAGCAACAAACAAAGTTGTTGATGAAGAAATACAAAAGAAAAAGATAGAATACAGAAGGGACGACACACGTCCCATGGAGGTGGACATCTCGGGAACATTTTTTGCAGTTATAGAAATAGATTTGACAGGAAGTGGTTTAGGACTCAGGCTCCGAGAGCCATTTCAGCCTAGCGAAGTGCTGGATCTAAGGAGCTCCACTTATGATAGTAAGAACGATAGGACTGTGGAGGACCGGGTAAAGAAAGTGTCGATAACTGAAGGATCCCCTATCTTAGTAGTTACCCATGTCCTAGTCATAGGAAATGTCAGAGAAGACCTTGTTGCCACAACTAAGGTTGGATCCACATTCATGAATGCCAACATAGACAACATACAAATATTATGCCAAAAAAAAAGAAGAAAAGGAGTCAAGGATAAGAGAACTGGAGGAAATACTTCAGCAGGTAAATATTGATGAGATGAGCCCCCAAAGCTTCAAAGTTAGCACCAAAAGGGTAAAAAATGAACTAGAAGGAGCTATCATTGACATGTACACCCATCTACACCTCTTCCAAAATGCAGCTACAATGGTCATTGAGAAAAATAATCACGTACAAATGAATTTGTCGCAATACAACACCATTCACGAAGGCATATCAAACATAGATAGATGGATAGAAGAGAATCTAGATGCGCCACATGAGATTTATTGAACATCAAAAGCATAGAAAAAGATAGAATTATATGCACTAGATCATTTTTAGTATATATGACAAAAATATGATAGATAAGTCACTAAATCCATGGAAATATGCTCAAGGATCCATAAAGCTACCCAGGAACTAATAAGGAACAGTCGGCTCCCAATATTAGATGAATTTGGGAAGAACTTGGTTACAGAAGAACTGGTGAATGCAATACATGATAGCACCAATCGTAGGAAGAAAGTAGCTGAAGCAACTACCTTCATCTCCAGAGATCTCAATGATCAACACTTGATACAACTAGTAAAGCTTCATACCATGGTACAATCTTTCATGATGAAACTAGAAAATTATATGGGCACTCTCGAGGACAATATCACATTAATCAATGCAACATTAGACCAACTAACGTACAAAAGGATTGAATCACTATATGATCAACTGGAATTTTGGACAACCTACCTAAGCAAAAAAAATCCATAAGAAAAGGAAAAAATACCTATCTTTTGTTTTGTCCTTTTCCTAACCAATCCCAATTTCGTCCCATTCTATACACTTGTCATTAGGAATGAGAAGGTGAACTAGTTTTGTAATTACTCCTTCAAGAAGAAGATGAAGAGTTACATAGGGGTTACTGAAAATTTGTATAAATATAATAGAACCCCATTTGAAGAGGACTTTATTTGGATTTTCAAGCAATGTATAGACTCAAGAACTTATTCAAGGACTTATACTTTGTTAATGAATATTGAGAAGCCCTTAGAGCCAGTTGTTATAGAATGAATTCTTGGGTATGAATAGATCTGATTTGAGAACTACTTCTGGTGAACATGGACATTGTTCCTATGGACTGTAAGAATGCTATGTTGTTATAGACTAATTCTCATACAATCCATGTTATTCTTCAATTTAGAATATTTCTTTAAATATATTAATGCCTTGATATTTGTGATTTGTTAATGTATGCATTATTTTAATCTGGAATACTCTGGTTATACGTATTTGTGTACACTTGTTTGTGATATTGCTCTTTTATATCAGTTATATTTGTAGAAGTAGTGCAGTATTTGGTTTCGTCTTACAACTCAGTGATCACTTTAGCATGCTCCTTGATAGGATAGGTTAAAGTAGGTTAGTGTTAATTCATCTCTCATTTCATACATAATCTTCATCTACATCTTTACATTGCATATCCACTCATCACCCACCCTCATCGACAAACCAGTCCGCAACCGGCCAAAACACCCTAAAAATAGTAACAATGGCATTCAAGCCAAATTATGGATGGGTCTCCTAATCCAAAGGTGTATAGTCTAGTTGGAACTATGTACCGGGTAGAGCCCCTTTCTGTTGTCGAGCAAATTTTAACCCGTCAATAGAATTGGCACTAGAAGGAGGGCCATCTTTTATGGCTTATATACATGAGTTAAAAAATAACCAAAATTAGTCTTCAACAAGTAATCTCGATCCCCAACCCACTTTGTTTCCTCGATTTGAGTCTAAACAAGAATTTATCTATAAATAATCAAAGCCTAATTTTAGAAGTGCCTTCGGTAGTCTAGAAATACATACTAGGACTTGGTTTCACATACCATGGGAAGAGCTCCACGAAACCCATAGGATTACACATGCTTATGCAAAGCTACCTGGAAATATACATACATCCTCTGAGCTCCCTAGGAGGAAAACAACCCAAGGAGGAAAACAACCCATGTATAACGACCCAAAACTGATCCTGATTTTTACATAGACTCTGTAGAGGATCTCATTGAAACTGTATTACAAGAAGTTCCAGTACCTTTGGGCACAAATGCACATTTCCTTGTTGAACCTGAAAAAAAATTTGAAAGAAAACAACCATAAATTACTTTAGAACAATTAATGGGAGAAAAAAGGATCCACATAGAATTTATACCTCAATGGAGGGCCCAAGGAGCTCTCAAACTGGTTGGACAACTGCATGAAATGCCGAGGAAATTTGATAATCTCCTTCCAAAATTTGACCCAGACAAACTTGGGTACCCAAAAGATCATGTGAATAATTTCTTTTTAGCCATACATCTTCTAGGTTTCGAACATGACATCATAGTTTGTAGGTTGTTTCCTTACACTTTTTTCAGGAAAGTCTCTACTTGATATTTCAGCTTACCTACCGGGTCTATTACTAATTGGGACAGTTTCAAAAGGTTCTTTATGAAAAAAATTGGAGAAAGAAAAACAATTTCATCTCTACATAATGAATTAGGGGCTATCAGAATGGACAAGAGAGAAAGAGTAAAGGACTTTAACCAAAGATTTCTCAATGTCTTAATAAAGTTCCCTCATGATATAGCTCTCACTCAGTCATTAGCTATTGAATATTAAACAACTGTGTTGGTGTTATCCTTAGAGAGGAAATGTGATGGAAAAGCATAGGTGAGTAATGCGTTAAACATGGAGAACAGGGGAAGAAAAAAGGTTAGAGGAAATGGATCAGGGAACCACGAGAATTCTAGAAAGGGCATATCCAAATCCAAACTGGGAAAGATAGAGTGCTATAATTGTGGGAAGAAATGACATATGAATAAAGAATGCATAGCTCCAAAGAAACAAAGAGATGGACATCAGGAGAAAAATCAGGAAGCAAATGTAACAAGTGATGTGTTACAAGATGCTTTGAGTCTTTCTGTAGATAATATTTATGAGTCTTGGGTAGTATATTCAAGGGCTTCATTTCAGGCCACACCCCATAGGAAACATTTTTTAGATTATGTTCAAGGAGATTTTGTATAGGTTCATTTGGGTGATGATGCACCATGCAAAATTGTTGAATGGGTAACATACAAATAAATCAAAAGAATGGAAACCAATGGTTGTTGAAAGAGGTTATACATGTTCCATATCTAAGGAAAAGTCTAATTTCAATAGGGCCGATGCAAGTGAAGGTTGTATATCCATATTTACATATAAGGCATGGAAGGTCACCAAAGGATCACTGGTGATAGCAAAAGGAGAGAAGGTAGTTAAATTGTATTTATGTACTGGTAATACTAACTCTTCTATCTCTTTAGATTCTACAGGAGTGGATACATCATTGTGGAATCATAGGCTTGGACACATGAATGAGAAGGGGATGCAAATACTTCACAAAAGAAATGTTTTTCCAGATCTTAAACAAATTGATTTGGATTTCTGTGAGCATTGTGTTTATGGAAAACAAAAGAGAGTCAAATTTCTCAGAGTTGGAAAAGAAAAGAAGACTGAAAGATTAGAGATTTTGTATAAATATGTATGGGGATCAACTCAAGTATCATCTCTTGGTGGATCTCATTATTATGTTACTTTATTGATGATGCAACTAGAAAAACTTGGGTTTATTGCATTCGATAAAAATATGATGTTTTTGATACTTTTAAGAAATGGAAAGCTTTGGTTGAGAATGAGATAGTAAAAAGGTTGAAGTGTCTCAGATCAAACAATGGAGGTGAATATTGAAACAAGGAGTTTGATGATTACCATTCATACCATGGGAATTGTAGAGAGAAAACAGTTCCAAGAACACCACAAGAAAATGGTGTGTCAGAAAGGATGAACATGAGAATCATGGAGCATGCAAGGAGTATGAGATTGCATTCTGGGTTTCCCTTACAGTTTTGGGAAAATGTTGTAAATACTATTGTTTACTTAATAAACAAAGGACCTTCAAACTCTTTCGATAGTGGAATTCCAGAGGAGGCATGGACAAGTAAAAAGGTAAGCCATTCCTTTTTGAAGACTTTTGGTTGTGAAGCATTTGTCCATATTGATAAAGAAAATAGAAAAAAGCTTGAGGAAAAATCAAAGAAGTGTACTTTTATTGGATACAGTGTTAATGATTTTGGTTATCACTTATGGGATTATGAAAATCACAAAATCATTAGAAGTAGAGTTGTCATATTCAATGAGAAGGTCATGTAAAAAGATTAGTTGCAGGGAAAGAAATAGGAAAAAGAAAAACTAGAATACACAGTGCTTGATGAGATCACTGAAAAATAAATTCCAAAGGTACCAGAAAATCAAAATGTACAACAATAGGAGCAACATGTACCTCAAACTCCTGCAAGTGTTGTTAGAAGATATACTAGGTTAAGTAGACCCCCTTAACAATGCTCTCTTTCATTGTATTAATTATTGTTGACTAATTCTGGTGAACCAAAAAGTTATGAAGAGGAAATGTAGGTAGAAACTAAAAGGAAGTGAGAGAAAGGCACGAAAGAGGAAATTAACTCCTTGGTAAATAACGGGACTTGGGACTTGGTTCAGTTTCCTATAGGAAACTGAGCATTGCAGAATAAATGGGTTTACAAGTTGAAGGAGGAAGATGGAGGAAAAAAAACATACAAGGATAGACTTGTTGTAAAGAGATTTGCACAAAATAAAGGTATAAATTTTGATGAAATATCTTCTTCTATTGTTAAGATGACTTCAATTAGGACTATTTTAATTCTTGTGGTAGTAGAATATTTGCATCTTGAACAATTATATGTAAAAACAAATTTTCTCCATGGGGATTTGGAGGAAAATATTTATATGCAACAACCACATGGATATGAGGTAAAAGGGAAGAAAACATTGGTATGCAGGTTGAAGAAGAACTTGTATGGCCTAAAGAAAGCTCCAGGTTAGTGGTATTTGAATTTTGACAGGTTTATGATAGGCCAAGGTTATAGTAGATGTCATTATGATCACTGTGTTTATTTTAAAAGGATAGAAAATGGAAGTTATATTATCTTTCTATTATATGTAGATGGCATGCTTGTTGTAGGGTCTAATATGCAGGATATAAATGTGCTCAAGAAGAAATTAATGAATTCATTTGCGATGAAGGATTTGGGTGCTGCAAAGAAAATTCTTGGTATGAGAATATCAAGAGACAGAAAAAATCACAAATTGACATTGTCTCAAAGTGAACACATAGAGAAGGTGTTGGAGAGGTTTAGAATTCAGAATGCAAAACCAGCTAGTACACCTTTGGCCAACCATTTCAAATTAACCAAATAAATTTGTCCCAAGACACAGGAGGAGATAAAATACATGTCCAGGGTCCCTTATTCATCAACAATTGGTAGTTTAATTTATGTAATTGTTTGCACAAGACTAGATGTTGCACATGCAATGGGAGTTGTGAGTAGGTATATGAACAATCTAGGTAAAGAAAATTGGGAGGAAATAAAGTAGATTCTCAGGTATTTGAGAGGTACTGCTACTCATGCATTATGTTTTAGAGGTTCATGCACTGTTCTACATGGATATGTTGATTTAGATATGGTAGGTGATAAAGATAGCAGGAGGAGAATCACATGGTATGTTTTTACTATAGGTGGAAAAATAGTAAGTTGGATTTTGAAACCACAAAATGTTTTTGCACTTTCAACAATAGAGGCTAGTAAAGATATGATTTGGTTACTGAGGTTGATGGAGGATTTGGGAAAGAATAAGGAGAATAGCAGGGTTGTACTATGACAACGAGAGTGTCATTCATCTTGCAAAGAACTTTGTCTTCCATTCAAAGATTAAGCATATACAACTCAGGTACCATTTCATACAATCCGTCTTGGAAGATGGGCATTTGAAGTTGGAAAAGATACATACTATCCAGAATCCTGCAAACATGTTAACAAAGGGAGTAACCAAAGAGAAACTAAGTTCTTGCTTAGTTTAAGTTGGCCTTCAAGCATGAAAGTGAAGATGAGAAATTTTCCAGGTCCAAGGTGGAGTATAGTCCAACAAGTATATCAACAGTGGAGTTGTTGTGATCAGTCTCCAAGTGGGATATTATTGATTGTGGAGCTTGATTATCTTCCTGATTCATAGATTTTTTTCAGTCGTGCTTGGACCCCATTCCCTAATGGGGGGTGTGGGGGGGATTTCCCCACGACAACTGTCTCTAAGGGGTTCCAGGGGGGGTGAAGACAATTTTTGTTCCCCCCCCCCCTCCCCTTGTGGGGGATTCAGGGGCAGCGCCCTCGAAAGAAAATTTTGGGAAAATTTTCCTTGTAAAATTTTGAAATTTTGTAGTCAATATGGACCGTTCATTATAAGGTTGTAGATATGATAGTAGAAATTATTTTAGGGTTTTTATCCCTACAAGGAATCCCTCTCTTATGAGGGAATTGTATTTGCAGCTGTGTATTATCATGAATATTGTATTCTAAGAGAGGAGACTATGAGAGAAAGAAGAGAAAGTTACAATGGGTGTGTTGTAGGTTGTATCCCTTCATTTTGATGGATAATAATAAAAGGGAGGACCTAGAAATTTTTCTGGTGGACGTAACCCACATTGGGTGAACCATGTATATCTGTGTCTCTATTGTATTGTGTATCTTCTATGTTTTATTTCCGCATTTGTTTTATTTTATTTCTCCACAATCGTGTTTTTATAACAACTAGTATTATAGCAAAAGGTAACTCACAGGAAAAGAGGGCTCTTGATTTCAGTGGGAGCAATGGAGAAAGATGGAAAGTTTAGGGTCAAGAAATTTAATGGCCAAAACTACCAGTTATGGAAGATGCAGATGGAAGATTATTTATATCAGAAGGATCTATTCCTACCATTGGGAGGAATAACAAATAAGTCGACGACCATGAAGAACGAAGAATGGGAGGATCTTGACAAAAAGGCACTAGGAATGAAACGACTAAGACTAGAAGCATTGACGACTTTCAATAGTTAAAAATAAAATACAATGAAGGAGTTGATGGATGCATTGGATAAACTGTATGAAAAAACCTCGGTGTCCAATAAGGTATTTCTAATGAAGTGATTAGTTAATATGAAGATGTCAGAAGGTGGGTCTGTTGTAGATCATTTAAATGAATTTAATACGGTTACTAATCAACTAAGTTCTGTAAAAGTGGAATTTGATGATGAGGTCAGGGATCTTCTAATCTTGTGCTTATTACCAGAAAGATGGAATGGCCTGGTCATGGCTATAAGTAACTCTGTCTCTGGTTCAAACACTTTAGAATTTGATGATGTTATTTCTTTTTAGCCATACATATTCTAGGTGTCGAACATGACGTCGTAGTTTGTAGGTTATTTCCTTACACTTTTTGGGGGAAAGTATCTACTTGGTATTTTATCTTACCTACCAGGTTTATTACCAATTGGGACCTTTTTGAAAGGTTCTTTATGAGAAAATTTTAAGAAAGAAAAATAATTGCATCTCTACATAATGAATTAGGGGCTATCACAATGGACAAGAGAGAAAGAGTAAAGGACTTTAACCAAATATTTCTCAATGTCTTAATCAAGTTTCCTCATGATGTAGCTCTCACTCAGTCATTATGTATTGAATATTACATAGCTGCATTAGCCCCTTCCATGGGGATGCTTGTAAAATGAGCTAGCATAAACACATTAACACTCAACTTTGATGAAGTCGAGAATGTGGAAAGAGAATTATCTTCATATGATCAACATTCACATTCCGAAGAAACTAAGTTAGCTGGAAAGAAACCATTTCTATTAGCTAAAACACCTAACAAGGAGTCAAAGGACATTGTCAATGTAGTCAAAATGGTTAAGAAGTTATCTAATGAAGTTGTGGACGTTAAAAAAAATGTCGGTGAAGGATCATTGAAGCCACGAATTTTCCAACGATTCTTTAAGAAACAAGATAACCCACCACAACCACCTGAACCACCACACATGGAATTCAACTTAGATAGCTTCAGTAATGATAATATTTGTTCTGATCATCAACAAAATCACCCAGAACGAACATGCCCTCAGTGGGTCAACTCTATGACTCTGGTGACAAATCAATTGCTAGATCAATAGAGTTTGGATGATGAGAGCCATGCACAAGCTCCTATTGATGTTACTGGTGAATCTCCCCAAGAATCTACTATGCCCTTTTCGGACTGGTGTCATGTAGTATTCCAGATATAAAATAGTATGCAGAACATAAATAGTTTAGCTAGAAATGGAAAAATAACAATGATATAACCAGAACAATACCAGAATAACACCAGAAAGAGAACCTTGATTAATGATAGCAATGTTCACTTGCCTCTTCGAGGGGGAAACCTCCAGCAGAGCATAGATCTATTACAATAATATCCAAGACAAGATTTCTCATACCCTCTACTCCTATTTATACTAAATCTATCTATCCAAAAGAATAATCTAGAGGAATATCCTTCTAGAAGTGGAATCTTTTATTAGGTCTTCTTACATTTGACTTATTATTCCTTATTGCTAGGCCTTATTAATATTGGCCTTTATTACATGGAATTATATTATTCTACCTACGTGAGGGGTTAGGGAG
>JZKD02S0232570.1:174645-198844 GCA_000966675.3 Picea glauca
ATTAGGTCTTCTTACATCTACCTTATTCTATTTTATTGAAAGGCCTTATTAATATTGACCTTTATTACATCCGAATATATTGATCTACCTATGTGCGGGTTAGGACCCTAACAGTAAGAGGCCAAAGACAAAGTTTTCAGGATAAGAGGGAGAATCTTCTAAAGTATCCACCCCCTCCTTCTCAAGTCTAGTCATGTTGAGTGATTCATTTTTGTTTGTAGTGGGACTTGTAAATCCTTAGGCATGGGGGTAATGTTGGGCTCGTATTTTGATTTTTTTATTGTGATGGTTGAATTCTTTTTGTACCGATATTATATATGCTATTGACCATTTTGAAGGAGTTTTCAAAGGATTTTATATCAATTCATCATGGATTTATATCAGGTATGTCTAATCGATGTTTTACAATGATTTTGAGCTAAATTTAGTTTAGTTTGATGTTTTTAAGGATTTAATGCATGATATGTGTGTAACAGGGAGAATTCACAGTCTAATCCTCCATCCGGTACCTCGTTCGACACTTCATCCAACACCCCATCCAATACACGATCCGACACTCCATCTGACACACGATCTAGCACTCGGAGCGCAAAGGAGTTAGCGGTTGGTACATTAGCAGCCTGTGGTGGGTGAATCAATAATCTAGGTTTTATGCCCCCTCATTGCTTCCAACTATAGAGATTCTTACACCTCATATTGGGCGGTTATGCTAATTGTTGAGTGGCTCATGGATTTTATAGAAGCCAAAGTTGTTAGAGCGCATTTAATGGATTTTCCATTTTTAGAGGAGGTCGACCCTTCCAATGGTCGACCTCTCGAACTGTAATTCCCTTATAAATACCACCAGTAGTGGCAAGACCACAGACAAAAATTTTAAGAAGAATTTTGTTGTATAATTCAAACGGTTTCTTTGCAAACTTGTGTTCCAGACTGCGTTTTTTTATTAATGACAGAATTAGGTTGAGTTAAGCATGTGTTTTGTTGTTGAAGGGTAGCCACGACCTGTTGGGGGGCCCACCAGTGGTCTTGGTGACTGTATATATAGATATATCATGTGTTTTATTCACTTAGTTATAATTTCTACTTGTTTCCTTGCTGTATGCGTTTTTCAGTTTTAATTACTGTACATGTTAATTGTAATTTGCTTATTTAATTCATCTTTCTTTAAATTGTAGATTGCTTATAGGAGCTGGTTATTTTTCATGATGTGTTTCTTATTTCTTAGTAATTGTCTTGCAGGATACTAACTTAGATGATGTATTGAAGTTTTAAATTGGTTTCTGCAAATTAAAACAGAGTATTATTTAGATATAGGGTTAGTGTAAGTAGAGTTTTGATTTAGGATCATTTGCAAGCTTCGATGGATTAATAGTTGCAAGTTTTATTAGTTGTAACCAAGCTAGATTTAATTATCAATTCAGTTATGTTTTCATAGATCTATTTGTTTCATTAATATTGTTTTAGTATGCTAGGATAGAAATAGATTTTGGAGTTATGCTTCTAAAAGAATTCTAGTTTGAAATCTGAGTTTTAATGATAGGATTAGTCCAGTTTGATTTATAAATTCCTAGTTATAGATTTGAATTGCAATTGCAATTTTAATTAGGATATTGGATTTTAATTAATATTTTTAATCATAAGTTCATAATTTTGTAAATTTGCTTGAGTTAGCATAAGAGTGTGCTTGAATTAGTATAAGAGTGTTTTTAATCATTGATGATTGATGCATGAAATTTAGAGATCACATGGATTTCCAAGATACTTAGTGTTGCTTCTATGATGGCAAAGATTTTGTTAGATTGCTTGATTCACACTTTCCATTTCTCTGTAGAAGTCATCATTGAATTAATCCCTCTTGAACTGTCACTAATATTCAAATGCCATCGTGATGTTATTCGACACAGGAGACATAATCATCATCATCTTTGAATTCTCTTTTCCTATTATTGCAAATTAAGAATAGTTTTATTAATTAGAATCTAAATACAATCATGATGCTTCTTGCTTAAGTAAGTTAATATTTCTCCTTTGCAAAATAGAAATGATTATGATTTTGTTTTAAGAATAGAGTTTACTTGTTGAAATAGTCTTGATCGGTTAGTTGTTTGTTTTCTTATTTTCTTAAAGATAAAAGACCAAAAGTAATTTACTTATTGTTGCTCATTAGATTGAATAGACTAACTTTTTTAAAGTAGGTTATGGTTTTCTTCTTTAGAAATAATCCATCAATCCATTGTTTGAAGCTACTTAGGGTAAATAGTTCATGCTCATTAATAGGATTTGCTAATTCATAAAAATAAAAGAGTCATTTCTTAAGTAGATTGATCCTTAGATAGACCATCCCCTTAGTTAGACAATACTTCCATTATATTTTATGTGTTGGCTCATACAGTGCCACAACTATGTTTTTACTTACCCCAGGTTGACAATTTAATTAAGGGATTTAGTGTGTATAGAATACCCGTCAGATCCCACATGCTTGAGCACTGCATAAGGACCATAAAATTTGGACACAAGTTTCTGACATTGTTTAACTTTGAGTGAAGTCTTCTTATAAGGTTGTAGTCAAAGAAACACCCGATCTTCTTCAACAAAATGGTGTTCAGAATGAACTTGATCTGCTTATTGCTTCATGTGATTCTGAGCCATGACCAAATTGTCTTTGAGGGAATGAAGAATAGCCTCTCGGACTATAAGATTTTTGTCAACCTCCCGAACCTTCGTGACCCCCTAGCATATATGAGATAATTGATGGGGGATTTTGGCCATAGACTGCTTCAAATGGAGTCATGCGAGTAGTTGTATGGTAATATGTGTTGTACCACCATTCATCTAGGGGTAACCATTGATCCCACTAATTTTTCCTCTCAGATGAAAAACACTACAAATATGTTTCCAATCACTTGTTGAAAACTTCAGTCTGGCCATCTGTTTGGGGGTGATAGGCAATGATGAGATGCAATTGGGTTCCCTATAGATTGAACAATTCTTGCCAAAAATTACTGGTGAAAGTGGGGTATCTTTTAGAGACAATAGAATTAAGCATGCCATGAAGCTTGAAGATATTATCTATGAATATTTGAGCCATTGTGGTGGCTGTGAATGGGTGTTTAAGAGCACAAAAATGAGCATATTTGGAGAGACGATCTACCACCACCATGATGACTGACTTATTGCCCGATTTAGGTAATCCTACAATGAAATCCATAGAAATATCTCACCAAATAGAAGGGGGAATCGAAAGCAGTTGGAGTGTTCCCAAAGCTTTGACAGTTTCTCCCTTGTTACATTGAAGGACCTCACACTAAGCCAAAAAGGTGCGAACGTCGTGTTTCATACCATCCTAGAAAAAAAAGATTTGAACCTTTCATAGGTTTTGATAAACCCTGAATTCCTGGTTGTGGATGAGGCATGAAGTTCAGAAAACATTGTGGATTCAAGTTGTGATTTCTTGCATAAATACAAATGACCTTTGTATAGTGAATCTCTTCATTGTTCCAAGAGTACCTTGGAGAAACTGAATAATTGTGTTGCAATTGGTGGAGCAAGTTAGAAATTTTGGGGTCTTGTAGACATTCCCGATGAACAACTTGGATCCAATCTGGTACAATGAAGAAGAGGGAGAAAAGGGACCCATCTTCTTCATATTTCCAGGAAAGAGCATCAACCATTGCACTTTTCATGCCCTTCTTGTAAATGATCTCATAATCATAGCCAAATAGCTTGGTCACCCATTTTTCTTCGTCGAGGATGAAATTTTTTGTTCCATGAAATGCTTGAGACTCTGATGATCAATTTTGATTTGGAATCATTGACCCAATAAATAAGGATGCCAAAGATTCACAACATGCATAATATCTAACATTTCCTTTTCATAAATGGATTGTCCCAAATGTCTCTCTGAAAGTTGTTTTCTAGTGAAGGCCAAAGGCCGACCATCTTTCACGAGGAAGGCTCCAATTCCTTTCCTTGAAGCATCACATTCTAATACGAATGTCTTTGTGAATTATGGAAAGGCTAGGAAAAGGGTCAAGCACATAGCATCTTTCAAGGCTTGGAAGGCATGATCCGCAACTAAAATCCAACTGAAAACATTATTTTTAAGGAGAGAAGTGAGAGGAGCTGTAATTTTTCCATAATTATGAACCAACT
This sequence comes from Picea glauca, assembly GCA_000966675.3. NCBI lineage: Eukaryota > Viridiplantae > Streptophyta > Pinopsida > Pinales > Pinaceae > Picea > Picea glauca. Next base: position 178,798 of record JZKD02S0232570.1, read on the forward strand.
TCTTATAATAGCCCGTTAAACCTAGAAAACCACACAAGTTCTTAAGAGTTTTAGGGCGAGGCCAATCTTGCATAGATTCAATTTTCTTAGGATCCAGTCGGACACCATACTTGCCGACAATATGACCCAGGTATTCCACTTCTGAGGAACCAAAGGAACATTTAGATTGTTTGAGGAAAAGTTAGTGCTTAGATAGTAGATGGAAAAATTGATTCACATGGGAGATATTGGATGGCCAAGTTTTACTATAGATGAGAATATCATCAAAGAAAACTAAGACAAAATCATGGAGAAAAGGATGAAAGACATGATTCATAAAAATTTCGAAAGTGGAATAAGCATTACAAAAGCCAAAGGGAATTAACAAGAATTCATAATGACCCTCATGAGTGAAAAATGAATTCTTGGGAATGTCTTCTTCTTTCATACGGATCTGGTTGTATCCAGAATGTAGATCCAATTTGGTGAAGTACTCAACACCACTCAATTCATCCAAGAGGTCATAAATGACAGGAATGGGAAATTTGTATTTGATTGTGAGTTTGTTGAGGGCACAAAAATCAGGACACATGCACCAAGTACCTTCTTTCTTGAGTACCATGACCACAGGGGAAAAATAAGGGATAGTACTGGGACAGATAACACCTGCTTCTAGCAATTCATGAAATTTTTTCTCAATCTCATTCTTTTGGGAAAATGGATGATGTTAAGGCCAAACATGGGGAAGAATACTTCCCGGGATGAGAAGGATGGAATGATCATGGACTCCACAGGAATGGGGAAGTTTTTTGGGAGTGGTAAAAAAAACTTGGTGGTGGAAGAGGATAGATTGGAGGTTAGGATGCAAAGAAGGTGTCTCAACAACATGAATGGAGTGGAGTTTGGATATAATTCTCGAATGACCTTTTTTATGGGAACTGATGATCTCAAGGGAGCCTACTGTGATGCCTTAGAACTTATACTATTGTCCCTCCTATTGGAATTGCATGATTAATTCCTTAAAATCCATGAGAATGGGGCCTAGAGTGTGTAACCATTCGACACCAAGAACAATGTCACAACCACCCATGTCCATAGAAAACATATGGGATTTCAGGTGATACTTTCCAATTTGGAGTCACACATTTTCACATTGTCCCCCACATTTCATGGAACTTCCATTGGCAATCATGATTTGAAAATTATTGATGGAAAGGATGTAACAATTGACTTCTTGGGAAATGCGATGATGAATAAAATTATGGGTGCTACCACTGTCCAAAAGGATGATGACTTTCCTATTTTTTATGTAACCAATTAATTTGAGAGTCTAGGGAGTAGAGAAGCTAGTGAGGGCATTAAATGAAATCACCGGGTCAACGTCTAGTGGATTAGAGGGTGGGGTGAGGTCAGTTGGTGGTGGTAGTTCCTCCACAGGTGGAACACCAACATCTTATTCAGAAAGATCCTCAGTCACAACCATAAAAATATTATGTTCCTTACACTTGTGCTCGGGAAATTTTTTTTCATCACAATTATAACAAAGACCCTTGAGTTGACATTCAACCATTTCATCCCTGGTTAATTTATGTATCTTGAGGGGAGTTGGAGGAGGGGCATACTTGGTGGTTTGAGGGAGAGGAGGAAAGGTGGGTTTATGGGTCTAGGAGGATACAATATATTGTTTTTCCTTAGCTCATTGAGTAGATTCCAACCAAGTCTAGGGGTGTGCCATGAGAACATGGGCACAAATTTCATCTTTGAGGCCACTGATAAAGAATTCACTAAAGAAAGCATCTGACATTCCCTTCGTTTTGAAATCCAAGTGCTCAAATGAAACAATAAAGTATTCCACTCTCCTAGACTGATTTAACTTGGTCAAACGACCTAAATGGTGGGTGTTAGAGTCAAAGCGGTCATAAATTTCATCCAAAAACTGTGTTCAAGCAACATATCCTTGGCATACCTTTTTGCGCCATTGCCACCATTGCCATCATTTCAGATCTAGATGTAGGACACCATAATGAATCTTTGCTAAATCATCAGTAATGCCATGTAAAGAGAAATAATGTTCCATTTGGGTGTCCCATCATGTGGGATCCGATCCATCAAATTTGTTCACCTCAATTCTAGGAGGGCAGAGGTCTCGATAAAAGTGGGTAGTATGATGACATTGGTAATGGGAAGAGTCATGGTCATCCTGATAAGATGGTTGTTCAAAGGAAGGGTTTTGGGAACGAACCATGAAGTGATCTTTGAGGTCTTTGAGGTATTTGATGTAGGGCATTGTTCCTGGAGGACCTGAATAGTCGAATTGATTGAGCTAAGGTTGTTATTGATATTCTTGATGTCTTTCGTGCTCTGGTGGGTGTCAGCAATCAAGGTATTGAGTTCTTGGGATCGAGTGGTATCCATTTGGAAAAAATGGGCAGGAAAAATGTATAGGAGAAATAAAAGGGGTCTAGAGGGGTGGTGGGAGCACTAAGAAGAAGGGTTTCAATGATAGGTACCACTGTGATTGGGGCGATCCAATGGGATAGGGGCTAAATAAGGGTGTCAAAGAAGGGTTGGGTCCACAATTTGTTTTTTGTTAAAAATGATAGGTATCACAGGAATCGAGGCGAAGAGAGGAACCCAAAGGGATAGGTCCCAAAGAAGTGTGCCAGAGTTATACTCCAATCTAAAGAATACTACAGTGTTGAAATGCCAAAATTATTAACAGGAAGAAATGTGTAGTAATTTCATAACCCAAATGTAGGAGGCACAGTTGCGCGACAATAGATCTTGTTTGTTCTGTTTGTATTTCCATCCCAACGGTTTAGGGTATGAAGGGTGTCTACAGAGAAGGGTTTTCCCTATGTTATAGCTCTATGATATACGCTCACTTTCCAACAGTAGTACTCAGCCCAATATCTCAGGGAACCAACTAAGGAGGCTAGATTGTTCCCTTAGTCGTACTACCTGACTACCCAGGTACTAGAGAGTATCTTCTCAAGTGTTGTTCTCGGTGGCACTATAGCAGTCAGATGACCAATCTAGAGAGTATATTCTCGAGGTTTTGTTCTCAGTGGAACTATAGAAATTAGACAACCAATCCTTTTATCTATGGAGGGATTCAAGAGATCTAGGCCAATCTATATACATGTGTTGTCTGATGCACTACCACTTGAAGGGGTACCAACATGGGTTACAAGGGTGGCCAACAACTGTTCTCTTAAGTACCACTTGTATTTCCTGTGTGTATGACTCCCTGACCACAGGTTTATGCGCGTAGAGACATATCTTTGTAGCTTAAAGACATTAGAATACATCTCTACCCTGAAAAAAAATTAACCCACAATTTTCTGCCAAGGAAAGTGCTCTGATACCACTTGTAGTAATCCAGATATAAAATAGTATGCGAAAAAAATATATTTTATCTAGAAATGGAAGAACGACAATGATATAACCAGAATAATACCAGAATAACACCAAACAAAGAACCTTGATTAATGATAGAAATGTTCACTTTCCTACTCGAGGGGGAAACCTCCAACAGAGTAGAGCTCTATTACAATAATATCCAAGACAATATTTCTCATACCCTCTACTCCTATTTATACTAAATATATCTATCCAAAATAAAAATCTAGAAGAAGATCCTTCTAGAAGGGGAAGCTTCTATTAGATCTTCTTACATTTGACTTATTCTTCCTTATTGCTAGGACTTCTTAATATTGGCCTTTATTACATGGAATTATATTATTCTACCTACGTAAGGGGTTAGGGAGTTTAGGTCCCTAACATGCCTATAATCAGACGATGAGCATATTGAGGAAATTCTTTCCAGAGATACACAAGATGTCAAATCTATTGCTCCAAAAGGTTATGACTTATGAAACAAAGGTCCAGTACCTAACACTCCTTCCTCTAAAGAATATAACCTCCCTCTTAGGAAAATAACACCACCCCATTTCCTTCCAAAACAAAATGACGTGACCCAAGGGAAAACTAATAATAAAGATGGAAAAATCATCTTAGCAAAACAAAGATAAACCAAGCACATCTAATTCAGCTAGGAATGACGGTAAGATTAACTTGGCAATGGACAATGAAAATGTAGTTGAGAAAAAATATGGTCATACTATAAGCAACCTTTACTACAATGTAATTGAAGACATGAAGAAAAAAAAAAGAAAATATTTCCATGTCTAATATTTTTTCCTTAACCCAACAGTGCAAGCTCCTATGTGATGATTTCAAGCCTCATGATACTCAGAAAGGAAATGTTGTTTCTACTCAAAGTCTCATCCCCAAAAGTGATGCACAGGAGATACACAAAGTGGAAATAGAAGAAGCTATAAATGCCACTAGAATAGGCACATTTTCAAAATCTCAGGTACCACCTTTTCTGCTCACGTATGGAAATTTTAATTTCAATGTACACAATTGTTTAGCAGATTTGGGTGCCTCTTCCAATATCGTGATTTTTTCCATTTGCCAAAAAATAAATGTTGTTCCTCAAATAACGAAAATTAGGATTATACAACTAGACAGGACAGAGGTTAAAGTAAAAGGTCAACTCAAATATGTCTTAATTAGGTTATCATATGACCCCAGGGTTCATGAGACCATAAACATAGTTGTTGTAGACATACTAGAGAGTTACACTTTTCTCTTAAACAAAGATTGGTCAACCAAAATTCAAGGTAATTTCTCTATTGATTGGTATCATCTATGGCTTCCTCATAAATGAAAATCCAATCAAATTTGTGTAAACAGTGAGGCACACATGAATCACATAGTGACAGAATTTGGAAGGTAAGAACGAACCCATATGCTTTTCCCATTCCATTTTGAGTAATTACTTTTTTGAAACTGACTATGGTTGTTATGAAGCACAAACATAAGAGATACCATCAGACTTACAATCAGGACTCTGCCCATGAATCCATAATAGCGCACGTCTAATACTAACTAACTTAGGATTTAGTTAAACTAACAAGACCAAACTTCCTGACATGTGGACCATGTTCTTCAATGGATCTAAAACACGGGATGGAGCTAGAGTAGGATGTGTTCTAATCGATCCTAGTCAAGGAAAAACGTTTATATCATGTCGCTTAGAGTTTGAATGTACCAAAAACACCACTAAATACGAAACCTTAGTTCAAGGCCTTAAAAAAACCATTGATCTTCAAGTTAAATATCTTAAGGTGTTTGGTGATTCTGAAATCATTGTTTGACAAGTAAGAAACACTATTCATTACATGTCTCCTCATCTAAAGGATTATCAGTGAGAGGTATGGAATCTATTTTATTCATTTGATGCATTTAATATTTCTTCTATACCTCATGATCAAAATATAGATGTAGATATATTGGCCAACACAACATCTAGATTTATTCCCCCGTATGATGGTTTTTTGATTGAAATGATGTTCAGACCCTCTATACTAGACAATATCACAAGTTGAAGAGTATTCGATAGTGACTCACAAATTATCAAGTTTCTTACTAGTCCATACACATTCCAATATTCAATGATTTATGATGAGGTACATCAACAAGAGTTACAAACTTATCAAGAAGAGACTAACAATATAAAGACAAATTGTGTTTCGAAGAACGTTTTGAATTTTGAAAAATTATTTGATTTACAATCCAAGTTTAGGAGGCCAACCAATCTTAATACCAGGAGTTCTATAGTGATGCATTTCTTGGTCAATTTGGGAACATTTGAGCAACCTAAATATGTTAATTTGGGCACATGTTGCTCATATGCGGAAAAGAACACATTTACAAAGTTGTTTAAGAAGTATCGAGATGTCCTTGCCTAGACGTATGATTATCTGAAAACTTGTGAAATGCATATAGTAAAACATGTGATTCCTATCAAGGAAGATGTCAAGTCGTTCTAGCAAAAGCTTAGAAAGATAAATCCAACTCTTGAACCTCTTACACAAAAATAATTAAAGAAGTAGTTAGATGCCCACATTTTTTTCAAAGTTAGACATTCAACCTAGGTGTCCAATATGGTTCCCGTAAGAAAGAAGTCAGGAGAAATCAAGATTTTTATAGACTTCAAAAATCTTAATCATGCTTCCGACAAATATAACTACTTAGTTGCTGCAATGGAACAAATCCCACAACTTGTCTGTGGATCCGAACTATTCTCTCTATTAGATGAGTTTTCATGATATAATTAGGTTATTGTGGTGGAACCAGACCAATTTAAAACCACCATCCAAACTAAATGGGGAACTTATTCTTACATATGGATGCCCTTCAGTCTAATGAATGCAGAAGCTACCTTCCAAAGCCTGGCAATGGATATTTATTTTAAATGATTAATTGATCAAAGCGTGGTAGTCTACCTGGACGATGTTACAATCTATTCAAAAAAATGGGAAGACCATCCAAAGTATCTGAAAGAGATTGTAATATCCCTAAATCAACAGATCAGAAAATAGGTCTCGACTACTGATTCTTTATTGCTGAAACGTATACACTTTGGGTTTCTATATGTATTTAGTAACTCTGTCTTAACTTGCATGGTGATTTTTCATGTGGTTTCAAGTAGAAAAGTTGTTTAACCGTCTATATAATCAAATATGAAATAACTAAAGAGAACAAAACAACTATAATCAATGTATTATGGAATAGGATTGAGTACAATACCACATGCGGTGAAATAAACTGAATCTCTCGGCTAGATTAGAGCTAGATGGATCTTAGTCAGAATACAATAATGAAACTAAAGAAATAGTTCCCAGAACGATAAGAATGATGCTGGATCAATGGATGCGCGATATGAACTATTGCATGCTATGACAACTCACATGGAAACTGCTGCAAGACTGGATTGTTCTCCCTGGTGGCTAATCTACTCAGATCAACTTGAAATCTATCCCAAACAATGTTCCATGGCCTCTAATACCCTATCAATGTCTTTTAGACTAAATATCATCCCTCTACTGATCTATATGAACTCCATATGGGATCCCCTGGGGGTTACGCCCCTCCTCTGGCCAACTGTTGCACCCTAGTTATTCCACCATTGGAATATAGTTGTATGTGTCTCAAATTGAGCACCCTGGCATCCTCTGTAATGGGTTGGAAGGGTATCCCTTTATCTGGTCTGATGAACTCTCTAGAACCCTGGATCTGTCTCCCCAAGTGTTGCACCCTCACTGGCCAACTATTGCACCCTAGATGATTCATCGGTTAAAATATGGTAAGTAATTTCTCAAAAGGTGTGCCTTTCTTTCCTATCAATTGGGTCAGAAGGGAATCTCTATATTCTTCGTGGTCATGACAAGTTAAACCTCTATGTCTCCTCAGCTCAAATGCCCTCAACCTGAATAAGTGCGCCCTAGTTTCCTGAACCTATATAACTATCATTGTAAATTGATGGAAGATCTAAATGATCTCCCCGGTGACTAGGGTGTGTCTCTCAACACCAAAATAAACCTCTAGGTGTCTTCCTCATGGAATCCATAGTCTCCACTGATTCACCTGAACCGATGTATTCTCCTCATAGCTCAAACTGTCAAATCATAAGATGCATAATGAGGAATTAGGTCACTTTTCTCTTCATATACTCCTTCAAAACCCTAATTCACTATTGAACTCTATTTTTAGCTCCATCACATATGCACCCCTCTATTTTTGGCTTAAATCACTTAAAGGGCACTTTTACCCACTTTTCACTTAATGTCACTTTCGAATTATAAGGTTCTTTAGTGAAATGACATTAAATGACCCTGTTTTCCCCTGTTCCTCCCAAGATATAGTCTAATGGGGATGTTTAGACTACTCAACCATTCTGTCTGGAGCTCCTATTTGGAAAGGTAAATTACAATCCTCCCTTCCCGAGATTGCTTGTCCTCAAGTAATACCAATCCAGGGTGTTGCAAAATCTACTCGCTCTCCCAAGTAACATCCTCTACTAAAAGACCTCTTTATCTGACCAAACACTCCCTGATGACCATGCTCCTCAACCTCCACTCTTGAAACTCCTATGAAGTGTTGATGAATTGTCCTATTGCTTTCTTGAGATAAGAAATGTGGAACACATTGTGAATCTGGCTCCCCTCTGGTAGCTCTATCTTGTAGGAAACTTCTCCTACCCTGCGTATTATCCTGTAAAGCCCATAGAACCTGGGCTTGAGCTTCTCTTCCCCACTCTTCTCCATAAATGACTTCCTACAAGGTTGTAGTCTCAGGAATACTAGATCCCCAACCTCGAATATACACTCTATCTTGTGTCGGTCTGCACTCACCTTCTATCGATTCTATGTTGTCTTCAAATTCTCTTTGAGTACTTTGAGAATCTCCTGACTCTCTACTATCTAGTATTTGTCTTTGGGAGCCCAACTATATCTGAAAACCAAGTTAGTCAAAGTGGGGCCATCATACCCATATAATGCTCGGAAGGGGGTCATGTCGATGGACATGTGGAAGGTGGTGTTGTAACAGTTCTCCCCGATATGTATCCACCTTACCCATGCTCTCTGTTGTCTGCTCACATAATTCCTCATTGCTCAAATAACCCTCAACCCACTTGTTGACTATATATGTCTTCCCATCAGTCTGGGGGTGGTTACTAGTGCTGGGTGCCAATTTTGTCCCCACCAATATGAATAACTCCCTCCAAAACGTGTCGATAAACCGAGTGCCCCTGTCACTGATGATGTTCTATGGAAACCCATGAAGTCTGAAGAATAGCTCTGCCACATGTATTGCACTATAATCTATCTAAATGGCTTAGAAATGCACAAAATTGTTCAATCTGTCGACCACCACATAAATACAATCCTTACCCTGAACCTTGGGTAGGACTGTAATGAAGTCCATGGATATGATTTCCCATTTCTTCTCTAGAATGGGAAGTGGATGAAGTAACCCTGCTGAAACAGTCTTCTCTGACTTGTTCTATTGACAATTCATACACTCATTGATTTGTCTCATCACATCATGTTTTAGGCCCTTCCAAGAGAATCTCTCTCTAACTTGCCTGTAGGTTTTGAAAAACCCCTGATAGCATGCTAGTGGAGAGTTGTGTACTGCGAAAAAAATATTCTTCCTGAAACCTGATGTTGGTACTAGGTAGACTCAATATTTGTATAATATGACGTCGTCGATGACTCTGTACCTTTCATCATGTACCTTCCCATTCAATACCTCACAAGTGAACTTGTTCTTAGAATATTCCACTAACAAGTGGGATTTCCAATCTGTTGAAATCTCCATCAAGGAACAAGTTGTTGGTCCTATAGATAGTGCATCAGACACAATGTTCTTCTTACCATTGACATATGCTATGTCAAAATCAAAGGCCTAGACCTTTTTCACCCACTTCCATTGACACTCACTGATATCCTTCTGCTCAAGGAAGTACTTCAAACTATTATGGTATGTCTTTACCACAAATTTGTTGCACACCAAGTACTGTTTGAATTTGGTCAAGGCATGCATAATTTTTGTTACTGGAAAAATCAGTAAGTGCTGAAAAAAAATAATCTCCCTAAATTCAATAAGAAATTAGAACAAAACATAACAAAATACAAGCTTCTCCTTAGATTTCATTGTAATGTAAATTAGTTCAATGAGGGATATATGACATATCGTTTAAACATCGTTTGATCCTTACTAGTGTTTTCCTTGCTCCATCCTTAATTTTGTGGGATGTTGAACCTATTAAGAAGAACAAACCAAAAAATAGAGAGAAACAATATATATATTCCAATTAAACCTATGCATAAGATCAGGGAGTTATGCAATTAAAATGGAGACACTTTTATAGGGAAGAAATGTATTACTGCATTATATTGATGAAAGTGGAGAATAAAACCTATTCCTTGATGTTGCAAGGTCCCTTCCAATTTCCCTTTGCCTCAACACACACACATTTGCTCCAATTATTTTGATGAAGAGTATACACCACTTGACTTGGAAAGCTAAAGAAAAGCTATCACAAGAACAATCTTTAGCAGAATTCTTCATGCATAAGCCAGCCTAACTTTTCTCGTGAGAGATCCCTCTTTATATAGAGTGAAGAGGGATGGATGAAGAGATTAGGATGATCCCACTAAATCAGAGAAGCAAGTGATATCCAAACTGATCAGAGGCCACCTCATCCTTTCAAATATTCCATTCTAGAACCTTCGAGAAATTCACCCTTTTCCTTTGTTTGAGCATCATCGCACCCTCAACATTAGAAACCTGCGATGACATCGCAGGCCACTGTGGTGTAGTATTCGATGATTGGGGATCGTCACACCCTTAACACTGGCAAGGTGTGGCAATCTTCTTTGGTAGGGTTTTCAATAAGGAAAATATGATTCCATTTCCTAGGGGAAAGTCTTATTTCTTCAATAGCCTTCAGGGAACAGAGAAGTAGGAAATACACATATCATTAGTGATCATGGGGGTGATGAAAATAATGTGTAACAGAATGCCCCCCAAAGTATGAAGTTGGAACAAGGAGCACATCAGTCGGATACCTGTCAACAAACAAGCATGTGCATAATAACATACCATTTATTGAGGTAGGCATTCCCATACTCAGACTACAAGTGATCTTAAGCATAAGTTTCAAGTGAATCATGGCCACTAATCATACACTATGGATCCATGTCCTTATGATTCAACATAGCCACGAGAGATACACTGTGGATCTATGCTATAAAGACTCAAATTTGAGCATAGCCACGAGACATACAATATGGATCTATGCAACAATACAATCTCAATATACTCCAAAACAACCTGAATCTGTCAGAAAAGATCCAGGGTCTTCATCTCCACCACTCTATAGTATGAATCTAACCATGCGAATACATGTGTTGAAGTCGAACATGGTAGAAACCACTTTATTACCGATCATTAATGAATAATGTTAACAAGTGTGAGGGAAATCACCATTAATGTCAATGACTCCCAAGGTACACTAGTACAATCCAATGGGTGTAAATTTATGAGCTAAAGTCGAACACTCAGTGAAATATCTCGATCAGTGGTCAATAATGAAAACCCATTGCCGAAAGTGAGGAAACACACCATCGAGGGATGCAAGTTCCAAGGTACAAACTGGTTTCTATGTCTAATTCCTAGATAATGGGATGGAGTCGACAGAAAAAGACTCATCACAGGAGGGCCTTAATGTATCCCCCATCAATGACATGAAAAAAAAAAATAAAATTGAAGTAGATCAGAGTAACAAGTGATTTAGGAATGAATCAGGGATGGTCAACGCAATAGAAGGCTTAAGGACTGTAGAAAAGTTCGACGCAATAGAAGACTTTCCAGGTTGAACTTCTTTTTCAACATATTTATGACACGACAACTATCTTGGAAACATTGACTCAATAACATGGATCACAGACGGATTTGTAATCTTATAAAGGAGTATGATCAAGAGACAAGAGGATTTTCCAACCTAGACACAAAGCGAGTGAAAGGGCGTCATGTTCAAAAGTGACTCTTCCATAGAATACATGTTTAGATACATTTCTTTCCCAATTTTCCCCACCATTTTTGGAGAGTACCTCTTTATTTTTACACAAGCTTCAGGAGGATAACATATGCTTGAGTTGTAAGCTCATCCTTTGGATGAGTCCCTCAAAGTATGTTTAACGAACCCTAGGAAGGAGTGGTTTGGTCCCATATAGGCCTTTCGATTTGTTTTACGATTCCAAAGAAAGTAAACTCAGTGGTTTTTGATATTTAGAGAGTCTGAAAAACACTTAAAGGAAACTCCAAAATGTCCTTTTTCGTAAAGTAGTCTGATGAGACCCCAAAAAAAGATAAATTATCGCTCAATGGACGCTTTCTTCAAATACTTTAACGAGCGTGAAAAGAACAAAATCACTTGGCAATATTTTCATGTTTAGAGAGTCTGAAAAGAGATTAAAGGGAACTCTAGGGGGTTCATTTTTCATATAACCTTTATGAGTCCAAAAAAGTGACAAAAGTTTACTCGGTTACATTCTCATGTATTTACGAGCAGGAGAAATAACAAAGACTAAGCTCGTGATTTTTTTCATTTTTATGCAAGCTTAAAACAAAACAAAACTATGCTTGGGTTATATTTTATTTTTACACAAGATTAAAAACTAAACAAAACTATGCTTGGAATTGGTTTCATTTTTACGCAAGCTTGAACCATAGGAAACTATGGTTGAGGTAGGTGGTTTCATTTTTAGACAATCTTGAACCAGGGAAAACTATGCTTGCGACTTCCCAATGCATTATCCAGGGATGGTTGCTACTTTTCCTCCAGGTTAAGAAGCTAGCGACTTAAATTCAACATGAATTCCAGAGGCTGGAAGAATTCCCCCCTAAGATTCATTTCATACAAAAACACATGCATATGAAATGAATCTTCAAATACTATACATAACAAAGTACTTGATTCAACCGAAGAAGGAGGGAAAATCTATTTCATTTTGACACAGGAACATGAACTATGCTTGAAAATCCAGGTTCAATCCCCAGACCGTTGTTTCATTGTTTAACGAACTTGACATAGGATAATAACTATGCTCATAACCTTTGTTTCATTTTTTAACGAGGTTTCCACAGAGACGCAAAAAATATCCTTGTAGTTGGTTTCATTTTTTAACGAGTATGAAATCATAAAACCATGCTCAACACTCTCTTCTTGATCATGGCTTCCAAGAGGACAATGATCTGGAAGGACACCATGTCAAGGGACAAAACTCAGCCATGGCTTCCAATAGATCTTCACTTGACGGAAGAAACAAACTCTGGAAGGAGCACATGTCGAGGTCCGCGACATGGGTAAAGAAATCATGATCTAAAATCCCTATCGAAGAGATCACCATTTCAACTATTGGATCCAAGTCATAAAATATTGAGCTTACACTGAGAGGCCCATCTTCATCGGAAGTTGAAGGCATGGGAGACAATGCCACATAATTGACCTTTGGCAGGGGCGATACCATCTACATATAAGAATCGTTTAGGAAGGCCATTGAGTTGGTAATCAAGTCAAGACCAATGAATGAAAGTTGATCAATAGTCCCAATTCTTCCATCATGAGGGAAAGATATCACACGAAAAAGAGTGGAAACTATAGCTTTCATGGAAATAACATAATCTCTCCCAAGGAGTAAATTGAAATCCAAGGGATCTTGGACTACCATGATGTCAATAAAGACAAATTTCCCTCCCAAAGTTATGGGAAACTGATGAAGGGTCCCTAAAGGTTGACTGGTTCTTTTGTTAAAAGCTAACATATTCTGGGTAACCAACACAAGCTGAGGACAACCCAAAGCTTTCCAAGAAATAGAGAGAAAAATACTAACAGATGCATCTTTGTCTATCAACATCTCAAGAACTTCCTGACCACAAACCTATATTGTAATCTTGAAAGGAATGTGAGAGGGAAGATGAGGTGTAGTTAATGCACCCCAATTAAAAAGGATGGCCTCATTACTTGGAGTGGGTTCCACAAGAGAAGGAGGAATTCACCCTAGCATGGTAGATTTTGTATCAATGAGAAAAACGTGGGCAATATCGAGTTTACTCTCTAAAGGGAGAGTAGGATTGACAATGACAGGATCAGATCGACCACTTGGGTTTCATTCTCTAAGGGAGAATGGGGTCGATGGATGGAAACAAAATGATCGCTTGGGTTTCACTCGCTAACGGGAGAGTGCAATCGACCGAGAATGGGATCAGATCAACCACTTTGTCAACTAGTTCAACTAAGGACGTGACCATATTGACTACCTGATCAATCAAACTGACTGATGAAGGGACCTTCTTGATCATTCCATCAACTATAGGTGGTTTGAGAGTAAGCTTGCAGTAAGTAGTCGAAAGTTGAGGCTAGGAAGCAATCATTTATTCCAGTAATTTCGAGGCTTAGTCCATACGAGGGAAAAAGTGAGTTTGATGACTCCCTCTACATAACCTACATGAGAAATTGACTCTACTTTTCTTCTTCCCAACGGTATCGTGACTAGTTGACGGAAGGTCATCAACATGTTGCTCAAAGGCCGACGACATGGGCTGGTGAGGGCATGTAGACCATGCTTCTATAACCTTAGATAGACCAGGGAAATCCTTAAGAATATGACTCCTCTTACAAATCCTACAAGGGTACTTGGGCTTATGGGTTGTTTGGGTGATATTGACACCATCAACGCTCCCAACACGATTATCAGTAACTGGTTGTTTTCCAACATGTCTAGTAGTGGTTGGAAGTTGAGACCCTTTCTTATTTTTCTTCTTCTTAATATTCCTTTTATTCTTCTTCTTATCCACCAGGTTACTAGCTTCAAAGCTTTCACTTGGTGAAGAAGATGAAATATAAGAAGACCTTGCAAGTGAAGAAGGAGAAGAAGGTGAAGGATCAACATGAGGTTGATTTTCTTGGGGGGAAGTGCTTACAACCGAAGCACTTGTTTCATTCTAGATTATTGGAGGACAAAACAACCATACTGGTAATCCAATTGTGAGACCTGGAAGGCTCAAAGTAGTGACGTAAGGAGGACCAACATTTCTGTAAGAAGGAAAAACAAAAGCTTCTCCCAGAGAAAGGGTTGCTTCATTGGTCATTCTAGGAACTGACGCCATTAAACACAGATCCAACCTAGAGTCTGCTAGGGAAAACAAACAACATACTCTAAAAATATAGGAATCAATCAAACAAACAAAACCTTCTCACAATGAACAAACTAGTTGGTGATGAAATCCAACGTCGCGGGAACAATGTAAAACGGACTTGAGATATAGTGAGTGGAAAAGTTACGTTGATGACCTGCTTAATTGACTTACGCCTTGGTGCAAGATTCCACACAATAAACATGGATTTACCCTCCAAGGAGTCCGAGTGAGTTTGGCTAACATCGATTCTAGGTACAACAAATACTTCCCCTTCACTGTCACCTCGTCTATTACCCTAAAGAGAAAGGCCACTAAGGTTACCAAATACAACAATGATGCCTTGGGAAATAGTCTAGGTCCGATACACGCACAAGGGCAAGGTAACTGAGCCCAAAATTGACTTGAGAAGACCTGCATAGGGTTTTTTTCTCAAGTGACCCCCAATAATATGCATAACCACTACACCAAGACCAACAAAGCAGGGTTAGTCACTCTTCTAGTCTCAATGTGACCTCGTGATTGACCCTTGTGTGAGAAGGGATTCCTAGGACAAAATGTAATAAGTGGATTTACCACTTCCCAGCACAAGATTCTATGTTTGTTTACAGCTTTGGAAAGTTATCTTTCACACCTATTCCAAAGCCCTACACCCTAAGCTAATGTAGGTTTAATACCAGAAAATATAAAAATGTCTAATCGATTTTTATAGGTTCTTTATTTTAAGTTTGTTGTTTACTCAAGACGAAAATGGAATGGACTAAATGATGTTTTGACCGACTCTAAACAATGCAAAGAAATGAGAATGCAAATATTTCACTTTGATGAACACTATATTATGAGAAGGAGAAAATGTTTATCATTCCTAGATGCACAATGTCCAATTTTTTTATTAAACTCATCAATATCACGATCTTTAAGAAATGAGCCAAAGAGACTGTAAACCAATGCACGATTCTTGGCTCCCCTAAAACAAAAAATGTTTAAGAATTCAAGACTAAAAAATGCCAAAAACCATGCAATTTCGCTACTTCAAATGCAAAGATGCCCCCAATCTAATGCAAAGAAACAAATTAATTTTTTTTGTTTTCAAAGATACACTAAAATAAATAGTGAGCTTCTTCAAAACAAAAGAAACCCAAACTGAAATTTTTCTTTCAAAACGAACTATTCAGAAAAAGAAGTGTTCTTTCGCTAAACAATTCTAAAGAAAAGAAATTCTTTGTAACTGAAAGACACTCAAAGAAAGAGATCAAATATTTCAAAAGAAAACAAGATAAAACAAAGAAAAGATGGCTAAAAGAAGACTCAAATCTGTCAAGTAGACTGTAAACATACCATAATCGAACCCAAAAATTCACCCCAAAACCATATATAAGATATGGGCAAGGAAAACCATCAAAAATTAATTTTCACACAATCGTCGCAGGCTGTTAGACTAGCAAAGTGTGACAATCCATGATCGTCGCAGACCAGAGAAAAATACAATGTGATGATGTCACACTGTGTCTAAAGGAAGCATGCGCTGAACACTAAAAATATGGAAAAATTAAAAAACAATGAAAGTTTTTCAGTGAATTCAACAGTCATTGAGTTAGACTGGATCTCCCAGTGACTCAGAAAATCAGAAACTCAAGCAGACAAGCAAGGAAACAAGACTACTAGGAAAAAAATATGTTTCCCCAGTATGGTCGCCAATTTTTTTACTGGACAAATCAATAAGTATTGATACAAACTAATCTCCCTAACTTCAACAAGAAATTAGAACAAGACATAACAAAATACAAGCTTCTCCTTAGATTTCATTGTAATGTAAACTAGTTTAATGAGGGATAAATGACATACCGTTTAAACATCATTTGATCCTTGCTAGTGTTGTCCTTGCTCCATCCTTAGGTTTGTGGGATGTTGAACCTGTTAAGAAGCACAAACCAACAAAGAGAGAGAAACAATATATATAGTCCAATGAAACCTATGCATAAGATCAAGGAGTTATGCAATAAAAATGGAGACACTTTTATAGGTAAGAAATGTATTACTGCATTATATTGATGAACATGGAGAATAAAACCCATGCCTTGATGTTGCAAGGTCCCTTCCAATGGCCCTTTTCCTCAACACACACACACCTTTTCTCCAATTATTTTTATGAAGAGTATACACAAACTGACTTGAAAAGCTAAAGCAAAGCTATCACAAGCACAATCTTCAGCAAAATTCTTCATGCATAAGTCAACCTAACTTTTCCCATGAGAGATCCCTCTTTATATAGAGTGAAGTGGGATGGATGAAGAGATTAGGATGATCCCACTAAATCAGAGAAGCGAGTGAGATCCAAACCAATCATAGGCCACCTCATCCTTTTGAAGATTCCATTCTAGAACCTTCGAGAAATTCACCTTTTTCCTTTGTTTGAGCATCGTCGCACCCTCAACATTAGCAACCTGTGATGATGTCGCCGACCATTGTGGTGCAACATGCGACGATTGGGGATTTTCGCACCCTTAATACTAGAAATTTGCAACGATATTCTTTGGTAGCTTTTTCAATAAGGAAAATATGATTCCATTTCCCAGCAGAAAGTCTTATTTCTTCAATATCCTTCAAGGAACAGAGAAGTAGGAAATAAACATATCATCAGTGATCACAGGGGTGATGAAAATAATGTGTAACAATTGCAATAATTTCCTTATCATATATCCAGTACAGCCTCTTGATTTGACTGAGCTTCCAGCTCTAAAAAAAAATGGGGTGTCCTCCCTGCATCAACACTGCTTCGATCCCCTCTCTTGATGCATCACACTCCAATACAAATGGTAGCGTGAAGTATGGAAATGCTAACACTGGGAATGTGCCCATGAATTCCTTCATGTTATCAAATGCATTCTATGACTCGTCGGTCCAGATGAAGCCCCCCTTCCTGGTGATATCGGTGAGTGGTTCCCCCAACTATGACAAACCCTCACAAAATTCCTGTAATAGTTGCATAGCCCAAAGAAACTCCTCAACTTGGTTATTGTCTTGGGTGTTTTCCAATCTAAAATGGCCTTGATATTTTCCTGGTGCACCTGTACCCCCTATGCACTGATAATGTGGCCCAAGTATAGTATCTTTTTCATTCCAAACTCACACTTTAACTCCTTGGATTATATTGATTGTGACCCCATAATGTTGAGTACCTCATCCAAGTGTCTCACGTGTTCCTTCCATGTTTTGTTGTATACCATGATGTCTTCGAAGAATACCAATATTGACTTCCTTAAGTGATCTTAGAATATATGCTTCATTTAAGATTGAAACGTGGTTGGTGCATTGGTTATCCCAAAATTTCCATAGTGGCATTGGTATGTCATCTTCTCTATATCCTGCTCTCGAATGTTGATTTGATGATATCCATAGCGTAGATCAATATTAGAGAAGAAAACTACCCCATGCAGTTCGTCCATCAACTCATCAATGCATGGGATAGGATACAGGTTTTTGATGGTTTTCTTTTTCAAAGCACAGTAGTATATAAACATCATCATGGTACCATCCTTCTTCAGGACTAAGACAACTGAAGAAGATAATGGGATATTGTTGGGTCTGATGTGTCCCATTGCTAGCAATTCCTTGATTGCTTTCTCTATTTGATCCTTGAACCTTCTAGGATGATTATAGGGAGTTGTAATCACGAGATTATTTCCATCCTCCAACTCAATGGTGTGCTCTGTTGTAACCTAGGTCTACATCCCCTACCTCTCTTTTCCATATGCCTTCATCAAAATTTTACTTTTTTTGGTTGGTTAAGTCATTTTCCCATTACTAAGTGATTTGCAAGTTCTTGTTTACTTATTTCCTGTTTGAGTCTTTGCTCATTTCTTTTTCTATATTTCTTGAAGGAAATGAAATATACGTCGTGTTTGGTTCAAATTAATTGTCATCATGTTTTCCATGGATTGAGCTCACCACAGGTTTCCCAAGCAGTTTTGTATGTACAAGGAATGCCCGTGCACACGACACAACAATCCAGAGCAGCAAATTTCGGGGTCAGACTATGGGAATAGACATGTAAATTTTCAACTATAAAGATCCACTAAGAAAATCACAGATCAACGGTTCTCATCCATTCGGGTTCCAGAATCACGTGGGTTTTAATATCAAGTTTGACGTACTGAGTTGCCGAAGACCCGAAGCCTCCAAAGAGATGAAGAGCCAAAGTCATGAAGAACCTAACATGTCACTTCGACGATTTTCCTTTGGAAGTTTCTCAATCATAACATTCATAAACTCCCGAACTCCTGAAGCCTGGATTTTCGAAGAAAATCTGGACTGCTCATCGGTCACGACATGCGGCAACAAATCATTCACTTTGGGGATTTTCCTCCAGGATATTTTCAGGTTTCACATTCAAAAGTACCGAAGAGCCAAGGACCTAAAGTCCCAAAGTAAATCTAGACCATCCATCAGACAGGACACGTGGCAACATATTAGTTACTTCGGCAATTTTCCTCTAAGAAGTTTCAGAGAACTAACATTTGAAACTCCCGAAGCCCGAAGTGCCAAAAACCTAGAATAAATTAGGACCATACATCAACGAAGACACGTGGAAGAAGATCAGTCACTTTGGTGGTTTTTCTCCAAGATATCTTCACGCTTAACATTTTGAAACTCCCAAAGTCTCAAATCCCGAAGAACCAAAGTCCCGAAGTGCCGAAGCACATGGCAACCAACAGTTGAGACACATGGCATGCTCATAAGGCATGACACATGGCATTCATCTCATGTAATTTGGTTGTGTCATTCACCCATTTCCACGTGACATGTGTCACCTTTCTTTCCAAGACACCTCAACAGCCGTGACATCATACGACATCATGCCAGCACATCACTTTGGCAATTTTCCTTCGGGATATTTTCATGCTTCACATTTGAAACTCCCAAAACCCAGACTTCCAAAGTGAATCTAGACCATTCATACATCATGACACATGGTGACAAATCATTCAGTTCGGCGATTTTCCTTCGGGAGATGTTTCATGTTTCACTTTGAAAACACCCGAAGCCTGAAAGTCTGAAATGAATCTAGACCATTGATCCCAGTTCAATGAGAACCGTCGATTCTTGGAGCAAGTAAATGTCACTTAGATATCAGATCGTAATCAGATCGATGGCTATAGTTCATTGGAGGGACGCAAAATGCCCGGACGTTAATTTTCCAGAATGGTCTCACAATTTAAACCATGGTTTTGTTGTAAGGGTACATGGTAGCTTGTGGGGGATTGTGGGCCCAAAGGCGGTCTGGATCCAAATGACCCTCAACAGGTCCTACAATCACGTGCTTGAATGACGTCAGATCACCGCGTCACCTCACACATCATCTCCCCTCATCCCACTCACTACTCTCGCTCCTCTCACCACCCGACACTTGTCCTCCGTTAAACCCCATGCTGATCTCCATCGGCGGTGGCCC